>CM021108.1:457974213-458564255 GCA_007115665.2 Sequoiadendron giganteum
AATAAGATAGTTGAAAGTGTAAGTGTCAAAGTGGATGAGGAATCACATCAAAGCTCAATGTTTCTAGAAGGGTATGAATATAATGATCCCTCTTGAATATACGAAGAGAAAAAAAAGGAGATGCTAGTGGAAGAGGAAGAAGCTCCAAAAAATAATCCTAAGACTCCTAAGTATGTACAGAAAAATCATTCTAAGGATCAAATAATTGGAGACAAAATCAAAGGTGTGTTGACAAGAAGAAAATATTCTATGATAGAGGAACAAGTACACTTTAGTTTACTTTCTTAAGAAAAACCTAAAATAATCATTGAAGCATGTAGGGATAAAAAACGGATCAAAGCTATGGAAGAAGAAATGAGGTATTTGAGAAGAATTAGACATGGGAATTGGTCCCAAGACCAAAAAATAAGAATGTGATAGGAACTAAATGGGTGTTTAGGAACATGTTGAATGATAATGGATAATTTATTAGAAACAAGGCTAGGCTTGTGTGTAAAGGCTACTCACAAGTGGAAGGAATAGATTTTGAAGAGGCTTTTGTTCTAGTAGCAATAATGAAAGTTTTTAAGATGTTTTTAGCTTTTGCAACAGATAAATACTTCAATGTATATTAGATGGATGTAAATTTTTCATTTTTGAATGGTGAGTTAGAAGAAGAGGTATACATTGAATAAGAAAAATATTTTCAATTATTAGAAGATATTGATATGGTCTACAAGTTGAAAAAGGCATTATATGGGCTTAAAAGGGATCCTAGAGCTTGGTATGCAAGATTGGACAAGTACTTATTGCAATAGGGATTCAAAAAGGGCATTGCAAATGGAAACCTTTACTTCAAAGTTGAGAGAGATCAAATCTTGATTGTGGTTATGTATGTGGATAACATAATATTTGGAGGAAATGAGTAAGTGTTCAAAATTTTTGCAAAGGAGATGCAAAATGAGTTTGAAATTTCAATGTTTGGGGAGATGAATTTCTTCCTTGGGTTGCAAATCAATCAATTAAGAAGAGTTATATTCATTACAAAATCAAAATATGTTAAAAAATTGCTAAAGAAGTTTGGAATGGAGGACTCTAAACCAATATGTACTCCCATGGTTATTGGTTGTAAAATTAAGAAAAATTGATGAATCTCCTAAGATATATCAGAACAAGTATAGATCCATGATTGGTAGATTACTATATCTAACTATAAATAGACCAAGTATCATGCAGCCAGTATGTCTTGTGGAAATATTTAAGAAGATCCTAGAGAATCACATGTGGCAATAGTTAAAAGGATGCAATCTAGATGATGATCTATTGTATTCTAAGGATATTGACTTCTCTTTCAATGCTTATATAGATGTAGATTGGGTAGGTTGTGTGGATGAAAAAATAAGTACAAGTGGAGGTTATTTCTTCCTTAGAAATAGAATAGTTTCTTGATTGAGTAAGAAGCAAGATTCATTGTCATTAGCTACTACAAAGGAAAAATATATTACTATAGCATTGTTGTCATGAAGGATTGCACCCAGATGCTAAGCTTGGAGGCTCAACAATCCTGTGAAACATGGAAACATCTTCAAGCTTGTGGGTTGCTCATGATGAAGATGAATCTTCGGATATTGGGTTGGTTCCCCTTTAGATGTCCTAGAAAATAATGAAATTTTGTGGGAAAGAGGAGCTAACTCTAGGAGGTGATGCACCAAAATGTAAATAACGTACAACTTGATTCACAACTACTTTTCAAAATATCTATTTACACAGCTCAATTTGGGAAAAATGATCACATAAATACTTCATAAAAAGGCTTGACAAATATATCTTCTTTGAAGGAAAAAAACATTTTCACAACTTGGGAGATAAGACAAAACAATAGTACAACATATGACCTATGATGCTTAATTACTTTTGTATATATGAAACTATGCATGAGATAGAAATATAAAGGTTTTTTATAGTATAAAAACATTAAATTTGTAACAAGATCATTCATGAGAAACACAACACCTAAAATAGAGAAGGTAAACACTTGATTTTATTGAATAACAGGAGGAATCTTTGGAATAATTAGAAAAATAAGTTGAAATAAATTTGTTGTTGTACCAAAACTGTAAAAAAAATGTTGAGCTAAAAAACTCTAAGTCTCTTTGTAATGTACAAGAGAGGACAAAAAAAAAAGAATTGAGGAAAAATAATCAGTTTTCCCTTCTATAATACAAATTCAATCCCAACACTAGTAGAATTTGGAAAATAAATGACTAGGTGACTAAAAATTTTAGTCACAACTAAAAATGACTATTTCTACTCATTTTTTGTAACTCAGCTATAAATGAGTAAATAAATGACTAAAAATAATTATGTTTCTTGTATTCAGTAATCACATAAGGGCCATCCCACATGGTATCAAACTTGGTGTGCTTACCAGGTTTAATTTTAAGCTCATCCCACTTGAAAACAAGATCACCCTCCTTGAACACTCTTGGGATTGCTTTCCTATGAAAAGTCATTTTCATTTGAGCTTAATGGAACTCCAAATTCCTTAGTGATTCCTTCCTTATCTCTTCTAACTCCATCAGCTGTGAAATCTATTGGAAAATGTGCCTCAATTTACTAGCTTGGACCTCTATTAAAGGCTTAACGAATTTATTCCCTTATCACTTTACCGCGATGTTCTCCTTTGCTTGGCTTGACCTGTTGGTCGCTGAGACTCTGTCTAATTAGTGAGGATCTAAAGTTTGTCACAACGATGGGCTGATGGGCATGGTGTTGGTAGTTTGTTTGAAGGCTTCGACTTTATCAATGGATCACTCACCCAGTGGCGGGAGGTTTTGCTTTGTCACGCTAATGTGTCAATGCCTTGCATCAACAACTACCATCAGCTTTATCCGACGGTGTTGGCTGCTTTTCGCGACATCCAAAGGCAAGTACCACTGTTTAACTTTTTCGTTGAGCAGAATCGCCTATGTGCATGATGCATGGCAACTTGTCAAAGTGGTGAGTGAAGTGAATGAATGGTTAGCCTCGAGTTGCTTTATGTGAGGGGTTGCCTGACTGTGGACACTTTTCTGCACCTCAGGAGTTCCCTAGGGAATCTAGCAGATGCTGTTAGAGATTCCCCAAAGGAGGTCCAATGGCTTCCACGTAGGTCAAGTGGAGTGCATGAGCGGTGGACATGTGGCAGATTCAGAAGCTCATTCCAGGGGAGCTCATGGGAATCTTGGTGATTCCCTCCTCGATGCCCTAAAACCTCTTGAGTGGTAGACACGTGGCTTATGGGACCCGATAGCGCTGGCGGTCAGTGTTTTGGCGATAGCAGATTATTGTCGGTTTGGAATGTGATGTAACTATTAGCGATGATGAAGGGTTTTCGGAGCTCAATGACATTTGACCGATCATTGCGTGATCAAGCGGCGGAAGGAATAGCAGTGCAACATGTGGCGCTTTCTCATCAATTGTTTTTGCATCATTATTGCAAAACAACATTTAATTGTCGGAAGCTGGATTGGTGAAAAGTGATATCTTATGCAGTTATTTCTTGTGATCAGATTTTGGTGATTGGTAGAGCTTGAATTTTTTTTTCTCTGCAACATATTTATTGTGGGGGTGGCTCGATGCAGGATTGTAGGTGGATCTGATTTGAGGTCGATTTGGCGTGTTAGTGAAGAATTGAATTTAATGCACCCTTATTTGTGGTTGTACAAGGACTTGTAATAGTCAGTCTTGACTTGAAAACAATAGAGAATAGATTTGTAGAAGTCGAGCAGGAATATACTGTGAAAAGTGTTGGTAGATTTTTATATTCGTTGAATGCCGAAATAGCATTGTAACAGTGAGTGCATGAAAACTCAAGTGTTGTTATGAGGTAACTATCAAAGAGTGAGGGTTGTAACTTTGTATGTAATCTTTTTCTTACTATAATACAAAGTGTCTTTCTCTTGGTGTGGTGGGTTTTTCACTCGAATGAGTTTTCCCACGTAAATCTATTGTTATCTCTGAAATCATTTTATTTCGGTTTCTCTTGTTACCCTGCATGTGTTCATCTTAAGTGTTTTAATGTTTTTAAAAACTAGTCTTTGCATGTCTCCTTTATGGTTTTATTGTTAGGAAAGCATTTTTGCACCTCTGCTTTTCCTTACAAGTGGTATCAGAGGCTGGCCAATTGTGTTATCCTTATTAGTAGGGCTGGTTTTTTGTGCTAATATTATTCCAGTGGGAGTCTTGTAAAGTTAAAAATTAGTTTTGTCTAATATGGTGAGTACATCAGGAAGAGTTGATATTGAGAAATTAAATGGCAGCAACTTTGAGTTGTGGAAACTCAAAGTGGAAGACCTATTAGTGGATAGAGACCTCTGGGTAGCCATGTCTGAAACTATGCCAGAAGGTATGAAGCAAGAAGAATGGGACGACCTCATAGATAGAAAGGTGAGAGGTTTGATAAGATTTTTTTTGGCTGATTCGATACTCTTGAATGTCCATGAGGAGAAGTCTGCAGCTTTGTTATGGAAGATGCTTGGTGATATTTATTATTGAAAGTATTTGGTAAATAAGTTATTCCTAAGGAAGAAGTTGTACTCCTTGAAGATGGAAGAAGGTGCATCTATTGCAGACCATCTAAACTTGTTTAATATGAGTGTTGCTCAATTGGCATCTATCGGTGTAAAGATAGAGGAGGAGGATCATTGCATGCTCTTGTTATGTTCGTTACCTGACACTTGGGATCATCTGGTGATGGCTATTGGAAATATGATTGCTATTTTCAAGATGGAAGATGTGGTTGCTTCGCTATTGTCTGAAGAGATTCAGAGGAAGTCTTCTGAGATGGCCAAAGAGGCCCTTGTTGTCCGAGGTAGATCGAAGGAGAAAGGCAAGAAGAAGGACAAGAAGTCCAAATCTAAATCTGTAGGGAGATCGAAATCTCTTGGTAAAAATTCCAAGGTGAAATTTTGGAATTGTGGGTAGTCTAGTCATATCCGAAAGGATTGCAAGGAGAAGAAGAAGAAGAAGAGTAACTCTTCAAACTATGACTCTTCTCAGAGTGATGCATATGCCTTCATTGCAGCCTTGGCAACTCAGGTATCAGATGATGTCTGGCTAGTTGACTCGGGTGCATCCTTTCACATGATGTCTCATAGAGAATGGTTCACCAAGTACGATAAGTATGATGTTTGAAAGGTGTACCTTGTGAGTGATTCAACATTAGAGATTATTGGTTGAGGTAGAGTCAAGATTCAGTTTCCTGATGGGAGAATCAAAGGGATTGGTGGTGTACTGCATATACCAGGTCTGGCTCAAAATTTACTTTTTGTCAGTAAACTAAATGATGTTGGTGTAGAAGTTTCTTTCTCGAGTAAAGGATGTAAGATGGATAGAGGTGAAATGGTGTTGGCTAAGGGTGTATGTATTTGCACTCTATACAAGCTAGATGCATGTCCTGTTCAATGCAACAATGCCTCTATAAAGTCAAGCAAACTTGTTCTTGTAGAGAAAGATGAAGATGCTTCTCTGGCTGCAAACATGATGGAGCTGAAACTCCCAATAGAGAAGACCATGCTATGGAATCATAGACTCGGTCACATAGGTGAGAAAGGTTTAAAAACCTTGAAAAATAAAAATATCGTTGAAGGGCTTGTAGATTGTAATCTTGAGTTTGATTTATGCGAACACTGCATTTATGGAAAGCAACAACGTGTTTCTTTTTCCTCGAGTTCTGATAAATCTTCTGGTGTATTGGACTATGTTCATTTTGATGTGTTTGGTCCAGTGAATTTTCTTTCATTATCAAATTCTAGATATTATGTTTCTTTTATTGATGACTATTTGAGAAGGTCATTTATATACTTTCTTAGAATTAAATCAAAAGTGTTCATTCATCTTAAAGAGTTTAAAAACTTGGTTGAGAATCAGATTGGAAGGAGAATAAAATGTTTGAGGACGGATAATGGTGATGAGTTTTTTTCTGTAGATTTTGATAGATACTGTAAAGACCATGAGATTAAAAGGCATAAAACTACACCTTATACTCCACAACAGAATGCAGTTGTTGAAAGGTTGAACAGGATGCTGATGGAAAAGGCAAGGAGTATGTTGAGCAGTGCTGGTCTGGAGTAGATGTTCTAGGTTGAGGCTATGGCTACAACATTTTACCTGGTAAATCGCTCTCCTTGCTTTTCTCTTGTTGATAAGACACCTTTGGAAGCGTGGTCTGGTAAGAAGCCCTCTTTGAGACATGTTCATGTTTTTGGCTATGAGGCATATGCATATGTGCCAAATGAGAAAAGATCTAAGCTAGAGAACAAGGTTGTTAAATGTATTTTCATCATCTACGATGTTGGTGTGAAGGGATACAAGCTTTGGAATCCTAATACTTAGAAGGTTTTGTATAGAAAAAGTGTAATATTTTGTGAGCTGAAACCTTCTACAGCTGATCCATAGCTAGAGACATATCAAAGAGAAAAGAAGAATGATGCAGTTGAGATTCCCCAAACTCCAGAATAGGGAGAACTACATGGTGTACCTAAAACTGAGGAGAGCTCTAGCATCTCTAAGAGTACCAAAGAGGAAGAACCACAACCTCAGACAATGAGAAGTTCTACACGTCAAAAACAACAACCTGATAGGTATGGTTTCTCCATTTTGGATTCAAACTATGCCTACGCTTTAATTACTAGCACCGAGGAGCCTAGGACTATTAAAGAGGCAATTAATATGCCCGATGCAAATTCCTGGTTGGAAGCCATGAATGAAGAAATGGAATCATTGGAAAAAAATGAAACCTGGGATTTGGTACCTTTACCTGAAGGAAGAAAGTTTGTTTGCTATAAATAGGTATTTAAGAAGAAGACTGGTCTTGAGGGTAGTGCTGAGAAGTATAAAGCAAGGTTGGTTGCAAAGGGGTATTCCTAGGTAGAGGGAATTGATTATGGAGAAATATTTTCCCATTTAGCTAAACTAACATCTATTTGATTTCTGTTGTCACTTGCAGTCACATATGACTTAGAGATTGAGCAGATGGATGTGAAAACAATGTTTCTCCATGGTGAGATGGAAGAAGAAATTTACATGTCCTAGCTTGAGCACTTTGTTGAAAAAGGTAAAGAGAGCCTGGTCTGCAAATTAAAGAAATCTTTGTATGGTTTGAAGTAGTCTCCTACAATGTGGTACCAGAAGTTTAATACATTTGTGTTGTCTATGGGATTTGTGAGATCAAAATCTGATCATTGTGTGTATTTTAAAACTGAAAATGATCGTTTTCTTATTATTACCCTGTACGTGGATGATATGTTGTTCATAGGAAATAGTAAGTCTATGATTTCTGATCTCAAATCTCAGTTGTCTGCAAAATTTGAAATGAAAGATCTAGGTGCAGCAAGGTATATTCTAGGGATGGAGATAACTAGGGACATAAATGGAAGAAAGCTTTGGGCTAGCCAAATTAAGTACATCAACACTATTCTAGAGAGATTTGATATGAGTAATTGCAAGAAACTAGTTGTTCCAGTTACACAAGGAACAAAACTATCTGTTGAAGATTGTCCAAAATCTGCTACTGAGATGGAGAACATGACTAGAGTGCCTTATGCGAGTGTTGTCGGCAATTTAATGTATGTGATGGTCTATACAAGGCCAGACATTTCCCAAGCAGTGGGAGTACTCAGCCAATTTATAGAAAATCTAGGAAGGATGCATTGTGATGTTGTCAAGAGAGTGTTTAGATATCTAAGAGGTACCTCAGAATGTGCTCTATGTTACCATGGAAATTTGGTTGCATCACAGAGAACTCTCAACATTAGTGGGTATGTGGAATCTAATTGGGTGGGGGACATTGACATTAGAAGATCCACCAGTGGATACACTTTCATGTTAAATGGTGGTGCAATCAGCTGGATGAGAAAGTGATAGGCGGTAGTCGCTTTGTCCACAACAGAGGAAAAATACATGGCAGCAACTCATGCCTACAAAGAAGTTGTTTGGCTCAGTCACTTATGTTATGATATTGGTTTTAATGCAGGGAAGATCACTATTTTTTGTGATAGTCAGACCACCATTTGTTTGGTAAAAAATCCAACTTTCCATGCTAGGATGAAGCATATTGACGTGGAGTATCACTTTGTGAGAGATATGGTGGAGGATGGAAAGGTTTCTTTAGAAAAGGTGGATACTCTGAAAAATGTTGTTGATGCATTGAAAAAGCTAGTAAGCTCAGACAAGTTCAGATGGTGTGCAAGTTCAATGGGCCTTGGGGCCTATGATCCCAAATGAATTTGAAGTTTGGAGGAAGCTAGTAAGTCTTCGTCAAGTGGGAGCTTGTTGGAAAATGTGCCTCAATTTACTGGCTTGGACCACTATTAAAGGCTTGATGAATTTATGCCCTTATCACTTTACCGTGGTGTTCTCCTTTGGTTGGCTTGACCCTTTGGTCACTGAGACCCTGTCTGATCAGCGAGGCTCCAAAGGTTGTCAATTTGTTTGAAGGCTTCGGCTTTATCGGTGGATTAGTCGCCTAATGGTGGGAGGTTTTTCTCTATCACATCGATGTGTCGATGCCTTGCATCAATGACTACTATCAACTTTATCCGATGGTGCTGGTTACTTTATGTGACATCCAAAGGCAAGTACCATTGTTTACCTTTTTTTTTGAGCAGAATCGCCTCTACGCATGATGCGTGGTGGCTTGTTAAAGTGGTGAGTGCAACGAATGGATGGTGGGCCCTGAGTTTCTTTATGCGAGGGGTTGCCCGATCATGGGCACTTGTCAGCACCTTGGGAGTTCCTTAGGGAATCTAGCAGATGCCACTAGAGATTCCCCAAAGGAGTTCCAGTGGCTTCCACGTAGGCCAAGCAGAGTGCATGAGTGGTGGACACGTGGCAGCTTCAGAAGCTCATTCAGGGCAGGCTCATGGGAATCTTGGTGATTCCCTCCTCGATGCCTCAAAACCTCTTGAGTGGTGGACATGTGGCTTGTGGGACCTGATAGTGCTGGCAGTCGGTGTTTTGGCGATAGCAGATTATTGCCGGCTCAGAATGTGATGCAACTGTTAGCGATGGCGAAGGGTTTTCGGAGCCCAATGACAATTGACCGATCACTGCTCGGTCAAGTGGCGGAACAAATAGCAGTGTGACACATGGCATTTTCTCATCGGTTATTTTTGCATCATTGTTGCAAAAAAAAATTTAATTGCCAAAAGTTGGATTGGTGAAAAGCAATATCTTATGTAGTTATTTCTTATGATAGGATTTTGGTGATTGGTAGAGCCCGAATTGTTTTTTTCTCTACAACGTATTTATTGCAGGGGTGGTTCGATGTAGGATTGTAGGTGGATCTGATTTGAGATAGATTTGGCGTATCAGTGAAGAATTGAATTTAATGCACCCTTATTTGTGGTTGTAGAGGGACTTGTAATAGTCGGTATTGACTTGAAAACGACAAAGAACAGATTTGTAGAAGTCGAGCAAGAATTTACTGTGAAAAGTGTTGGTAGAGTTTTGTATTCGCTGAATGCCAAAATAGCATTGTAACAGTGAGTGCATGAAAACTCAAGTGTTGTTGTGAGCTAACTATGAGAGAGTGAGGGTTGTAATTTTGTATGTAATCTTTTGCTTACTATACTACAAAGTGTCTTTCTCTTGGTGTGGTGGGTTTTTTACTCGAAATAGTTTTCCCACGTAAATCTAGTGTTATCTCTGAAATCATTTTATTTTTGTTACTCTTGTTACCTTGCATGTGTTCATCTTAAGTGTTTTAATGTTTTTAAAACTGGTCTTTGCATGTCTCCTTTGTGGTTTAAGCGTTAGGAAAGCGTTTCCACACCTCTGCTTTTCCTTACAAAATCTTGATTTCCATAGGCTCTTCCTCTAACATTTCCAACTCTTTAATCAAGTTCAAAGTTGGAAATTCTACTAAAGTTAAAATTTTGGCTTCTTTTCCATAGGTGAGAACATATGGTGAATTACGTATAGCTCTTTTAGGAGTAATCCTATCAGCCCATAAGGTTGATTTGAGCTTGTCATGCAAATCTCTCTAATTCTCTAATTTGAGCTTGTTCTAATTGGAGGAAGTAGCTCTTTCATTTGCCTCTTTTAGTGCCATACCCTCTATCCACTTAGTAAAATAATCAGTTGCAGTCAAGATCCATTTGTGACTTGCACTGGAGGGTGGGTTAAGTGGGCCAATAAATTCAAATCCCCACTTAAGAAAGAGATGTTCAACCTGAATTGGATGCAAAGGCAAGGCTACAATCCTTTGTTTTCCTACAAATAATGAGCATTTGGTACATTTCCTAACCCAAGCATGAGCATCTTTAAATAGGTCAGGCCAAAAATAACCAACTCACATGATTTTTAGAGCTATAGTTCTTGGTGCAAAATGACTTCCAGAAGGTTCGCCATGAAACTCCTCTAGAACTTTATCAATCTAATTTGGTTCAACACATCTTAATAAAACTCCATGAAAGTCCTCCCTATATAAAAATCCATCTATGAAAACATAAGGAATGGCTTGATTTTTGAAATACCTTTTTTTTGAGCTATCCAAGCCTTGGGGACACTCACCAGTTTCAAGATAATGCTTCATATCTTGCACCAATTGGAGGAAGGATCTAGAACATCAGTTTGTTCTACATTGCTAAGCATTAGGATAGTTTTTTCTTCAACTTCTTCATCGTCCTTTTCATTACCAACTAGTTTTTCACATAAACCCTTACCTCTTACAAGCTTGGTAACCTTAATTTGGACATCATATTCCATTACCTTGGTAATCCAACTAGCTCATTTTTCATTAATGTCTCTACTCAATAGGAAATCTTTCACTATAGGATGAGCAACCAACAACTGAATCTTATTCTTAGAAAGCATGTGTCTAAATTTCTTAAGAATTCTCACCACCAAAAGTACATGTTTCTCAACAAAATAATAGCTTACTTCATAATCTTGAAGCACTTGGCTGAAAAAATGCAATGGGATGCTCCAAACCTTGTTTGTTTTGTTGACACAACATAGTTGAGATGGTATCCACACTCCAAAAATTATAAAGAATAAAATACTTTTCAAAATCAATATTAATGAGCGCTGAAGTAGCAGATATTGCATTCTTGATTTCATCAAAACCATTCCTTCCTTCTTTGTGTTGGCCCCATAGTTGTCATTGCACCAAAAGATCAACCTGTTAATGTATGATATAGTTGCCAGAGTTAACGGATCCACGAGAGGCAATTAGTCCCTGTCACAAATCCCGAGGGGAGTGTTGACCATTTTCCAACACTTTGGTCTAACTAAAAGTGACATTCTTTCTCAACATAGAGGTTAGAGGTTGCAAAAGATAAACAATATTTAGAATAAACATCCTTACAAAATTTATTCTACCAAGAAAGGTTTGCAAGCCTTTCTTGTGAGCAGCTAAAGGTAAAGCAGGTATAGCACTTATCCTTTCCAGATCTATGGAAATTCCATCTTTAGATACTACATGTCCAAGCAATTTACCTTCATGGACAATGAAGATACATTTCTTGGGATTCAAGGAAACTCCATATTCTCTGCACCTCTTGAATATATACTTCAAACGAACTAAATGGTCACTTGCATTCTTAGAGAAAACATTAATATCATCTAGGTAAACCATTACAATTTCTTTATCAAACCATCAAAAGCCATATCCATGTCTCTTTGGAAGGTATCCCTTGCATTGGATAATCCAAAAGGCATCTTCCTATAAGCCATGGTTCCCCATTTTGTTTTGAAGGTTGTCATATATCGATCTTCCTCTTTTACCAATATCTAGTTGTACCCTAAAAATCCATCTAACAAAGAAAATCTATCAAATCCAACTACAACCTATAAAATTTGTTCCATAGAGGGCAGTGGGTAGTGATCCTTTAGAGAATACCTATTACGGTGTCGAAAGTCAACACACAATCTAATTTCACCATTCTTCTTCCTTAGAGGAACAAGATTGGATGCCCATGAGGTATGCTTAATTGGAAAAATAATAATCACAATCAACTTACTCAGTTTAGCTCTCATGAGGTGCTTAATTTTAGGATTCAAAGGCCTTTGCCTTTGTCTTATCGGCTTCACATTTTCTTGTAACTCTATGGTGTATTGTGCAAAATCTAGATTGAATTCCTTCAAGTCATGATACTCCTAGGAAAACACATTAGAAAACTCTTGATAAAGTAAAATGAAAGCATGTCTCTCTTCTATAGTACATACCTTGCAAAGTTTCAGGATCTTATCCTTGAAGATCTCAATAGGCTCATATTGCTCTTGTTTGATAAACAAAGTTTCCTTTTATTTTCTCACCTGATCATATAAGTTGAAAATGGACTCAAGTGTTACCAATCCCTTTGGTAGCTTGTTTGACTTCAGCTAAAGAATCTAATCTTCATATTTTTTAGACAATTTATGTTGATTGGAAACTAAAAACTCAACCTCCTCTAGCAAGAAATTAACAATTTGTTCATCACTTTAAAATACCTGCCAATGAGTGTTATTTTCTGGAATAGAAGGCCTAACAACAAACTTGACATATTGTTTCACATTTATATCTTTTATATCAGCTAGAATATCAAACTCAGCTCCCATGGAAGCTATTTTATCAACTTGTTTATTCTGATTCTCTGGTATGAACAACAAGTTAAATGAATCAAACTCTTCAATCATGTCCTAAACCTTATGTTTATAAAGTTTTAACAAATCATTTTTAGTGAAATTGATATTCCTTACTCGATTGACCACTGATTCACTATCCAAACACCTGAAGGAACTTTACATTTCTCTTTCTAGTCCATTCTAAACCTTGAACAAGTGCTTTATACTCAACAATGTTATTAGAACAATTGAAAGAAAAAAAAAGGTTGAATAATACATCTCACCACTTGGAGAAACTATCATAGAACCACCACTAGCACCTACCTTGGTTCTTGAACCATCAAAGTACAAACTCCATACTTCATTAGACTTTGTATTGTATGTTATTTTTTATCCTTAACTAGGTTCGAGACAACAAGTCCATCCTCTTGAATCATGTAAATACCCAGATCTATTTTTTCCATATGCTTGTATGGGTCTTCCTCATGGTTCTTGGCTACCCATTGATCTAAAACTAGATTAGGAATTCCTTCAACAAAAGTGTTAGACTCTTGAATATCTTGCTAATCTTCTTTTACCTTGCTCATGATAAGCAAGATTTTCATTAGTATCACTAGGCACAAAAGGTTCTATGTGATCTTTAGCCAATAACTCAGATGTAATGGTAACCTTAGTGCTATACCTTGTCCTAAAGAAGATATGTGACCAATTAGATGAAAGGTAGCCTCCCAATTTAGCTGTGAAATCTCTAGAAAGACACAAAGCAAAATAGGGTCACAGATCTATCACATAGATATCTTGTGGAATAAAAAAATTAGGACATGCATGCAATGTTAGATCTATATTCTTAATTACACCCAATGTCTTGATGGTTGTCTCATCTAACTAAACTACACCTTTCAATTGTGGCTCATAGGTCAAACCCAACTTGTCAATAAGTTGCTTAGGCATCATTGAACTACTAGCACCTGAATCAATCATACAGTTATGCAAAATATTATTGCCTACAATCAAAGTTACATAAAAAGGAGGTGATTTAACCTCTTGAGTTTTTTCTTCAACTTTTAATTTAGGTATAATTTCTAATTCTACCTTTGGTTGATCACTCATAAGCGAAACCTTTGGCTGGTTTATTGTTGGTTCATGAGATAAAGACAAGTTAGTCAATGCATTTTTTAATAAATCATTTTATCTCAAAAGATCCAAGGATTCCCACATTGAAACACTGATGCTAGACTTATTCATATGCTCCAAAATATTGAATGGAATTGAGCTAATTCTCTTCTGCACTTTAGGAGCAGCAATACTTTTAGGTTGAGTTTTCATAGGTGGAGCTTGAGTCTTAGGCTAATCTTTGTTCACAATAGGCTATTGTCTAGACAAGATCTGAATAGGTTGAGCAAGAACTTGTCCTACATTTCCTTGTTGGATCATGGAGGCTTGATTTGGATTAATAGTAGGCTATTGTTCTATATCTACATCTCTCTTCTTTGATCTTGTGTTCATTGCTATAGAGTTGTAAGATTGATTCTAACCTTGTCCTTGAGGATAATTCACCCCACAAAACTCATCACACTGCTAGTTCATTAAGGTGACATCATTCTGACCCTGATCTGGATATGAAATTTTTTGTTCAATATTTTTATACTTAGAACCTTGTTGGATAGTAGCACTATTTTGCACCATCACAACCTAATTCAACATTCCATTAAGAAAAGTATACTAATTGTGTGATTGATTGCACGGAAAACACCAATCAAAATCTTGTACTAAGTTGTTCTAGACAAGAACTAACTCCTTTGAAGCACTAGAAATATTGGGTTTATATGGTTGAAAGGGTATAGGATTATAAGGATTTCTTTGTACCTAAGAATCAGCTTGATGTGAAGTTCTATTAGGCTAATATAAGTTTTGATTTGGCCTAAAACCATAACCTTGTTGCTTTTCTATGTTCACTAATTTGTTTCCAAAGGTTTGCAATAAGCCTTTGATCTCTTGCAACTCTTGAGATTGAACTAGAGAAGCACTATTTTGAGAAAGTTCTTGACGGTTTAAGGATAGAACAATAGGTAATGGTGCAATAGGAGGCACTTGGATAGGCATAAGAGGCTGAACATCAAAAAATATAGGCATTAGAGGCCTAGGTGAAATTTTTCCATCTTGAATAAGACTATTCTCAGCTCTAATGGAAATATGAAATGCTCCGGGTTATGAAACACCAACCATGATTGAATCATTTCTAAAATATCACTATTGAGGGCCTTGAGATAATACAAAAATGCATGATCAACTATAGGCCTCATAGAGACTGGAAGTCTATTCCAAGTCTTCTTGAAATGAAAGTTGAAATCTGAAATTTTCTCTTGAGGAGCTCTCTTGATGGTGGTTAACAGTTCAACCTTGAAGAAAAATGATTAGATCTATCTTGAAATTTCCTATTCAAGGCATCTCCCAAGTCATCCTACATTGCAATAGAGTTCATTGCTAGACCCCTGAACCATTGAAGATCCTTACCCTTCAATGAAGCATCCCACAGCCTGATAGCAATATTCTCTTCAGTAATGTGATGGACCCCATATAGTGAAGACACATCTCTGATGTGCTCTACAGGTGTAGTTTGATGTTAACCCATAAAAATAGGTAAACTTTTGAGTGCAACTACTAGAATAACACCACGTTGAGACACATTCAATGGTACAAATACAAAAACTCTCACCATTGGAGCTATTGGTACCATAAAAATAGGAACTTGTACTATAAGTATTGGTGAACTTAAAATTGACGATGTTGATCTAAAACCAGGAGGTGTAGATTGAGTCCTTAGAGATGGACTCAATGGTCTTTCTACTATCCTTCCTCTTATTTTTGGTGATGACAACTACAAATATTCTAAAGGAATAGAACTTATCCTTATTTGAATGCTTCTCATATGCTAAAATGCATTGGATCCACTCAAAACTAGCTAACAAAGCCAGGCCAAGTATGAATTTTCTTCACCTCTAAAGGTTGGAATCACCACTGTTCATACCAAAAAAATGATAAAAAAATGAAGCTTCTTGGAAGATAAGATAAAATAATAGCACAACCTATGACTTGTGATGATTAACTTCTTTTGTATATATGAAACTATGCATGAGACATAAATTTAAAGGTTTTATATACTTTAAACACATCAAATTTGCATCAAGATCATTCATAAGAAACACAACACCTTAAATAGAGAAGGTAAACACTTGATTTTATTGAATAATAGAAGGAATCTCTATAATAACTAGAAAAATAAACTGAAATAAATCTGATGGTGTATCAAAACTATAAAAAAAATATTGAGCTACAAAACTCTAAGTCTCTCTGCAATGTGCAAGAGGGAACAAAAAGCAAGAACTGAGGAAAAAGCATAATTTTTCCCTCCTATAATAAAAAATCAATCCCAAAATGAGAAGAATAAGTCAATGATAGTAAACTTCACTACAAAATATCCATCCCAAGATGTTGCATGAGAAAAATAGCAAAGCCTTAAAAAGGAGGCTCATAATTGCTCCAATTTGAGTTGATTTTGCTCCAAACTACCCCTCTCAAGCTATTTGACCAAAGATAACTCCAAAAACACTTCAATTTGACTTGAAGTCAAAGATAGAACTCAAAATATCTCTCACTGCATGTATAACACCTCATTTCCACTCCTCCTTCTGTTTTGCATGATTTTGGGACAAGAATAAACCATTTGAACAAATATTAAAGATAACCAATTATGATTTGCTTTAATTAGTGCTATGTAGTTGTTTATTTCTTGCATTACATGAAAAAAATTAAAGTATTTTTCACCTTAATATTTGTTTACATACTTGTTTTTGTCTTAACCTCATGAAAAAATACAAGGGGGCAGATTTAATCCATTGTTTTGTCCTAACTCCTGTGGACTTCACACTTCTCACTAGAAAGTGTCAAGAGTGTCTTGACCACGACCTAAGTATTAATATCATGTATTTTTATGAAATAAAGGTGAAATAAAACACCTTGGTTGGCCAAGGTTAGGGTTTCCTCGAGAAACCTAAAAGAAGTGTTTAATCCTAACACGAGCTCACTTTGCATTTGTTTCACTAGTAATATTTTCATCTATTGATGTTTCCACCAAGGGTTTGAAGCTTCTAGGACTATCTTCATGATTGAATGGGTCCTCACTGCTAGTAAGCCATTCTCTGTGGATGAAAGTGATGAGATTTTTTCATATCTTTGTGAAATAAAAAATTACAGGTTCTCTAGTTTGTGCAAAAAGAATGATGAAATCTATCGTTTCTTGTGCCTTTCTTTGAAATATAACAATTTTTAGCTTGGTTTCTCTGTCTCTACTATGTATTCTCCATTTTTTTGTTTCTAGAAGTAACCTCTTGCTCTATAAATTTATCATCACTAGAATTTATTTCCTCTTCCTCAAGCTCATACACAAGAGATGCTACAATTTCCTTGATTAATCCTTTCATGCTGTGGAAAATCTCTACCCAAAAGTCCTCCATTAAATCAGATCTAGTATCTTTGACTTCTTCCTCCTGAGAACCAATTTTCTTATGGATATTTTGTTTATCTCTTTTATGGGTCATTATGCCACTTATCATATGGAGAACTAGACTTCTCATCCCTTGCACCATTTTCATCTAACTATTCTTGCTAGGGTTGTGCTCTTCGTCCCATCAACATCACCACAAAAAAAATCTGCATTATTGTATGATCATGAGTTGTGACCATATCCAACTATATGTACAAAAATTCATTAGATCAGATGTATCTTCCTATCTCTACAAAGTATTCTCCTTATCTATAGACCCTTCTTTGATCACTTGGTTGTATTGTATCTCATTGATATTTACTAATATATACAATATGACCATAAAATGGCATTTGTAACTATCATGCTTTGGTTGGAAATCATTTTATATCCTCTAAATCTGTACCTTGAACTATCTTCATATCTTTGTCACATGCTTTTCATATCTCTATCATTTTATGTGGACTATCCTTCTTTCAATGTCATTGTCCATGGCTTGGAAATTCACTCACAGTGCTCTCAGTCATACAGATAAACCATTTTCACTATCATTCTTTTTCCCTCTTAAAATATTTTAATGCCTTTGCAATTCACTGTGTTGGCACTGTGATGTTTCGTTTAATGCAATCCCATGGATTGTCTCTACTGCTATGCATAGTCCCTAGCCATTGATTCCTTTCACTTTAGGTCTTTTATTTGCATTGTGAAGGTCATTGTCCAAACATGTTGATAGTGACTTGAAAACCTTCTATATGCCTTTGTTAAACCTATCATGGCATTTGGTGATTGTCCCTTTTATTTCCTATATGGTCATCTTGATAAAAATCTGCACAAAGTTGTTTCTCTTCATTAACAGTCTCTACCCATCTTGAAATTATTAACTATCATGATTGTATTCTTTTTAACCTCATACTTAATGCACTGTACTATAGGACAGACTTAGCATTTCTTCTTGAGATTCCCCAAAGGTAGTGAATGCCACTTTTCATGGTATTTCAATGTGACCCCCTTGAAACTAAAACCTAGGTCTATCTTCATTCCTTTGAATTGACTCATTAGACATGACTATCCATGAAGAGTGGCATTGTTCTTGTGTCTTTTATTCACATCCTTTAGAATTCAGTAATAGAGTGTTAGCTTGCATACTAAAAATCCATACACTATAATCAGGTACTATAGTTTTTTTCAGCTTTACTTCCATGGTTGCATCTTGAGAGGCCATCCACTGTGCAAAAATATCAGTTTTGAGCATAGGACATGCCATTTAAGAAAAAAATTCGCTTACAGAAAATAGGCAGATTTTGTTCTAAATGAACAAGTTGTATGAGCATCCAGTGGCCCATTATAATGTTCTATTCCTATTCATATTTCAAACTTTCATTGAACAAAAAATCATAAATGATCAAAATTTTGTTTTTAGTCCATCCCATCCCCTAATTATATATCTACTCCACAAGCATGTCACCAAATGGATTTACCTTTCATAGATTCCTTCTTGCATTTTGGAAGACTATCCCTAACATTTCGTGCTTTATTATTTGACTTCAATTTGTTCACTTATTTTTCTACTAACCTTTGTATGGAAACTGTTCAACTTACTATTCATTGCCTTAGCTATTCATAACTTTATGAGAGTGATTGTCCTCATACCTGTCACTATCACTTTCACATTGTTCTTCCTTTTCAACTGAATGCTATGGAATACATGCCCTTTGAAGTGATGACTGTCCCATAATGAAAGTAAAGTTACTCTTGAATATGCTCTTTATGCCCTATGCTTGGAACTCACTATGACAATGGATACACTCCTTTAAGACTATGAAATATTCTTTATAATGAATATCTATGATCATTCACTTACATATTGTTGTCATGATAAGATTATACCTGTACCTACATAGTCAACAAATAAGTTAAGAAAAATAAGAAGCTTAGAGCTTCTCATGATGATTAAATGGTCTTGACTTTTCTTAGATCTTCATGATAACTGTGTGTTTGATCTTGAGACACCTTTGTAAACCTCTAACTTGATGCTTAATGATGGGTGTAAAATGTGTTCAATTTTTATGTCCTTTTTCCCTTATTCCATTTCCATTTTCCCTTTCTCCTATGTCCTTCTTTCCATTAATTGTTAGGGAAATAAAGAATGTTTGATATGTTTTCAAAGAGGAAAGAATTCTTTCAGAATGCTAAAATCATTGAGGTAATAATATATTTTAGATGGTTTTGCTACAGGAACTAGATGTGAAGACAAAACCCACCATGTGAACAATAAACCTTGAAAGGCATAAGTGGGTTGAATGTGATGGAAGCTTACTTGTTTTTGTTTTTATATTTGATTTCAAACAAGTTGTTTTTTATAACTATTTTGGGTTTGTGGCCTGTGGCCAACCCAAGAACTATAATCCTCCAATTTGTTGGCCATCTTCCATAACAAACTACAACACTATTTTTGTTTTGTCTTGTGATACTCAAAATATTGGACATATATATACATATATGTGTGTGTGTGTGCTATGATCTAAAAACAATAGATAGAATATAAAAAATTAAGAAGAATGGAGATATCTTTTCATTCCTGAATGATTAATTAGTAGTTTATGGCTTAAGTTAGAGTAACCAGTTCTTTTGTGCTCACCTTGTGAACCAAAGGAAGGGCCCCCTCTCGAGAAGCCTGGTGAGATCGTTTTATATTTTATTAGCTTATATCTTTGTATTTCATGCAATTCCATTCCTGTCAAATGTATGTTTGTCAAGTGTCTTCTGTAATTTAGTTTAATTTTTGTTAAAGTTTAAGAATTATTCATAATTTGATTTGTGTGATTAATTTGGTATTAAACAAAGAATTGTAATGAATCCATTCAATTCTCTGAGGAATATAATTACGATTTGAGAAATAAGAAGTGTGTTTACCCTTGTAAATTAATCACTGTATTTTTTGTTTTAGATTATGTTGTGTTCTATTATGTAAATCTTCTTGTCGCATTCCATCTTCCTATTGCATTTTAATATTTTTCCACCTGCACCACTTCAAGACATCTTTAGAGATCACATTCCTTCTTTTAATATTGTAATGGTTGTTCTTGATATCTATATTAAGGAGTGTATATCCTAAGATATTGAGTTTTCATTATTCAAGTTTAATCAAAATAGATAGATTGGATGAAATAGGTAGGTAGTAATTAAAGAAAGGATTTCATTCATTCATGATTTGAAGAAGTGTGCTTTTGAATTCTAGATTGAAAAGTGTGTTATAAATTCTTAGATGCATCCATCCCCCCTTAGTTAATTAGTTTCAACCCTTAGGTAGATTTTTGCAACATTGTTCACAAGATTACGCCCTCGGATTGAAATTGAGGAGTAAACTAAGGAAACTGCAAAATTCTCAAAGATTGATCTCAATCCATTCATCAATTTAAGATAGAATTACAAGGATAGTTTTACCTAGAATATCAACCACAGTTTAGTCATCCTAGTGAACTAAGTTAGGAACATTGCACTAAGGAGAAATTCTACACAAAATTTGACCTCATTTGGATAACTACCCTTAGTTTTCTTTGTTGTAAGTCATTTAGGTGCATGAATCATAGTAGGGATAGTAGAGGGGTATTTGTTAAAATGGATAAGGGGAGTAATACACAGCTAGAAAATTTAAAAAAAAAATCAAAATCATTAGTTAAGGGAGGTAGCTCTCAACAAGAAAAATTGAAAACTAAGTTGCAACCATTAGAGCTACCTGAAATCAATATCGAGAAGTGTGTTGTTGAGTCTACTATTTTTGAGACGCCTGTAGGTAACGGTTTGTTGTCTTCCACAATATTACGCAGAAAGGCTGAAAAATTCTTCCAAGAATCTTATGGGTCTGAAGCTGGTCCATTTTCAGAAACCCAAAAGCCATTTGAAACCTATTTTACTCCTTGGGCATCTCAAGTCATGGACAATCTCAAAAACAACAACAAAAATATCAACAACAACAACATCAACAACATCAACAACACCAATAATAGAGCATTGGCCAATAAAAATCTGGTCACCTTTGAGTTTCCAATTACACATCCCGAAGAAGATGCCCCAATGAAGAACATTCCTCATTCTACTTCACCTTATTTTTGTGGTCTTTATATTAAGGATCTTGACATGTTCTTGTTTGAGTTTGATGTGTTGTGCCATAACTATGATTATCAGAGTGACGTGCAAAAGCTCAAATTGTTCCCAACCACATTAAAAGATGTAGCCTTGCATTGGTTTATGAACCTCAAGAATATCAAAACATGGGAAGTCATGAAGGAATTATTCTTGACCAAGTACCAAGAGTATTGCAAAACAAAGGAGGTTTGGGATGAAATCTTCCACATGACACAAAAAGAAGACGAATCTGTGGAAGATTGCCTCGATCACTTCATGTTCAGTTTTCAACGGTCACAACAAAAAGGGCCAACTCCCGATGCTATAAAATGTTGTTTCTTAGAGGAATAAGAGATGATATTGTGGGAGAATTAAATTTAATAGGTAGAGGGAAAATCTATAAAATGGAATTTGACAATATATGTGATATTTGAAGGAATTAATCAAGGTCTCAACACTCAGGAAGGAACTATCCAAGTAAGTTGTATATTGCAGGAGCCACATTAGGTATGACAAAGTGAGAGATAGGTAATCTAATCAAAGAATTCAAAACTAATTTGTTGTCATATGGGTAAACATATAGATACTTTATATACACAAAGGAAACAAGAGGAAGCCGAAAAATCCTTAGCTATTTGTTTCCCTATTTGTCAAAATAAGCATAATGGTGAAGACTGCCCATATAATAGAAAAAAGATATCTTCTTTAGAAGAAGCCAATAGGGACACTATACTAAAACCTCTTCCTATAGGTATGACAGAGGTAGAGTACACAGATGAACCAGTTTACTTTATGGCCCAAAGAAGACCTTGGAAACCAAGGGCAATGCCCCCACCTGATTACCAAGCCACACCCCAAAATCCTTTTCAACAAAACTCCTTCCCAAACCAGTCTAGATGGTATGGAAGCTGGAAAAAACCTCCATACTATCCTCAATGGTCACAACAATATCTTCCTGCTCCACAATCATGGAAAGCACCACCACCCTACCCATAATATCAACCATTTCCTCCATATCCACCACCTCTAACAATAAACCCATATCAACAATCCCAACAACTCTTGCCACCTATCCCATCATCTAATGAACCCTATAGTTTGACCCAACCAACAAAATCCACACCAATTCCCACACAACCAACACCCAATCCAAACAGTAAGGTGCCTCAACCAGTTTATAATAATGAAGTGATAGGTTTCTTGACTTATCTTTTCAATGCATTGGAGATTGATAGTGTAAAATTATGGTCAAGGAAGAACCTTCAAGGGCCAACCATCACACAAATTGAATATCATCTGATTGAGCCAAAAAAAGAGCAACCAAAGCCTCCATTTCTAGATACGTTGCAAGAGCAACCAAGACATCAAGAAGTATCTCAATTAGATTTTGATTGTATGAATTACGCAATGTTAACATTAAGGTTCCTTTATTGCAGGCTATTCGAGATGTTCTAGTATACACTAAAGTAGTAAAGGAACTCTATGAGAGGAAGAAATAGAAGAAGCATGACCCCAAGATAGTCCAAGTCATTAGACACTTTGCAAACTTGATGTTGAGAAGAATCTACATCCCTAAATATGCAGATCCAGGGAATCTGATGATTAAGGTATGTATTGGTGATGTAACCATTCCAAATACACTTGTGGATCTAGGAGCAACTATAAATTTAATGACTAATGATACTAAGGAGAAGCTAGTCCTTCAAGGTCTAAGACCTACTCCAACAATCTTGCAAATGGCTAATTGTTCCCTCGTAAAACCATAAGGTATGATCAAAGACATCATTATTTCTATTGAGTTTTGGGAGTATCCAATAGATTTTATGATTTTGCAACCAAAAATTAAGCTAGGAGGATACCCCTTAATTTTAGGTAGACCATGGTTAGTTGTTGCTAATTCTTTCATTAATTGTAGGTCCAGAAACATGGTGATTTCAAATGAGGAGTATAGAAAGCAGTTAATGTTGTACCCTCCAATGCAGCCATTGTTGGAAACAAAGGATCCTTTGTGGATCGATAGCGACTTAGAAGAATCTCTACCTATTTTGAAAATAGATCAAAGTAGGGAATTTGAAGATATTTCGAAAGGAACTATTATTAATAATTTATTGCAAAATTGTTATTTAGTTGATAATGATCTTGAGACAATGTTTTTTCCTATGGGCATAAGTGATAATTGCCCATTTGGAAATTTTCCATTAGTAGGTAGTTCACAGTCTGTTCAACACTTTATTACTTTGCATCAATTATTACCACATGATTGTATATATAGTCCATTTTTTATGTCTGGAAATATCGACCCATCTTCGTCTAATTCACAACTACTTGCTATAGATACACCTGTACAATCACAAGCTATGGAAGTCTTGCCTGGTAAGATGCTTAACATTAATCCCAATTTGAGTGCCTCACAACTAGAAGACCTTATTTCTATTCTATGTTCTCACAAAGATGCTTTTTCTTGGGATTACCAAGATATGTGAGGTATTCATCTTACCACTTGGACACATCACATCTATATAGAGGAATGGAATAGGCTTGTGAGACAACCCCAAAGAAGACTAAACCTGGCCTTATGGGAAATAGTTAAGGAAGAACTCTAGAAGTTGCTTAATGTAGGATTTATTTACCCTATATTAGATAGCCAATGGGTGTCCCCACTTGTAGTATTACCTAAAAAGAATGGAAAGTGGAAAATATGTGCTGATTATAGGGCCCTTAACAAGGCCACCAAGAAAGACCATTTCCCACTTCCTTTCATTGACCAAGTCTTAGAAACCTTAGCTAGGAAGAAATTATTTTCCTTTCTTGATGGGTTTAGTGGGTATAACCAAATCCGTATTGCCTCGGAAGTCCAAGAAAAAACTATTTTTACTTGTCCCTGTAGAAAATTTTCCTACAATATCTTACCTTTCAGATTTTGTAATGCACTTGCTACTTTCCAAGAAGTTGTTCTAAGTTTTTTTGCTGATTTAATTCATGATTGTGTAGAAGTATATATGGATGACTTTACTATTTATGGTAATAAATATGATGAAGCTAAAGAAAATCTTGAAAAAGTTCTTAAATGATGTATGGATACTAATCTTTCTTTAAGTCATGAAAAGTGCCATATTCTAATAACTGAAGGTATTTTTCTAGGCCATTATATTTCTGAAAAAGGAATTGAAGTGGATCCTAAAAAGGTAAAAATCATTCAAGACTTGTCAGTACCCACTTCTCCAAAAGATGTCCATAGTTTCCCAGGGCATGCTAGTTATTATGGAAGGTTTATTCAGAATTTTAGCAAGATTGCCTCACCTCTCTTTATGTTGTTAGGATAAGATATTGCATTTTCATGGACATCTGATTGTTAGCAAGCCTTTGAAGAAATAAAAAATAGACTAATCACTACACCTGTTCTTCGAGGACCCAACTATGAACTGAAATCTCATATACATATCGATGCATCAAACATCTCGATGGGAGTCGCACTCGAACAAAAGGAAGACTCTGTCTTTTATTCCATCTATTATATCTGTAAGAATTTTACTAGTGTAGAGGTAAACTATATTGTCACTAAAAAATAGTTCTTAGCTGTAGTCTATGCAAAAAATAAATTTCACCACTATATAACTGGATATAAAATATTTGTACATATGAATCACTCTACCATTAGATTTTTGATTAATAAACTTGTTATAGGATGAGTGATTCGATGGATGCTTCTCTTATAGGAATTTGACATAACCATCCTTGATAAACCAGGATGAGAGAACGTAGTGGATGATTTTCTATCAAGATTGTAGCAGGAAGATGAACCAATTCCATTGGATGATACGTTCCCAGATGAAAACCTTTTTCCTCTTTCTGTAAAGATCATGTGGTTTTCCAATATAGCTAACTATATTGTTACCTATAGGTTTCCACCTCACTTCTCCCCGTGAGAACGTCAAAAGCTTGTAGGGATTAGTGGGAAATATAGTTGGATAAATGGTTTACTTTTTCATACTGGGATTGATAATATTATACATCATTGTGTTCCAGAAGAGGATTTTTTTTATATCCTCTGAGCATGTCATTCTAAACCTTGCGGGGGTTATCTTGTGGCACAAAAAACTACTAAAAAAGTTTTAATTATAGGTTATTAGTGTCCAATGATCCACAAATATTATAAAAGGTTTGTTCAACATTGTGATAAATTTCAACCCATAGGCCGACCTTCACACTCTGATGAAATTCCCTTTCACCCCCAATTATCAATAGAACCTTTTGAAAAATGGGGGTTAGATTTCATAGGGCCCATTAATCCTCCTCAAAAAAAAAGAATACATTTTGGTTTGTATGAATTATGTTACTAAATGGGTAGAGGTAGTAGCCCTAAAACATGCTAGGGATACTAAGATTGCTAACTTCTCGTATTCTAATATTTTTACTAGGTATGGTGTGCCTAGAGAAATTATCACCAATCAAGGAACAAATTTTACTTCTAAATTGGTTGTTGCATTAGTACAATAATATGAGATCAAGCACTACAAGTATTCCCTATACCATCCACAAGCCAATAAGCAAGTGGAAGTGACCAACAGAGAATTGGAGAATATTCTAGTAAAGACAGTAGCATTGCACAAG
Source organism: Sequoiadendron giganteum (assembly GCA_007115665.2). Taxonomy (NCBI): domain Eukaryota; kingdom Viridiplantae; phylum Streptophyta; class Pinopsida; order Cupressales; family Cupressaceae; genus Sequoiadendron; species Sequoiadendron giganteum. The sequence continues at coordinate 458,000,060 of CM021108.1, forward strand.
AAATACTACGCGGAATGACTCCCTGAAGTAGTATGGTCCTACCGTACCACTTGGAAGACAACCACCAGGATGAAACCATATGAGCTTGTCTATGACAAGAAGGTTTTCTTGCCTATTTAATTTAAAGTGAAGAATCTCTACACTACTCTTCAACTTGGGATGAATCTCAATGAAGCACAAAAAGAAAGACTTTCTCAACTCCATTCCTTAGATGAGATGTGTCAACAGGCTCTTCTTCATGTTGAGGTGGTTCAAAAGTAGCGAGTACAATGGCATGACATCCATATTCGATCTCAGACATTCCAACTTGGGGATTGGGTGTTACTTTACAACTCTTGGTTCCAAGATTTCAAAGGGAATTTTCATACTCGCTAGTTTGTTCCTTATGAAGTTCAAACTATATATGATAATGGTGTTGTTCGACTATGCACTATGGATTCTGAGGAAAGGGTTCTCCTTGTCAATGGACACCGCTTGAAGCTCTACAAGTGACCTCTTTCCAAGGAGAACTTTATTTGTGATATTGTGAAGGAACTTACTCTCATTCCTCCCGCCTCTTCACAAATACTTAGTAATGTTGATTAAACAAACTTGAAAAAAAGCAATAAAAGATCCAACAATGAAAGCCTTCAAACATTGTTGTCTAGTTAGTATGTGACAATCTAACTCTGAAAGGTACTAACTACTAAATAAACCTGGTGGTGAAAACTAGTTTTCCAGTGCTTCTAGGTGTTGGTAGACTAAAAGCAAGGATATCAACAGTCTATCGGTGTAATTAAAAATAATAATAATACAAAATTAAAAAAAAAAAAATCCATCATGAGCACCCCACAATCAATTTAGTGATATTTGTGGTGTGATAGGAGCTTTAATTTGTTCCTATTGCTACCTATTTTGTAATGCAACATGAGCTTCATGTTGTTCCTGTCACTATCTCTGAATGACTTCTTCTCTCATACCCTGTGTGTCACTTTTTTGGTTCATATCACCTGGCCTTTGAGTTCTTCTACAAGTTGGTTTGGCGATGTGGGTCCCATTGCTCACTCATTCCATGCTACCACAGTCTTTTCAGTGCCTGCCATCTCCTCTATGTGGATCTTTCCATTGAGGTCTTTCCTTTCACATCCACTCCACTTGTGGTCAGCCTCACTTCTTCCATACTGCTTCATTATCATCCTTCACGGTTTGAATCTTTTCATATTTTCATGACATCTCTAGCTTAGGTTGCACACCATTTTTCCTCCAACCATCACATCACCAGACATTCACCTCATGGTTATTGGTATTAGGGAGTATTCTCTCTCTTTTTAAACTTATTAAATGTTTTTTTAATTTTTCCTAATGATTAATTGGCATGACCGAGATTGTTCACCTCTAAGCTAGGGGGAGTATGGGTTAACTATTCATAATTATCCAATTTTCCTGAGCTATAATTTCTTGTCACTTTCTACCTCATGTGGTTATCATAACCTTTTACCTATTATTACACATAACCTGTCATTAATAAAAAAATTTAACCATCTTCATCTACCTACTATTATGTTTGCCACTGTAGCCATTATCGAAGCTCCTACCGCATTTTCAACACCATGGGAGGTGATCATACTAGGCATGAACCTTTTTCCATGAAAAATATTCTTGCTAGTGAAGAAGCATATGATGTTTTTAAGCAGGCTGCCTAGACGACATACTTTGAGAAACTATGCGACTTTGATGAAATGGTCACTATAGAGTTTTCTGCAAGGTTTCATAAAAATAGTGTTACTCTCAAGGGTTTGTAGTTTCCAGTCATAGTTTAGATGATTCCTACAATTACTGGCCTTCCCCAGACCAATGATTTGTTCTTTACTAACTCCAACACGAGGGTCACAGACCTTAAGCTCCACCACAAGCATTTTTTGCAAAGAGGAGAGTTTATCGAGTATGTGCAAGGCCGAGGTAACAAATGAAAGTCCCTTCCATCTTCATGGGATGAGGTAGCTAAATTTTTGATTCAGTATATTACTTGTGAAGGAAGATATGAGTATATTCATGCCCACCATATCCACCTCATGCTGCATTTATGAAATGCCCTACTTTTTAATCTTCCTTACTATCTACATTGCTCATTGAAACGTTCATGTAATCAATTTCGCAAGGGTCATGATAATTCCATTTCCCATCATGGGTTAATGAAATTAATAGTCATGCATGGCCTTCATTCTTCTAAACCCCCTCTGGAATGGGATACCTTTGTAAATTTTGAAATAGAGTAAAGAACCTACCAAAATACCTATGAAACAAATTGCAGAAGAAACCCTAGTTGGGGAATCTTCTAAAAAGACGAAATTGAAGAAAACCCCTATTGATAAAATGACCAAAAATAAAATAATTAGCCCTATAGCTACCTCCAATCCAAAAATTGAAGACACCATACCCCTCACTAGGTAGAGTAAAAGGAGGACTTCTAGTAAGTTGGACAAGCTTGCAGAATCTACTCACTCCATCACTGATGTAGAGATAGTCACTACAAAGTAAAGGGAAGGTTGTTAGGGAACTCAGGAGTCAAGAAGGACACCAAAAGAGACAATGAGACTGGCAAGAATAGAGGGAAACCCTTCCTTCCAAGGATATAGAAATCCCTGAGTAGGCACATGTGCACCATGATGAAGGAGCCTCTGGCCAAGAAACATATAATGTAGAGGAAAGAATTGAAGATGAAAAAGACCCTAAAGGTGAGGACATATGGAGGGATGAAACCCTTGGAATCAACATAGAGAGGGAATATGAAGAATTTGGAGGCACTCTTCCTGAAAAAGAAGTCCAACATAATGAAAGAACCCTAGATGATAATGTTGAAAATTTGAGTCATTATGAACACACTTTAGAGGGGGGGAGCACAATGAATAAGATGCAAATTCTTTTGGGAATGGGTATTTTAGAAAATGTTAACATTACAAAATGACCTCCACCCTAGCTAGAAAATGAGATCACTACTATTGAGAATATTTCAAAGGCCCTTATTGTCATTTTTGATGAGATCCCAAAGGAAGATTAAAATCAGTTGATCATCCCATTCAATCAACTATGCAAAGTCATTACACAGTTGCAAAAGGAAAATGAGCAACTAAAAGCAGAGCTATAGGAACTTTCTGCATAGAGTAAACAATAGAGGGAAGAGATTTATGAAGGAAAAATAGGGTTATTACAAGTAATTGAGTCTTCTATGGAACTACAATGCAGTATGGATGCAACTACTACTAGTACCATTTGTTCACCTGGTTTGTATTCACCATTTGCATGAGGGCATGCAAATTCCTAAAGCTGGGGGGGAAATGATGGGTGCAAAATGTGTTCAATTTTTATGTCCTTTTTCCCTTATTCCATTTCCATTTTTCCTTGATCCTAAGTCCTTCTTGCCATTAATTGTTAGGGAAATAAATAATGTTTGATATGTTTTCAAAGAGGAAAGAATGCTTTTAGAATTCTGAAATCATTGAGGTAATAATATATTTCAGATGGTTTTTCTATGAGAACTAGTACGAAACCAACCATGTGAACAATAAACCTTGAAAGACATATGTGGGATAAATGTGATGTAAGCCTACCTATTTTTGTTTTTATATCTTATTTTAAATAAGTTGTTTTTATTATTGTTTTGGGTTTGTGGCCTGCGGCCAACCCAAGAACTATAATTGTCCAGTTTATTGGCCATTAGCCATAACAAACTACAATGCTCTTTTTTTTGGGTCTTATGATACTCAAAAGACTGGACATATATATATGTGTGTGTGTGTGTGTGTGTGTGTGTGTGTGTGTGTGCTATGATATAAAAATGATAGATAGAATATACAAAATTAAGAAGATTGGAGATATATTTTCATTCCTGAATGATTAATCAGTTGTTCATGGGTTGAGTTAGAGTAACCAGTTCTTTTTTGCTCACCTCATGAACCAGAGGAAGGGCCCCCTCTCAAGAAGCCTAGTGAGATCATTCTATGTTTTATTAGCTTAGATCTTTGTATTTCATGCAATTCCATTCATGTTGAATGTATATTTGTCAAGTGTGTTATGTAATTTAGTTTAATTTTCATTCAAGTTTAAGAATCACTCATAATTTGGTTTGTGTGATTAATTTGGTATTAAACAAAGCATTGTAATGAATACACTTGATTATTTGAGGAATGCAATCAAAATTTGAGAAAGAGGATGTGCATTTACCCTTGGAGATTAATCACTGTATTTTTTGTTTCAGATTATGTTGTTTTCTATTCTGTAAATATTCTTGTCGCATTCCATCTTCCTGTCACATTCCATCTTCCTATCACATTTCACTATTTTTCTGCCTGCACCACTTCAAGAAATCTTTATTGATCACATTCCTTCTTTTACTATTGTAATGGTTGTTGTTAATATCTATATTAAGGAGTGTATATCCTAAGATATTGAGTTTGCATTATTCAAGTTTAATAAAAATAGATAGATTGGATGAAATAGGTAGGTAGTAATTAAAGAACAGATTTCATTCATTTGTGATATGAAGAAGTGTGTTTTTGAATTCTAGATTGAAAAGTGTGTTTTAAATTCTTAGATGCATTCATCCCCTCTTAGTTCATTAGTTTCAGCCCTTAGCTAGATTGCTGCAACATTGTTCACAAGCTTACACCCCCACATTGACATTGAGGAATAAACTGAGAAAAATATGAAATTCCCAAAGATTGATCTTAATCCATTCATCAATTTAAGATAGAATTACAAGGATAGTTTTACCTTAAATATCAACCACAGTTTAATCCAATAACTTAATAAGAAACATGATTCATATCTAATGGTTTGACATATAAGAGACATGGAATCTTGAGCTCTAACATCACTTTCTCTATCCCTTGCAGACACCTCTAGAGCTATCAACAAATGAATTAATGATGCAACTAATCAACAATGGGGTTCTTCATTCAGACAATGAAAGATCCCTTTTCTCTTACATCTCTTCTTTTACTTTTAGATGTATAATTTATCTTGTATTGCATCTTATTTAATTACTCCCATGGCTTGTGTGGGAAACATATAAGCATATTTCTTGTAATGAATCTAAGTAGCTCCTTTATGCAAAATTTTGTGTACTATTCCTCCTTCTTGTAAAGCAATTGCATAATGAAAACTGAAAATTAATTTCATGGCACTATTTTTATGATCATGAGTAAATTTTAGCACAATCCTTTGTGTACCTCTCTCCTTTTGTAAAGTAGAAAATATAGGTGCAGTCCTAGCCTAACCTAATTGGGTTGAAAATCACAATTACGTAACATGCATCTTGCTATGCGTAGTATTGTGGATGAAGAATACATTTAAAGGTTTTTGAGTATCATATGATGAACCTATCTCTATCTTGTGTGATAATACAAGTGCTATCAACATTTTAAAAAATATAATAATTTATTCAAGAGCAAAGCATATCTCTATCTAGTATCACTTTCTAAGATATAAATTTGATGAGAATGAAGTAAAATTGGAGTATGTTACTACAAAGGATCAAATAGGAACTTTTTTATCAAAGGCTCCTCCAAAAGATACATTTTGAATATCTTAGAAACAAGCTAGGGTTTATTGCGCCTCCTTTCAACTAGATGCATAAGATGGTGCATCTATCTAGGGGTGCAATTTAGGAAGTATTCTTTGTTTGGAAAAAATTGTGATGAGAAACTTTAAGGAAGGATATCTTAATTTTTTCCTTGTGTCAATCTGAGAATGCAAAACTTATGAAAGACATTGGGGATGTATACCTAAGGAATAAAAGCAAAAATCTAAGTAAAAATGATATGCATCTAAAAACACAATAGTTATTTAAAATGAAAATCTATTTTAATTCTCCTACTTCTATTATGTGATAGGAAGTGTGACGGGAACTATAATAGAAGCTATGACAAGAACTATAATAGAAGTTGTGATAGGATCTATTACATTATACCAAATGACAGTGTAGAAAATTCCAAAATGTAATTTTTTATTCAATCCTTAAATAAACAGATTAACACTATAAAATATTAGTAAACAACTTATCTAAAAAATAGTAGCACTTAATCCAATTCAATCACAGTGTAACAACATTAAATCATAATACTGAAAAACAAAACCACACATTACCAACATAAAACAAATGAACAAATTGTTGGTAATTAATGAAGTGGGCCCTACCTCCTTGATCATCCAACAATGAAATAAATTCTTCCTTTTTACACCACACTACTCATGAAAAACACTTAATACACTTGAATAGTCTCGAAAGAAAAATAGAGTGCATATATTATTTATTATCCTTTTGTTTGAAAATAATATACATATATACTAGGTCTGATAACTAAGCTAATCTAAAAGATCCGATATAAGGATGGTTTGTTTCAGCCTACGACCGAAAAACCAGAACCAAAGTTTGATAAGTACAAAACATATGCCACTAGCCATAAAATAGTTTTTAAATGATTAAAGAGTATTTTTAGATATTGCAAAAAATCTGGTAATCATCTTCCTTATTCTCCATGTGCTTGAACAACCGCAACTCAACCTTGGTTATCTCATTCCACATTTAATCAACAAAACAAATCAATATCTCTATGGCTTTCAACATATTTAGTAGTTTTTAATTCCTTCTCAATTTATTAATTATCTTTATTTTCCTAAGGCATTTAATGACAAGAAGGATGAAAATAGTAATGAAATGGACGGAAAAAAGGTAATTTAGTAATGGTAAAAATAGGGGATTTCCCCTCTCATCATTTCCCCCTAGTCGAAGATCTTGCATGTCCTCATGCAAAGGAGAACTTACAAACAAAGTTTTAAAACTAGTCTTTGCATAGTAATGGTAATTTCCTTGAACTAAAGTTGCTATAATGCATCCACCTGTTACTCATGTTCCCAGAAAAGAATACGAATTTTTGGGAATGTATTCACTTGGTCAAGTTCTTCACTTAGTTTATTAATTTCTATTTCCTGCAACTCAATGATAGAATGTGCCTCTTGTAACCGAGTTTGTAGAGTTTGGTTTTCATATTTTAATTTGGAAAATCTCTCAAAGTTTAAATTTCCTCCTATTATTATAATAGGGATTCATGTTCTTCAAAATATTCTTCTACTTCTTGGCTTTCCTAATTAGGTGATTTATTATCACATTGGACTTTCTCTATATTTTTAATTAATGTCTCCAATGTTGCCTTTTCAACCTAGGTAACAATTGTATTTTCAAAGAGCTCTTCAAACCGTTGATTTTTGACTTCATTCCCCTCTTCCTCAATTCATTCCTGGCTCACCTTTCCCAATTGATCTGCTTCCTTTATGTTACCTTGTGCATCCTAATTATCCTCTATTTTTTTCTTTTCAATATCTTTGTCACTTGGTTTGGGAGTGAGATTGACATCTTCCTGTGCAAGAATTCCCTTTTCCCCTATAACATTCTCTTGTTTAGAGGTTTCATTTTCAAGAGGATACTCATAAGAGGAAGTATCATTTTCTTGGTTAAGATTAGGCACATCACTAAATTTTTGAGTCTCCTCAAAAAAATTCGATCCAAAGAGATTTTTGTCTGTGTCAGAGTTGGTCTTCCTTTGGCATTCTTTCTTTTTCCTTTGATTGAGTTGTCTTTGTTCCCTACTAGCATTTACTTGTTTCTTTAAAAACTCAAACAAAATTTCTAGGTCAGAATCTTCATCTTTTCCTTCACAGATATTACTAGCAATATTAGCAAAATTTATCAATTTATCCATAGAACCGGTTATTTTCTTTTTTTTTTTTACTTTCCTTGTCAAGAATTTAATGGGTAGGTAAAGGTTTACTGCAAGATATCCTCTTAATCCTTATGTTATGAGTCTACATAGGTGTATTTTTAGTTACAAGGGTTTCATCTATAGATTATGTATTGCTAGAAGAACCAGGAGTAGCATTGGGGGTCTTAGAGTTTCCCTTAGTTTCAATATCTCCATCACTAGAATCCTCTGTATTGGATCCCTCTTGAGTATAAACAAATGAATCCCAATCACCAGGGGGAGAAAGTAGTTTAATTCATAAATGACCAACAATCTAATTAACTCATGATAGGCTATAACATGATATTTTCCATGTTGAACCCCTTTACTCATTCGTTGCAAGGAACAATGTAGATAATATGGAATATTAACCAACATGCCCCTCCAAAAATGCAACATCAACTGAAAATGATGAGAAAAAATGTATACATACCTTCCCTTGCAGGTAATATATTGGATAATAAATTTCAAAACATCCTTTTGAGGATCAGGTAATGAGGCCAATTTAATACCTTTTCCATGCACCATTTCCACAGATTCCCTTCATTGCAAGAACCGTTTCCAGATTGGCTTGAGGTCGACAAATTTTCCAAAATTGGTAGGAAAATAATTGTCACCTTGTTGATTGTTTTTCAAGAACCAAGTTGATCTTCAAGGAAGCCTATGGACTTTTCCATTTCTAATTCTTAGCAACCTGAAGGGATTGGCCCATGAAAGAGTGAAAGAGACAATGCTTTCCTCCTGCACTTTGGGCTCTGCAAAATACGAGAGGGTGATCCCACAATGTATTTAAAGACCTCTACACCTAATGAATGAATACATTGGAAATAACAAATAAATTCCCATATGATAGCTCAATAAGTGGAATATATCAAAGAAGTTGGCTACTCCTTAACAACACTCAACACTTAGAGCATGATAATGGAGAAAATTAACAATAAATAACAAAAATTGTAATCCATTTGAATGTTTGTTTATAAATTGGTTTGTTGTTGAATTGATCAAAAAATGTATCATGAACACACACTTGATTAGTTCCTTAACCTAGGAGTGGAGTCAATCTCAAAACCTATACAATTTGACAACATTAACATATAACATCATTAAGCTTTGATAATACTGCATTACAACATCACATTCATTGTATTCTCAACCATAACTCCCTTATTAAGATCCTAGTACTCAACTTACATGAACCTATAGCTTCATTCGACAATTTTCATTAATTCTTTGAATTAAAAGCAAGAACAAGACTACACATCCACTAGAAATCAATGAAGACAAATAAGATAATCCTTGATCATATTATTCATAATCCATGAAATTAGTACATAGGAGAGAAATGGTCTCAAATTTGCACCATTTTGTATTCAATTTCTAGTATTGTTATCATAATTATATATGAATATTGACAGACTCAAAACCTAAGACAAGACTCTAAAATGTTCTTTGTATTCCTTTACAAAATTCTCTATGATCAAGACAAAACAACAAACCTGTACTTCTGGACTTGAATTCCTTCTTATAGAAATGAAGGAGCAGAATAAGCTTCATGCCAAAAAGTACACATGTCCCTTTCCTATTGGACCGATACAATTTAATACATATTCTCTTTACAGTTACATTTGTAATTTCACATGGAGGGAAATATTATATGAGACAAAGGCTATTTTCATTTGTCATTGAAGATCCATGTCCCCCCTTACAAAAGGCATATTTAAGCCGATGTAGCAATATCCACTTGCTCCAAAATTATGTCCATGTACTTAAGCATAAAGTGAAATAAAAGCGTAAAGTGTAGAAAATCAAAAGAGACAAAAGACTCTCTATGTTTGCAACCTTGTCATCAAATTAAAATTGGGGAGAAGACAATATATTATCCATACTTCACCAAAAGCCTAATTTGTACTAGTTCCAGGCTATGCATTGTATTAATTCTCCCATTTGCTCACCATATTTGTAGACATATGACCAAAAAAATTTCACCATGTGCACTTCCAGTTAGCAAAAACATTAAAAAAAGAAAAAAATAAAAGAGAGAAGACCCCATCCACGTCACCACATTTTTCATTAATCTTCATAGCTAGGACAATACAACATTTTGCAATAATTCAACATGGGATTAATTTGTAAATTTTTTAAGCCATGTTTTGTAATCCTCCTCAATTAGCCATTGCATATCCAAAAACTTTTTCACTTTTGTAGTATGTTGGTTGTATCTTACATCAATTAGCACCTTGGCCTCTTTGAAAAATGTATCCATTCTCATCTCTATTCCTATCATATTATCTATGTTAGGATTCAACATAGCATAATCAATGACACTAAGAATCATCTTAGAATGTGGGAGTAGATCCCCAACTCTTCCTTCCATTTGGAAAAATCCTTCAATTCACCCTTATCTTTCAATATCTTTGGCATACCATGCCCTTCCATCTCTATAAACATTCTCAATCTATTTTGAAGTTGCATTCTCAGCTTTCCATGAAAAGTTGTGATCTCATTTACCAAATCAGATGCCTTAAATAAATCAAAAATATTGGTGGGAGCTCAAGGGTCTTCTTGCATTTGAGGCATCATTTCTTTCAATGTTCCCACCCTAGTTCTCCACTTATTCCACTCAGTTTGGAATGCTTTTTGGACCTACAAATATTTTATATCGGCCTCATGGATGATCTTATAAACATCCCACACAGTGTCATCTTTATTCACCAGCTTTGTCACTCTATGTTTCAGCACGTCATCAAAGATATCATTAGCCACTTTGACTATTTCTTCCTTGGATTTATTTGTGTTTTGTTTGTTTGTTTGTAATTCATGCCTCAAGCTCTGAATTCTCAATGACAAGGTTTCTCTATCCTATGCTGAAATTTTTGAAGAAAAACTTGTTGGAGAGGGAAAACCCCTAGATGTATTGGCAATAGTGGCAAGTACCTTGTTGTGCTCATCCATTAGTTTATTGTATTTATCCAACATTTTTATAATTAGCCTTTGTGATTTGGGTTGTGTCTACACTCAACATGGTAGCATGCATGGTTAATTGTGCAGCTGCAGTGGCAGTCATTTTAGTATCCCCTTTGACAACCATGGCTCTAATTTCCTTTTCCATGGACTTTAATCCTCAGGCTTCCTAGTATTTGGTGCCATGGACCAAATAGAAAGTGTGTACAGCTTAGGGATGAAATCTAAGCCAAAAACTTTATTATAAAAAATCTCCTTAGAAATGGAGGCATCCAAATATTTTATGATCGCATCTAATGCAATAGCAAATGATAGTTCCCATCTAGGCAATAGTAGAATTCCACTTCCTTTGACCAGAGCTCTTGTATCCTATAGTGACATGGCAAAAATTTCCTACATTAATTTTCCCTCTTCCTCCTCAGCTTCATCTTGTAAGGAGGATTCAACCTTCTCCTTTTCCTCTTATATCCTCTTCTTTATATCAAAGCTTTTCAAATGAATAAAAAAGTCTCTAAACTCCTTTGTTTGAATGAAAGCATTATCACACATAAAATCATTGCAAGCCTTTATCTTGACATTGCCATCCTCGGCTTCATTATACTCCCATTTTATAATTCTTCTAGGGGGAACATCAATATTCAAAGCATCATCTTTATCCTCAGGGAATCTCTGATCCACCTCTTCCTCCACTGGAATGTATTATGCAAATTCCTCAAGTACATATCCTTCACCTCCTTGCTATGTTTCTGAATAAGTCACCAATGTGGTGACTAGAGATTGTTTACCTATCTCCTTAGCTTGCACTGCACTACCTTGAGCAAGAGATTGAGTTGTTTGGATCATTATTTGTGCATCATGGTTTTTTTTGGCCACCTTGGCCCTTATTTCAGCTTGTTTTACCTTTTCAAAGAAACTTTTATCTTTAAAATCTCCAAGCATCAATTTTGCTTGCACGAATTTTTCATGTACCTCAGAGTAAGGACTGACATAGAAATGATTTTCTTTTAACATATTTTCTTCAATTGCACAAATATTTCTCCATGTAATTTTTCTTTCTACAACTTCCTTATTAGATGATAGATTTTTGATCACATCCTCTTGGTAGAGGAATCAGTGTTATCTCCCTAGCAATCCCCTTGCTCTTCTCTCAGCAATAATAACCCCCTCAGGGTCACAAAACCTTATAATATATTGTTTCATTCTATAATTGTTTAATATAGAGCCAAACCTCTCAATTATCTCCTTTGAAGCTCAAGTGAAATAAGAAAAACCACAGTCATGGTTTACTAGGGATGCCTTCCTTGATTTTCTAAAGTGTTCTTTATCGATGGCATCAAGCTACCACATTATCTCCATGAATGATTTTCTATTAGACATATATGTAGACAACTTGTGAGGTGGAACTGGGAATCCTCATACTACATAGGCCTTAATATCTCTTTCACACCATTTGAGATTTTGTAAATCAGTTTTAAGCCCAGCTGCTCCATCACCAAAAACTTGAAAAAATTGCAAAATGAAGTGTAATCAGACTCAAGACAGTGCACATCCTAGACATGGGTACATATTTGCATAGGTAGTTCATTTTCCATGTTATCCCTTTCTCTCAATTTCATAAAATTCCTAAACACCTTTCTACCTTTCCATAACAACATGTGCATTAACAAAGAATAATGTATGCATGAAAATGGAGGGGTTGCATCTTTCAAATTTATCAAATCTTCATGAAAGTGCTCAACAATATAGGAAGCATAATAAAAAACCCCTATTTTGATACTTGTTCTGAATATCAATTGTTAAAACCATTAAAGCAACATCCATTTTTATGTCAAAATTCTTGTGTAAGACCTGGCACAATGCATAGTCTATATTTTTGAAATATTCCTCAAAATCATCACAATCAAATGGTTATAACTCCAGAGGACTAAAAGGCACACCATTATTCTTCAAGTCACGTCTTTTGTGCCTAGGAATTTTTTTATTTTATATCCAAACCTAATTTTCTCATATTCATTATACAGTGCACAAAACTTAATGGATTTAGAAGCTGATGGATTCAAGTTAAAGACCTCCACTATTTGACTTCTTGAAATCTCCAACATAGGAAGAAAATCTAGAAATATTTTTATTTTCCTATCAGTGGGATCATAGCACCTAGCCAATTCAAGCATTAGGTCCACCTCCACAAACACATTGGGGCACACCAATTTACCAATATCACAAGGCCATAAGTGATAGATGGAATGAATTGAAAATCTCCTTTTGAAAGCATATATAAATAAGTCCCAACCACTCTACAGTAGCACCACATCACCAACCCTAGTAGTTAAATCATGAAAATGAGTTGTCAATGCACCCTCACCAATTTTTCTCTTACTAATTGACTTAACCTCTATAGTCGGGTCCTTAGGGCCACCTCCATGAAATGAGGGTAATCTTTCTTAACAATTATTTTCTTTGCATGTTTTTTAGGTATTTTAAGTTTAGACTTATCATCTTGAGGTTTAGGTATTTTAACCCTTTTTTTGGGTAGGCTTCCTTTTAGGTTTGGCAAAGGATTCACTAGGATTCTCTAGTGCAACAAAACTAGGGTTCCAAGATAACTATGAATTACAATTTTATTCTTTGAATTCACAGGGTTTAGAATCAACTTTTTAAAAAAATCACTCCTCTACCCCAAACCCTACATATAACAACCACAATTCCATTGCTAATAGAGAGAAACAATCTTAAATTGCAAACTCTAGCTACTTGCTCAGTTTCTAGACTACCCAATGCTACAAATTACTCACAAAGGTACAAAATTCAACTTACCCAGGAAAACTAGTAGTTTTTTCTTCAAAATTTTATTTTCCTGGAGCTCCGCCTTCTTCTTTCCTTCACTTAACTAGTTCTTCAGCTCTTGAAAATTGCAATTGTGGAAGAAAAATGATCAACAACCCTCTTTATGACTTAGATTTGGAGTGTCTCCATTAATGTCTGATAGATAGCTCATGCAAGCAAACTGAAAAGTAGTCGTTCAAGTTTAAAATCCAACCATTGATCTTCTTTGATTTAAAAAATGATTTACAATTCTTCTTAACCATTGATTTATGCTTTCCCAAGTGTAATTTAAAAAACAATGATACCCTAGGGAGCTACCACATAGCCATCCACGTATTCACAATGCTTTTGGACTCCATCACTCATCATAGTAATGCTTCAAGGTTAGATCCATACTTCAGCAATGGATGATAACACCTCTGATGGAAGGAATATTCCTCATATTCTCCACTGCTTGTCGTTGAAGTGTTAAAAAGTTACATTTATACTTTAGCAAAGATAAAATCCTAGTGATACAAAGATACTAGCCTTAGTCCATTGCTTATCACCATAGTTGATTTGGAGATGAAAGTGCTTTTAGCGATGGGTGAAGCAAGCGATGGCATTAGATGCTAACATATGGCAAGATCATAGTCAATGGTTCCCTACCTTCATATCACTCATCACAGTAATTGAGATAAACAAAAAAACTTTTCTATGATGACATGATAAAAAGGAGAAGCCAAGCATTGTGCTTCACTGAAGTGGAACCAAAGAACAAAAGATATTCAACGATAAGTGATATAAAAGGAAACAAGCATATCACTCATCGTGCAATGAGACATAAATACCAAACACCTTTTGCGATGCGCGATACAAGAGAAATTCAAAGGCTCATTGCTCATTGTGGTAATGAACCTGATGGGTTATAGGACTTCTGTGATGAGCGATGCAAATAGTTTTAAGTGGTAGGATTTAAGCATGTGCACAAATCTTATTTTCAAAGAGGGGTTGTCTAGGGTGAATGTATGATAAGACCTCAAAAGAACTTAAACTCAATTATTTCACAAAGGATGAAAAGGCCAAACAAATTTAAATATTTCAGCTTTATAAAAATTAAATCCCCAGACCAAGTAATAAGGGAAATATTTGTGACAGGTAAATAGGGAAACCTATCCTTAAGGGGACGATAACCAAATGAGACAAAAGACCTAAGATATGACTAAAAAAACTTGGAACTGGCCACAACAAGTCAACAAAATATTAGATCAAAAGACAAAGGGAAAATATACTAAGTAAAAACCCACCCCTAACATAAAACCCTAAATCCTATTTTCATAATTCAGACCAAAATCCATCAAAGTAAGGCATATTAGATTAGTTGAACAGGAGATTTTGAGGGTTCCACCACACTTGTTCACCAAAATTTTTGTGACATCCTTAATTTTTTTAGCTGTAACTAAAAATTTCAAGCCTCACATAGACACAATATTTTGATAGAAATTCATGGTGAACTCTCTGGAAATTTCCTTATCACATCCACATAACTTCTTAAAAAAAAATCCCAATATGCTTATCAAAAAATTTGGTAGGCCTCCTTATGAGCTTTCAAATATGCAATGGATGTAGGCTCTCGACAAGAACACCAATCTCCTACCATGAGGGTTCCACAAAGTTGCTATAGTTACAAAAGTTTCTGCAATGATAGAAGTTGCTACATGCATATGGTGGTTGAGGAAATAGTGGTTGAAGATTGATATGATAGAATATCTTAGAAAGAGTGGTTAAAAATGGAAAATGATCATAGAGTAAGGATGGGTTACTGTTAAATCACAGCCATATTTATCAAAATATAGTGGTAGGAAGACGTATCAAAATTATTATTACACTAAAATAATGGAGAGGTAAAATAAATAAAATGAAAGATATGATTTATTCCCCCCAACTTAATCAATGACCTATCCTCGGGGCAAGTCATCATATGCCAGGAAAAATAAATATAAATAATAAAGAAAAAATAAATTTAAAACTACTAATTACCAATTATCAAGGGACACGTGATTTGTTGGTTGTTGAGTGAACGAATGTTGATTGAATGAAAAAGAGATGTCAACAAGGGAAGATCAATGAGTGATCACTATAGATTGAACCAACTAAAGAAACCAATGGAGTGAATTTGATGTGACAGAAAGCACAATGCAACATTTGCACAATCCACCTGGCGAGCACCATAATATGTACAATGTCCATGAGGACAAAAGTGACATCACTCAACACGTACTGCCACCACCATGGAAAGTGAAATTCCAATGCAAATAAAATAATAATATAAGAGTTAAATATAGGTCTCAAGAGTGACAAGAAATTTCTTGGAACACAAACCTAGAAATGTGTGGCTATGGAAAATGAAGACTAGGAGATAATAAAACTTTACAGAATAGGGAGGAGCTGAGAAAAGGAGCATCAGGAGGATAGGAAGGTCATTACAGAATGCTAGCAATGGAAAATAAATTCCTATCATACCACAGAATGGGTAATGATAGGAATAATGAAGATCTATGAATGTGGACAAGAGTTCCTGGTACACTAATGATAGGAAAAGAAGAGTATAGTTTTTGTGATGTTTTCTTCTTTCTTTGTTTTTTTAATTTTGACAATGACATCAAACCACTGACAAATCAGTTTTCAATATGATACTTCTTGGAAATGTCAGAAAACTAGTTTTCACCCCTAAGATTATTATGTATTTATTACCCATGGATAACTTGAATTTTAAGTAATAACTGGCCAATAATTCTTGAAGGTTTTCAATGTTGGATCTTTTATTTCTTTTTTTATTTTTATTGGAAGTACCTATGGGGTACTGGAAGAGGCAATAGGAACTCATGATACAAAATTGATTTCATCAAATTGGATACAAAATTTTCTTTAGAAATAGGTCTCTTGTATAATTTCAAGTGATGCCCATTAACAACAAGAGCCATACAATCAAAATATACAATGTGAATATTGACTACATTGTTGTCATAAAAAACCTCAATCTCATAATGCACTAACCATTTGGTGTGGAACTTTCCTTTGAAATCATAAAACCTAGAATCATACAATAGTACCCATTCACTTGGTTAAAATGACCGTTGTTGAATGAAATGGTCATGCCAGAGAGCACGTTGTTTCTAGATTATTTCTACATGAAAAAGAGCTTGTTGTCAAAGCTCATCCAAGGAATGAAGTTGAGAAATCCTTTCTTTCTAAGAATCAGTTAGACTCATTCCCAATGGCAAAGCAATATGTAGAGTCTTTATCTCAAACTCAATGGGTAAAACTACCTTCTTACCATAAAAAAGCTCATATAGTGTAAGACCAGTGGTGGTCTTCCATGTGGTACAATATGTCCATACTACTTCTGGAAGTCTTGTTTTCCAATCTTTCTTGTGAAATGCTATAGTCTTTTTCAAAATATTCTCAAGTTCTTGATTGGTCACTTCCACCTGTCCATTAGCCTAGGGGTGATATGTTGAGGACTTGCGGTGTCAGATTTCATACTCCCAAACTAGAGCAACAATTAACTCAAACATAAATTAAGGTCCTTGATCGGTAACAATCTCGTGAGGTATGAAAAACTTGGTAAAAAATTTAGAATACAAAAATTCAACAACTTTAGTATCTCTTGCATGTTTCAATGCCATAACCTCTACCCATTTAGTAACATAATCAGTACAAACCAATGTATATTCTTGATTTATTGATGGGGGGTTAATTGGCCCCATAAAATCTAAACCTCATTTTTCAAAGGGTTTAAGAGACAATTAGGGTTGTAGAGGCATCTCATCATAATTTATGGGTCATCCCATATGTTGGCATCTATCAAAGTGTTGCACATACTTTTAACAATCTTTATGGCGTGTAGGACAATAGTTAGGATCTTATTGGTAGTTCTTTGAGCTGAAAAATGAACTTTGTAAGGCTTTGAATGACATGCTTTAAGTATATCAAATACATCATCTTCAACTACACATCATCACATGTTGTCAAAATTAGTGTGGAACAAGAGTCCATTAATCCATGTATATTGACCACTTAGCCCCACAATTTTTTTACGATCTAGAGGAGAGAAGTGTGGGAGAAACTTGCAAGTGACCAAGTAGTTTGCAATGTCTGCAAACCATAGACTCTTAACTAAAATAGAAAAGAGATGCTCATCAGGGAAAGCATCATCAACAAACACAGGTTCATCCTGGTGTTGCAATCTGGATAGAAAGTTAGCGACCACATTTTCTTGACCAGGCTTATCAAGTATAGTTATATAAAACTCTTGCAATAATAGTAACCATCTAATTACTCTTCCTATAACTACTAATTTATTTAGTAAAAACCTTATTGCAGAGTGGTCTATGTGTATAAAGACTTTATAACTAGTCATTTACTGTCAAATTTATTAATTGCATAAACAACAACAAGAAATTCCTTTTCAATAACTGTGTAGTTTACGTCATCACATAGAATATTCTTACTAATGTAATAAATAGAATAATAATGTGTCCTTATTTTGACCTAGGATGGATCCCATTGAAAAATCAAAAGCATCGGTATGGATATGAAAAAGAAGCTCCTAATTTGGTACTCGCAATACTGGTGTGGTCACAAGCTTCTCCTTGATGGTCTCAAAAGCTTATTGACATTCCTATGTCCAAGAAAAAGCATTATATTTGCTCAATAAAACAAAAGGTGTGAAATAATTTTGCTAAAGTTTTGAATAAATCACCTATAATATCCTACATGTCCTAAAAAGCTACGAACATCTTTTTCACAAAAAGGAATGGGAAATCTTGAATTATTTACACCTTCTTTGGGTCAACTTGAATACCTTTAGTAGAAATGTAGTCCCCAAATACTATACTATTCATCATCAAAATATGACACTTTTCATGACTCAAAGACAAATTAGTATCTTCACACTGTTGTAAAACTTTTTCAATATTCTTTTTGTCTTCCCCATAAGTATCACCATGTACAATATAAAATCATCCATATAAAATTCAACATAGTCATGAATCAAATCATAAAAAATACTTAACACTACCCTTTGGAAAGTAGCAAAGGCATTATGTAGACCAAAAGGTAAAAAATTATAAGAAAATTTCCCCCATGGACAAGTGAAAGTGGCTTTTTCTTGATACTTAAGTGTGATACAGATCTGATTGTACCCACTGAATCCATCCAAAAAGTAGAATAATTTCTTACTTGCAAGTGTATCCAAAACTTAGTCAATAAAAGGTAATGGAAACTGATCCTTTTTAGTAGCCTTGTTAAGGGTTATATAATCAACACATATTCACTATTTACCATTCTTCTTAGGAACTACCACTAAAGGGGAAACCCATTGACTATCTGAAATTGGATAAATAAATCTTACATTAAATAACTTTGTAATTCTTCTTTCACAATTTCTCATAAGATTGGGTTTAACCTTATTTGTGGTTGCCTAACAAGATGACTACCTTACTCTATGTAAATGTGGTGTGTGCATGTATCTAGATGTATACCACACATATCTTGATATTCCCATACAAATGCATTTTTATGATTTCTTAACATGGCAATTAAATCTTCAATTTGTGCATCCCTCAAATGTGGATTAATATTTAAAGTATGTCCTGGTAAAATTTCCATAGCTTGAGATTTTGCAAGTAAATCTATAGCATGTGCTTATGAAGTGGATGGTGAAGAAGTGTCAAAAAGCATGAATGGAATATATACACAATTATGTGGAAGAAATTGATGTAATGTAATAAAATACTGAAGTGATTGTGAATCACTCAACAATGAAAAGTTCCCAAATGGATAGTTATCTATACAAGAATGAAAAAAAATCTCTCTAAAACATCATCAAATGAGTATCGATTTTGAAATAAATGAGAAAAAATTGTATCCTTGGATAACTCCTCAATTTAAATAGCTTGATTGATCTTCAAAATAGGTAGAGATTCCTCCAAATCATTGTCAACCCACAAGGGATCTTCAGTCTCCAACAGTGGTTGTGCAAGTGGGTACAAAGTCAATTGTTTCTTTTTTTCCCTATTTAATAATCATATTACCTGATAAACAATTGATATGAGAATTTGAGGTAGCCAACCATGGTCTCCCTAGAATCACGGGGTATCCCCCTAGCTTTATTTTATGCTCCAAGATTAATAAATTAGTAGGATATTCCCAAGAATCAATATAAATAACAACATATTCTATCATACCTTCATGTTTGACTAGGGTGGGATATGCCATTTGTAGGACTGTATGTGTAGGACTAAGTCCTTGAAGGCACAACTTCTCCTTAGTCTCATTGTTCATGATGTTAATGGCATCTCCTAAATCAATTAATTTATTTAGAATGGTAATGTGACCAATTCTTACCTGAATCATAGGACTCCTTAGGTCTGAATACTTGGGAATTTAAATATTTCCCAACATGAGATCAATAAGTTTCCCAATAACTTGCACCATCTTTGGGTCTCATTTCTTTGTCTACTTTTAAGTAAAAAAGTCTCAAACTATCTTCTTGTACATAGGGACATCCTTTATTGCCTACAAAAGAGGAATCTTAATGTTAACATTTCTCAATTCATTTACAAAATAAAATTCTAGCTCAACCACTTCCTTTTGTTTTGGCTGAGATTGAAACCAATCAGGATATGGAGGTAACCTAAACGGTTCATTTTGTGTATTTGTATGTTCCTTAAGTTCATAATTTATTTTAGTAATAATAGGTCCTTGGAGGGCTTTACCTCATCATAACCAAATTCCATTAATGTCGAGTGTATTGATAGGGTAGGTTGGGTATCCGGCCACCTCATTATTGTATATTGGTTGTGCCACCTTGTTATTTGGGTTTGGAGATGGATGTCTAGGAATTGGTGTTGCCTTTAGTGGTTGTAATAGGTTGGATGGTGGACCATTGGATGAGGGTGGTGTTGGTCACAATAACTATCATTTCTATTGGTACAGATTAACCATAGGTTGTGTGGGATAAGGTGGATATTGTGGAAACTATGATGGTGGTGTCTACCATGCTTGTTGCCAAGGTTGAGGGGAATACTGGTACTATTTTTTCCATTGTGTATAAGGTGGAGGTTGTTTCCACCCTCCATAACATCTTGTTTGAGTTGGAAAGGAACTAGGCTGACCACTATGCCCTATGTTAGGAGGTGTAAAAGGGTCATTCATCATTGGGTACATAGTTTGTGGAGGCCAAGGCCTCCGTGGATCCATATAATAAATAGGTTCATCACTAAATTTCACATCTTCCATATATGTTGGAAGAGGTCATAATGTAGTAGCCTTACTAGCATCTTCAAAGGACTAAATTTTGGTTTTTCTATAAGGACATTCCTCATTACTATGTTTCTTACAACAATTTGGATAAAATATAGAAAATGATTTTTTAACCTCTTCTTTTTTCTTATGTGTGTACAAAGTGTCAATTTTCTTACCCATTTGGCTTAAAAGATCAGTTTTGAGATCTTCTAGCAACATATCTAGTTCTTGTTCTGTGATATTTGATGTGCCTCTAGAAGGGACATGCTTCCCAAGGTATCCTCTTATCGACTAGGTGGATTTGAGTAATTCTTGCAAACATAAAAAAATATCATCAAATCTTAATTTGGAAATATCCCCGCCCCCTATAAGATTTAAAACATCCATACATTCATCATGAATACCCCTAAGAAAAAGATTTTTTACATTATCATTGCTCAATCCTATTTGTCTAGTCTTCTAAAGACTAAATAAGAATTGCTCAAGGTAGTCTTCTAAGGTCTCCTCTTCATGTTACATTATGCGAAGGATCTCATCTCTGATCTCCTTATTCTTACAATATTCTTGGTATTTCTTCAAGAACTTTTCCTTCATGTTATCCCAACTGTGAATAGTTTTATGTCCTATTCCCATGAACTATCACAATGCTGCATCTTTCAAAGTAGATAGAAACAATTTAAGCTTTTGTGCATCATTCTAATAATTATAACTATGACATAGAACATCAAATTCAAAGAGAAACATGTCAATATCTTCCATAGAAAGTCCTTGAAAAATAGGAAAAGTAGAATGAGGTATATTTTTCATGGGAGCATCCTCTACTGGATGGGCAATAGGAAATTCAAAGGTGATAGGATTATTATTGGTAAATGCTCTTTCACTGTGTTGCCTATGTTTTAAGTTAGGTCCTAAGTATTCAAATTTTTGGGTATTCTTTTAGCTTTCAAACCTTTGATATCTTATGCGTCGGTATTTAGTCAATTTTGTAAACCTTGTTGGCTTGTGAAGCTATATTCACAAATTGTCTTTTCACCGACTTGGATTTCTCATGTCATTTTCTTTAGGCATCGATTTTTTGATGGTTTTCAAAAACATTTCAGTAACTTCCCAAGTTTTATAAATCATTTTTTTTTTGCAAAAGAATGCTTTTCAAAATATTTATTATTAAAGAAAAGTGGGTTTTTGGCATTTTCACAAACCTTTATCGGAACTGCCTTTTCTTTTCTAACCATGTTTAATCCTAACCAAAGGATAATAATATCATCCAAGGTGAAGGAATATGCTAACTAAGGATGAACTTGTTGGGGAAGATTTAATTTTTTTAACTTTGTCAGTTGTCGACTATAGACACTTAAAATCATCCTAATTGATATTGCACATTTGAATTTGAATACTAACACTATTTCATCTTGAATCACCTCTTTTTGACCATTTAATTAAATAATCATCATTATTTAATTAAATTTATCATTTTTTTCTATTAGTCAAATAATCAACGTTATTTGGTTAATTCATCCCCTTTCATACTAATTTTTCATCCTATTTAATTAGGTAATGTGAGTTATTTAATTAAATTTCTTATGTCTTCTCATTTAATTAAATAATCTTAATTATTAGGTTTAATGTCATTAATCCCCCTTTTATTAAATAAGTTAATTATTTAATGAAATTACTAATTCCTTCCATCATGCACAATTAAGTAATTTCTTAAATTACTTAATTAGCTAATTTATCTCATCCTCCCACTTGCAAGGGAATATTCCCATGGGAATATTCTTCTATTTGCACTCCTCCAAAATGGGAAATATATTGTAACAACTTCCTAATTTTTAGGAAGTATGCTTATTCAAATCAATGAGATCCCTTGATTAAAATCATTCATCCTTTTCAACTTGCGTTCTCATCCATTGATGGGAATCCTTGATCTATGCCATCTCCTCTCATTGAGTTTCATCCATTGATTGATCAAATCAATCTTGACCATTGATTCAACTTTTTCTCCTATAAATAGTCATCATTTGCATGAGAAAAGGATCCATTTTCATTTAGAATAACTATACTATACTAAATTTTAGAGCATTCTCCACAAGCATTTTATCATTTCGCATCCATTTTAGTTAAGCTTTGCATCCATTTTCATCAATCTTCATCAATGGTATCCATTTAAAATATTATTTTAACCAAGGGATTGGGAAAGTGCTAACATTCCACATCAATTTAGCACCAATCCCCCAATGGGATGAGGTTTGAGTCATTAGATTATTTTCCATTATGCATTTCTAGTTTGTTTCATGTTTAATGACTTCTTTGCTTAATGTTTTCAAGAATTCCATTGGGATTTTGACTTAAGTAGTTAGATCTTGGCCAATTTATTCTGGATCAACAATGTTTAACTTAGGCTGTGATAATGCTCACATTATAGTGCTACAAAAATGGCTTTACTAACCATATTTGACCAAATTGTTGTGAGTTTTTTGTGTTTTACAGCTTGCAAGGCCTGAGATATTTTGAAGCAGGGGTGACCTAATTGCAAACAATGACACAATTTTTTGCATTGGCACACAATTGTCATTTGGCCAGAGCAACACAATTGTGCATTGTGATGCAATTGAAATATAGCAACGCTATTGTTTGCATTTTTGTGTAATTTTTATTTAGCTATACTGACACATTTATTTCACTGACGCAATTGATTTTTTTTTTTTTTATGTTTTAGGTGAACCATAGTGACACATTTTATAGATAGTGATACAATTTCCTCAACCAGAATGATATAGTTGTCAAATAGTGATGCAATTGTCTGAACTAGAGCAATGCAATTATCTAAACAACGATGCAATTGTCAAGTAAAAAATAAAGAATTAAATCTTCATGTTAACTTTAATTTTTTCAAGTTTATCTACTCTTTGATCACCTACTAACTTCTAGTTTGTTTGTGAAAGGATAACTATTTTGTAAATTTGAAGTGGAGAAGCAAAGTATTTACTAACACTTGTCATGACCTTATTTAATCTTTCAAATTGGGCTTTAAAACTTACAATGCTATGAGTTTTTCAAAGCTGTCTTAAAACTGAACCATAATTTTTCAATTTGGGTTTTAAAACTTACAAAGCTATAACTTTTTTTTCAAAGTTGGCTATGAATCTTTCAATTTGGGCTTCAAAACTTACAATTCTATGAGTTTTTCAAAGTTGGATTAAATTTGAACCCAAACATCTTCATGTTTCAATTTGGCTTAAAATTGAATAACATAAACTTACACTTAGTTTTGGTGCAATTAAAATGAACATAACATCTACTTTAGTGCAATAAAATGAATCAGTGTCTTATTTTCTTGCCATGATTGTATAGAATTTTTGTGTGTATCCTCTCCCTTTGCACTTTGTGTGATCTTTGGGTGATCTTTGTTTATATGTGAGTGCACTTCAAGGACAATATATTGTTGCATACCTCTAAATATATCTTGTTTTAAAATATATATATTAGTGATTTCCCAATATATTTGACCATATCTCTACTTACTTATATCAAATTTAACCTAGGGAGCTATGGCTTAGCTCTTTGATTTCCACAATGTCAAGATTTTGTGGAAAAAAAATTCCTTGTCATAGACACTCTTAGTTTAAACTTAATTAAGACATTTAATGTGGTAAAATAAATACCATTAATCAAATATTAACTCAATTGAACCCATAAAGAAAGTATGCCTTGGTCTCATTTTACAAAAAATATTGACTTCCAAACAACAAAGAGAAAACAAGGAAATGCATACCAAAACATTGTATCAAAATTCTACCATCAAACAAACATTGAGTTCTTAGGTTTATCACTCCAAGGGAAAATCATGTCTTTCAACACCTTGATCTTGTAAACAAATTCCCTCTTAGGTTCAAACATTAGGATCAATCCTCCCATTCATATCAAAACATTTGACATCACATCTCACAAACAACTTTAAAACTTTGGGCACAACAACCTCTTAGACTTAGATTTTCACGAAACAACCACCTATTTTAGCTATATGTTTTGGAAATGAATCCTTTTTCATACATTTAGTTAGATTATAGAACATATCATTTTGAGAAACTTCATCCTAAAAGTCACAAGTCTACTTTTAGGATTCGCAAGTTCATTAGCATCCTTATCAAAACAACAAACATAAAACCTAAAGTCTAGTGTTATCCAGATTTAGAAGTTCATCATCCACATCACTCACCCCTTTCATCATCCATTCACATCATTGGTTGTAAATACCTTAGAGGGTCACTTTTACCAAAAAATTAATCAATCCAAAAGTTCCAACAATATAAATCCCAACCCAATACTCCCAAAGTTGATCCAAAATTTATTGTAACAACAAGATCACAATACAAGAAAAAAATGGAGAAAAAGAAATCATCTACCATGAGTTATCCCAACCAAAAAGAATTTGATCCTAGAAGTTTCTCAAACCCATCACAAAATCCCCATCAAAATTCATTAGAGATGGGGTATGAAGTGGAATATGTTACCAAAAATCCACTTGAACTCAATGTAGAGTAACTACTTGAAGCACAACAAGATCACAAAACTCACCATCTCATCAACCCATTGATGAAGTTGAACCCAACACAATACATGCTAGCCTTGGTGAAGGAAGGAGAAAAAATCCCTTCCTTCTTTTATTTGGACACAATTAGGGAAAAACCTTTGGGAAATTTAGCTTATATTTCTCAAACAACCATTACACAACCTTTGGTCCAAGGTGTGGTTTAATCTATCACTCAACCATCTTCGTTACATGCACCAATTCAACCTTTAACTAATAGTCTTGCAACTCAAATTGGAACTCAACTTGGTCTCACTCCAAATCTAGTAAATAAAATAACTTTGGGTACACAAGATACCACTATCCCTCAAAACACAAATTGGACACCAACATTTCATTCCCAACCATATTCTTCCACTACCACAAATACCCAAAGTGTTCCTAATGTTCAATAAATTCAAGTGAAATAAACACCCCAAGTGGAACAACAAGGATAAGTGAACACCATAGTGCAAGGTCAATTATAACCACAAAAATGTTCATGTTCATCAAACCATCCAATTGTCCCTCAAATCAATAGAGGAAACACATCAAACCCATTAGTCAAAAATACCATCAATCAAGGAAAATCATTGGTCTCAAATCCTATCAATTGAGGAAACTCATTGGTCCCAAATCAAGCACATCAAGGAAATACATTATATCAATCAAGGGAATTATTCCAATCAATTGATCCAAAGTCAAAGTATGCCACTAACATCGCAAAACCAAGTGGCACCATCTCAACCTTTGGTCCCCCAAGTAATGAAAAATCAAATGGGACCTCAAGCCTACATTCCTCCACCCCAATGTAAAATTTTACAAGGAATGATAGAAAAAAATCAAGGACAAAATATACCAAATCAATATCAAATTTCCAACCCTCAAAATTTGATCATCCATCAACCACCCCAAAATCAACTCAACCCACAAATCACTCACAACATGGTCCCCCAAAATCCACCACTCATTCCACAAAATCAAAACATCTCTAGCCAATACATTCAAGAAAGTCAATTTGTCCCAAACCAAAACATCATTTCACAATCTAAAGGACAAAATGCATTGGCTTATCAACAACCTATCATGAATCAACAACAAAAAAAAGCTCAATTTCTAGTGCAACAACAACAAGCTCAATTTATAGCACAATAATAATAGTCTCAATTACAAGCACAACAACAACAGGCTCAATTAAAATCCCAACAATAAGCTCAATTGCAAGCACAACAATAGGATCAATTACAAGCTCAATTACAAGTGCAAAAACAAGCTCGATTACAAGCCCAACAATTGCAAGCGCAACAACAAGCCCAATTACAAGCACACAAATATTCTCAACAACAAGAAGTTCTTGCACAACAACAATAAAAGCAAGGCTTGTACTGCAACCCCCAACAACCATACACAAACACGCAACAAAACATCATGAACCAAAATCTGCAAGGAGCATACAACACACCTCCACCACTACCACCATTACAAACGCAAATCAAAATCCACCATACACACCATATAAAATACCCCCTTATCAAAATCCCACATTTAATTTATCTACCATTCCATAATATAATACGTATGCTCCACCACAAAACCCCCAAGATGATTTATCCTCACAAATTAGGGTGCTCACATAACAAATCCAAGACATCCAAGTGGGGAAAATAAAGAAATTGCATTCACAATGAGACTTGTTTCCATACCCCTTTGATAGAAACATTGCAAAGATACCATTCCCTCCCGAATTTGAGATCCCTAAATTCGAAAAATATAAAGGGTGTAGAAACCAAGAAGTCATATCAAAGAGTTTTATGTGGCATGTATGGAAATTACATACAATTACTCCTATTTGATGTGATTTTTCCCATGTAGTTTGGGAGGCCCAACAATAGAATGGTTCAAATATTTACCTCCTAGAATTCACACCTTCCAAGAAATAATAGATCGGTTTGTAGATCACTTCTCCTACAAACTAGACATGGACATAAGCTTGGAAGAACTATACACCCTAATATAGAACAAGGGTGAATCCTTATCAAATTTCTTACAATGATGGAGGCATAGAGCCAACAAAAGAAAATTTCCAATTCTAGAAGAGCAACAAATAGGGATCATTATTTCCAACATGGACATAGATCTATCCTTCCAATTGAAAATGAAATCTCTCATCATACAAAGAGCTCATCCCTAGGTATCTTAACATTGAAAGAGCCCTCATTACACAAGGAAACACACAAGTATACAAGGAAAACTACTTATCTATCAATGACAAGCCCCTTGTATGGATCAATAATAAGAATGTAACTAATGATGGTTTCATTGATGCAAAAGTGGTCCTAAGTGCTCCAAGACAAACAAAAAATCAACCAACAAACATGCAAAATAACACACAACAACCGAACACACAATCAAAACACAACCAACAAATATTCAACAATGCCAACACACAAAGAGGACCACCCCCTAGAAACAACTACCCTCAATGATGTAATTACACACCATTGGGGGAACCTATTGAAGAGGCCATGCAAAATTTTGTGCAATCCAATCTCATCACAATCCTTAATGATCAAAATTAACAGGAAGCTCAAGTTAAACCACCATGGTATAACGAGAAGGATCTTTGAGATTTCCATAAGATCAAGGGACACAATACAACAAGTTGCATGAAACTAAAAAACATCATCCAATATCTTATCGACAATTGAGACGTGACTGACAATCAACAATCAGGAAACTAAGACATCAAAATATACAAGAACCCAATGTCAAATCATAACAAGGGAAATGACAATGGCAATGGGAAGGATTACAAAAATGTAGG
Organism: Sequoiadendron giganteum; assembly: GCA_007115665.2. NCBI lineage: Eukaryota > Viridiplantae > Streptophyta > Pinopsida > Cupressales > Cupressaceae > Sequoiadendron > Sequoiadendron giganteum. The sequence continues at coordinate 458,028,300 of CM021108.1, forward strand.
TCAGGTGTATAATAATTTTGTAGCATCTTGTGATAATATAATATATGTCATCACAATCAAAAGGCCTAGTGTAGACTGTGGAGTCACCACACATTAAGGAAAGGTAACTATCCAAGGAGCACCATCACAACCTAGGGCATCACCCACACTTCCAAAGTTTAACCCTAGTGATTATAGTCTCCTAGACCAATTGAAGAAGATCCCTACCCAAATCTCCATCTTGGAGTTACTCAAACTATCCCCCATGCATAGGGACATCTTAGCAAAGGATTTGTTAACTTCTTTCGTACCAAGCAGTTCCAAACTATGATCAGACACATCACCGCTCCTCATATTCTCACCTTTTATGATAAAGATCTCCCAACACAGCCATCACACAATCACAAATTGTACCTTGACATCATCGTTCACAAAAATAAATTAAAAAGAGTCTTGGTGGATAGAGGTGTTGGTCTAAATATTTGTACCCTTCAAGTCTTCAAGAACTTGGGTTACTCTAAAGATGTCATTGAAAAGACAAAAGGTGTTAATATAAGGGTATATGATGATCAAGAACAAGTTTCTCAAGGAAAATCAATCTCCCCATTTAAGTGGGGCACACAATTGCTCAAACCAGTTTCCAAGTACTCAATCTTGACCTTTCTTACAATATTCTTATAGGTTTTCCATGGATCCATTCCATGCAAGCCGTAGCTTCCACATACCATCAATGCATCAAATTTTCTTATGAAGATAAATAAGTCACAATCCATGGTGATCCCAAACCATTCTATTACTGCAAGAACCTTGTAGCAAAATACTACAATATCCCACAAGTTCCTAAAAATTATGAAGGGCCAACATCCTCATTCATTAACCCATCTTCCATAGCTTCTACCTCTAAATCCAAAACACCCATCATGCATAACATACTAGACATCAAAGCAATGATCAAGGACAACGATTGTGGGGACTATAACTTGAAGAAGGATTCTTTTGTAATTGGAGAGTTTCGTCTTTCTCCAAAATCTCATGGGAAGCCTCAACCTATCAACAATGTATCCAAGACACTCAAGGTAGCATTTACCACTTTCACCAAGTGGGGAGATTTGAACAAAGAATTCATTGATGAGGAGAATATATCCAAATTATTATAACATGATAACAAACCCATGCTCATTCTTCCAATGGAAGATGATAAAAAAGGATTATAGCTAATGATGGGTTGGGGATACAACAAGAATGAGAATTTGGGAAAAAATGATAATGGGTTGCTAGAACCCCTTGCTCCTGAGAAATGACCCAATAATCTTGGTCTTGGATGTACCACTAGTAAAGTGATCATTCTTGATAAGTAGGAGGTATTTTCCACACCATGTAAAATTTTGATATTTCTATTAGGATTCAACCATGTAGTTTCGAGTCAAACTCATTGAACCATGTCTCATGAGTAGTGGTTCAAAAGAAACCATCTCTCATGATAATGAATGGTCCACTTAGAACTTATTGCATCTAGGTGATGCTTATAGAGGTGAAGCACTGGGCCTTCCTGGGAGGTCACCCATCCTAGTACTACTCCAACTCAAGCATGCTTAACTATAGATTTTTCCCCAAGGTTAATCCCACTTATCTTACAACCCCATTTCCAAAACCTTTAGAAAGTGGTGTGCCTTATGAACCATTCATTATAGAGCCCCTTTAGCTCATAAATTGATAAGTAGGAGGTACTTTCCACAACATGTCAAATTGTGATATTATTATCAAGATTCAACCGTGTAGTTTCAAGTCAAACTCATTGAACCATGTCTCATGAGTAGTGGTTCACAAGAACCCATCTCTCATGATAATGAATGGTCCACTTAGCACTCATTGCATCTAGGTGATGCTCATAGAGGTGAAGTACTGGGCCTTCCCAAGAGGCCACCCATCCCAATACTACTCTAACTCAAGAGTGCTTAACTAGAGAGTTTTCCCCAAGGTTAATCCCACTTAGCTTGCAACCCTAGTTGTACAACCTTCAACAAGTTTTGTGCCTTATGAACCATTCATTATAGCGACCCTTTAGCTCATCAATTGATAAGTAGGAGGTATTTTCCATAGCATGTCAAATTGTGATATTGCTATCAAGATTCAACTGTGTAGTTTCGAGTCAAATTCATTGACCCATGTCTCATGAGTAGTGGTTCATAAGAACCAATCCCTCATGATAATGAATGGTCCACTTAGCACTCATTGCATCTAGGTTATGCTCACTGAAGTGAAGCATTGAGCCTTATCAGGAGGTCACCCATCCCATTACTACTTCATCTCAAGTGTGCTTAACCATAGAGTTTTCCCCAAGGTTAATCCCACTTAGCTTGCAACCCAATTTTCTCCTAGCAAGGGTGCTTCTATTAAATGAGTCAAACCTTCCTCTTGGTTACCTACATCATGTAATGATACCATTGATGACTTTTGTCTTAATATCATGGATTTATTTGAGGATACCTCCATATTCATGATAACTACTACATCCTTTGCTCCAAATAGCCAAATCACTAAATTAAAGCTATTCTACCCGCAACTCATTAACTAGGACCAACGAGGACTACCTATTCTAGATTTGTTCAAAAATGATGAAGGAATCTTTGAGTTTATGGGACTTTAGGATAACTTGTCATATAGAGATCATAAAGTAGGTTTTGATATAGAATTATATACATAGCCTTACAATGGGGAAATGATTGAGTCCCTTGGTCACATAATAAATGATATGAGAATCACATGTCGATCCTTAAGAGAAAACCACACTGTGGCATTTCTAATCATAAAATAGTAAAAAAAAAGGACACATCCAATAGTAAATTTCTCTTTGAGGTGCTGAATGATGAGGGATTCAATCTTCCCCTTAGTGTGATGCATCCAAAAAAGTCAGTAGTACTTGCAAAAAAGCCAATCCATTAAATGTAGGGATAGAGGAGACACCACATATCACCTTCTATGTAGAATCACTATTGGATGAACAGAAAACAAACTTGGCAGATTTCTTAAAAGAGAAAAAGGAAAAATTTGCATGATCCTATATAGATATGCCTAGCCTAGATCTTGAAATGGTTGTCCACCATCTTGCGGTATATTCTAATGCTAAACCAGTAAAGCAAAAGTTGAGAGAAATGCGCCCATAGATAGAATTGTTGGTTAAACTAGAATTACAAAAACTTCTTAATGTGGGACTTATTTGACTGATAGATTATCTTGAGTGGGTTTTAAACCTAGTGCTAGTCTCTAAATCCACTGGGGGCATCATCATATGTACTATCTTTAGAGACTTAAACAAAGCATGTCCCAAAGATGACTTTCCTCTTTCAAAAATTGATATCATTGTAGATTTGACTGCTAGACATGAGATGTTATCACTTATGGATGGATTCTCAGGATACAACCATATCATGATTTCCAAGGAAGACCAACACAAAATAGCATTTACATGTCTATGGGGAGCCTATTGCTGGAATATGATGTCATTTGGGTTAAAGAATGTTGGAGCTACTTATTAGAGATCAATGACATTAATCTTTCATGACATGATCCACAAAACTATTGAAGACTATGTGGATGAAATTCTATCTAAGTCAATAATGAGGAAGGAGCATATAGAAGTATAGGGACCAATATTTGACAAAATTGAAGAGTACAAGGTGTGGTTGAATCCAAAAAAGTGTGTCTTTGGTGTAACGTTAGGAAAACCCCTAGGGTAAATTGTACCACAAAGAGGAATTGAGATAGATCCAACCAAGGTGAAAGAACTTCTAGATATGGAGCCACCACAAACACTAAAGAAAATGTGAGGTTTACAAGGGAGGTTACAGTCTATCATGATATTTACAATACAATTCCCAGATAAGATTCACCCCTTTTAGCGCCTTCTTCAAAAGGGGATAACATATAAATGGGATGAGAAATGTGAAAAATCATTCCAACAAATCAAAGATTATCTACTGACACCTCCTATCCTTATACCACCAATACCGAATAAACCTTTGATCCTATATATATTGACTACATCAACAGATTTTGGTGCTCTTCTTGCTCAACATGACAAAATAGGGAAGGGAAGAGAAATTTACTATATTAGTAGGAATTTGGTTGGATATGAGATGAATTAATCACCCATTGAAAAGGCTTTCCTAGCAGTGGTGTTCATTTCAAAAAAAATTAGGCACTACATGCTTTTGCATCAAATAAAGCTCATTGCTAAGACTAATCCATTAAGATATCTATTATCAAGGGCAACTCTCACTAGGCTACTGGCTAAATGGGTGATGATCCTAACAAAGTTGGATATAGAGTACATATAGCAAAAGGATATTAAGGGGAAGGTCATTACAGATCAATTGGTAGAGGCACCTATCTATGCAGAGAATCCATTGTGTCTAAATTTCCTGATTAGTTAACTTTTGTACTCAACATAGTGGATTAGTGGAAGATTTACTTTGATAGTTCCAATACACAACATGGATCTAGAGCTGACATTCTCTTCATCACCCCACAAGGTGATTGTATTACCAAATCATATTGGCTATCTTTTCCATGCACCAACAGCATTGTCAAGTATGAAGCTGTTATAACAAGATTGAGAATTGTGATACAATGGAAAATCCAAGAATTGAGGGTCTATGGAGATTCACAACTGATTGTAAATCAAGTCAATGATGATTATCAAATTAAGGATGACAAGCTCACACCCTACAACTATATGGTGGAAATTCTTAAATATTTCTTCATCGACATCACATTTGAGCAAATCCCCTAGGTCAACAATCAAGTAGTTGATGCTATAGGAACTATTGGGTCTTTGTTAGACATGTTGCATAGCATTCTTCAATGTGAATTCCTCATCGATCAACTCCTCATACCAAAATTTGATGTACCTGAATATAAATTTGTATGTGAAATTATTGGTCCCGGTTCCCCTTGGTATCATGACATCTTCACCTGCCTACATAGAGGTATCCTCCCATCAAAAATTACCCCAAACCTTAAGAAAACCTTTGTGAAGAAAGCATCCCAATTTGTTATCCTAGATGATACCCTTTATCGTCAAAGTCTTGAAGGGACATTGTTGTGATGTCTTAACCAAGAGGAATATTTGACTGCATTGAAGGAAGTGCACGAAGGCATTTATGTATCACATTCTAGTGGTATAACCTTGGCTAATAAACTATTGACAATAGGGTACTACTGGCCTATAATGGAATGGGAAGCCCATCAATATATCAATAATTACATGCATTTTCAATAGCATGGGGACCTTATCCATGCTCTAGCTCAAGAACTCCAATTGATTGTTACACCTTGGCATTTCTCATAGTGGGGAATCAACCTCATAGGAAAGATCACCCCTATCTCATCTAATGGTCAAAAGTTTATCATTACAACCACTGAGTATTTTATGAAGTGCGTTGAAGAAATCCCTCTGACCTATATAATTGGAAAAAAAATCTCTAAATTCATCTTGAACTACCTCATTTGCCTCTACAATGTTCCACAAGCCCTTATCTCAGATAATGGAACACCTTTCAAATATTAGGATGTATGAGAGTTATGCCAAACATTCAATATCCAACACTTGTTCTCTACCCCTTACTATCCCTAGGGCAATGGTCAAGTTGAGGCTTTGAACAAAACCATCTTAAAAATTCTTAAAAATATATTCAATGAAGCTAGTCGTGACTCACATCTACAATTGAACCCCATCTTATGGGCCTATAGAATTAGTATCTACAAACCTATAGGTGCCACCCCATTTTCCCTAGTATATGGAACTGAGGCTATCCTACCCATCGAGGTTGTGTTCCCATCACTGAGAATATCATTACAAAATATTTTATTGATGAATAATACAAGGTGTCCCAGTTGAACAAGCTAGAGTTCCTGGATGAGCATCATCTTGAAGCTTTGAATCGTTTGCAAGAATATAAAAATCGGCTGAAAAGGAGCTATAATTAAAAGATCAAAATTTGGTCCTTTCAGGTGGGAGATCTAGTACTGAAGGAGAATCATAAGAATATGCTAGATTAGGATAGCAAAGTGAATTTTAAGCCTAATTGGTTAGGACCATTTCTCATCACAGCTAGTTACAGTTTGGGAGAATATTACTTATCAACACTGAAAAGAGAACCCTTGCAAGAGCCTATCAACATATCACATCTCAAAAAAAATTATACCTAGGCTTGAAGGGTATAAATCCAAAAAATGCAAAAAATCCAAAAAAAAAAGAAAAATGATTGAAAACAGTAAAGAAAAAAAATTTCCTCTAGAGAAAACCACTTTGGTGGCACTTTGGGTAAGTACCTTTTTGAAAACCTAGAAAATCGGTGTCTTACATAAATAAGAACTATCCATCCATCATTGGATCTTTGGCCTATCCTACTTTGCTACCCATTGCATACATCCTTCATCCTATTATCCTATTTATTCCACCACTTATCTATGTTCGCATCAAAGTTGAATATTGGGAAAGTATCATGTTCCCCTTTAGTACTACTTGGCATATTCCTAAGGTCAGTTTGTCTTGCCTATATCGAGGTAGTCTATCATAGAACATTATGGGAATTTGTTTCTAATTGCATCAGATCAGGTTCTTGTATATCTTAACATCATTTACAAAATCTCAAAAATCCAAAAAATGACATAGTATCCAAAAAATATAAAAACCTCAAAATCTTGTATAGCCAAAATCCCAAAACACTTACAAAATATCAAAATTCAAAAATGGTTGTAAAATACAAAAATCCAAAAATGTCAAAATCTTTTATAGCCAAAATCTAAAAATATTTGAAATTTTTTAAAGTCAAAATCCAAAAACATCCAATACATAATCAAAATCCCTAAACCGGTCAAAAAGTCAAAAAATAAAAAACATGGTTGTTGAACTATGTTGTCTCTAAGCTTGAAAGTAGGCAAGGCTATCATTGATGCACCCCTAAGGCATTAGGTCAATCCTTTAGGATTCCATCATAATAAATTGAAAATCCATCAATGTTCATATCTCATCAATAAATGGTTACTGGTCAAAGTCAATCAAACTACATCATCTCTACATGTATAATGTAGGAAACACCATCACTGATGAGCCCCCGAGGTGCTAGGTCAACTTCCCCTTAGGTATTGGACTAAACTCAGAAAGTACAAAAATATTTGAAAAACTTGAAAACATTCAAAAAATCCTAAATAGCCTTAGATAACCTGCAAATCTAAACATTCACATACATTCAAAAAGATCAAAAACAACCTCAAAAACATTAAAAAATGTCAAAAAAAATGAAATATTAAAAAAAATCCAAAACCACCATCCCATTTTTCTTTCACCCATAATAACCTTCCATCCATAATAAATCAATCGTCATCCTCAACCTTTGGTAAAATAAGTGGAAACAAGTGTGGCAATTCGTGAAGTTTAAACCTAAATGTAAAAGTCTAAAGTCTTGGTCATGAGTAAACAAGTCGGTCAGGTTTGTATCAATGGCCTATCAAACAATTATTTTTATTCAAAACATTTGATAACATGTCCTAGGATGCATCCTTCCTACAATGGATATCATCATCGAAAATCACTTTAGTTATGTTACTTTGGCAAGAGATGAATAATATTGACTATTTGTTCATTTTGATCTTTTCTTATGATTTATATTCTTGATCCATTTCGAGGACCTCTCAATGATGTCTATCAAAATTATTTAGAGAGAAAGGAATGGGTCGTTGATCATTATATTTCATTTGTTGTTCTTGTGGAATGTTCTTGTAATATAACCTAGGCGAATACTTGCTTTGTTGTGTGTAGGGAGGTTGTTTTTAATTAATTGTTGACTATTGCATATGCTTTGGTCTAAAATGTTCTAAACTTCTAAACTACATTCCAACAAGGTTTCTATATGTCAAGTATGAGCAAGGATTATCCTATCTATTTGCAGAGTCAAAATCCATCACACTAGATACAAAGACATCCTGGTTATCAATATTGTGATGCATCGTGTCTATGTGTTGTATAAAAAATAAGGAATGAAATGATAAAGTATCCCAATCCTTAAAACAAGCAAATCATCTCTCTCTCATCACCATATCTAATAAAGTTTCAAATAATCATAGGCTTGTTGGACTTCTGAATCAATATCAAAAGTAATGGCTAGTCAATATCTATTGCATTCTTATTCTTATACCTTTACTAACATTTCTATCCAAGTATCGAATCTGTGCGATATACATCAAAATATACATGAGGCTACCCATGGTCAATGGTTGTCTATACATCATAAAAATTTTCTACATCAAATATCCGATCTTTCTAAAGAAATATATTTGCATCCTTTTTGAGTTGAACTGATCTTTCATCCTTGTTGTGATATCAATTAAAAAATCAAAGTTTCCACTCGATCTCTTGAGGGGGTAGTATACTAGCATAAATTTTTACTGGGGCACAGTGTGGCATTCAAAAAAATCATGTTTTTTTAATTTATTTTTATTTGAGTAGCAACATTGATCTAAAAAGTGTCAATCTTTGAACCAATGTAACAAGTACCTCACTTCAAATAGGGGGAAAATGTACACTTAAAATCATCCTGATTGATATTGCACATCTGAATTTGATTACTAACACCATTTCATCCTGAAGCACCTCTTTTCAACTATTAAATAAAAAATCATCATTATTTAATTAAATTTATCGTTTTCTCCTATTAATCAAATAATCGATGTTATTTGGCTAATTCATACTAATTTTTCATCCTATTTAATTAGGTAATTTGCAAGTTATTTAATTAAATTTCTTATGTCTTATCATTTAAATAATCTTAATTACTTAGTTATATTTTATTAATTCCCCTTTATTAAATAAATTAATTATTTAATGAAATTCCTAATTTCCTCCATCATGCACAATTAAGTAATTTCTTAAATTACTTAATTAGCTAATTTCTCTCATCCTCCCACTTGAAAGGGAATATTCCCATGGAATATTCCTCCATTTGCACTCCTCCAAAATGGGAAATATCTTGTAACAACTCCTTAATTTTTAGGAAGTGTGCTTCAAATCAATGAGAGACCTTGATTAAAATCCTTGATCCTTATCAACTTACATTCTCATCCATTGATGGGAATCTTTGATCCATTCCATCTTGATGTAGGAGCATCCTTGGTTCTTGGCAATCTTGTATCAACCAAAAATATTTTCATCAATTTTGTTCTTGTTTTTGTTCAAGTTGGTAGATCCAGTATTTCTTCATGTTTTCTCACCAAATCTCGCATACTTGAGGTTTCATCGTGGAAATGTTCAATTACATTATTCTAAGTTTTCAAGTCAATTGAATATTTTTTTGACAAGTTATCGCTTCCAGATTGAGTGACAGTTTTTGGAACTGGCCCTGGAATAATTTCAAAACCTAACGACTAGTTTGATTGATCGTGGATCCTTCCCGTAACTTGCAGATCCTCATGGTGTGTTTATAATTGTTTCGTGGAGTGTCCCTGACCTTGACCCTATAGGTAATTAGGTAATTTTCAAGTTTTTTAATTAAATTTCTTATGTCTTATGACATCCAAAATCTCTTTTATCCCATCTGATGGTTGTTTAGGAAGTTTTTCTTCCAATTTTGCTTCATTGTCTTCACTAAATTCTGCTTCATGTTACTGATGAAGATCTGCAACATTGAATATAGGTGATATACCCATGTCATCTGGTAACTCTACTTCATATGCATTTCCTGAATCAAACTTCTTCAAAATACTATAGGGTCCAAACTTCCTCATCTTGAGCTTACTGTATGTTCCAACTGGGAATATTTCCTTCCTCAAATATACCATTACTTCATCTCCAACTTTGAACTCCTTATGTCTCCTCTTTTCATCTGCTCACTCCTTATACTTTTGGTTCATATCTTTTAATTGTTGCTTTACTTGAGTATGCATTTTCTTCATATGTTCTACAAATTCCTCTACTTTTGCACTCCTTTTATCTTCTTTATTGATGTCTCACAATTCTGATATACCTCTAGGATGAACTCCAGTAACAATCTCAAAAGGTGTCTTTCTGGTACTCCTGTTCACTAAATTATTGTAGGCAAACTCTGCTTGTGCAAGAGCTAAATCCCAACTTTTGGTCTTCTCTCCAACCAAACATCTCGGCAAATTTCCCAAACTCCAGTTCACTACCTGTATCTTTCCATCAGTATGTGGATGAAAAGTAGAATTGAACTTCAAATCTGTCTTCAACTTCTTCCAAAGTGTCCTCCAAAAGTAACCAACAAACTTTGTATCTTTGTCTGAAAAAATACTCCTAGGTAATCCATGCAATCTAACCACTTCCCTCAAAAAAAGGTCTACTACATGTACTGCATCTATTGTCTTCTTACAAGGTATGAAATGTGCCATTTTGGAAAATCTGTCCACCACCACAAATGCATAATCATTACCTCTCTATGTCTTTGGAAAACCAAGTATGAAATCCATGTTGATATCCTCCCAAGGTCTTTATGGAACTGTCAATGGTTTGTATAATCCAATATTCTAACTACTCCCTTTTGTAGCTTGACAAACTCTGCAACTTTGCACAATTTGTTTGACATCCTTAGGAATCTGGGGCCAAAAGTAATTCTCACTCACCAATGCTACTATTTTATCAATTCCAAAGTGTCCTATCAATCCTCCACTATGTTTCTCTTTCACCAAATTTTCCCTCATTGAACTCTGGGGTATACACAATTGATTTCCTCTAAACAACATATCCTTTTGAATGAAATAATCCAACCACTAATTTCTATCCTCCAAAACTGGTTCTGTACATGCTCTCCAAGGTTTTGCAAAATTCGGGTCTTCCTCATACATGTTCTTCAATTCATCAAATCCCAATACCTCCACTTTCATCTATGTCAATAAATTTCTTCTCCTTCTCAAATCATTAGCATCCCTATTTGACTTTCCACTCCTATGCTTCAAAATGAAATTATAACTCTACAAGAACTCTACCCATCTCATGTGTTTCTGATTCAACTTACCTTGACTATTCAAGTATTGTAATGCCTGATGATCGATATACAACAAAAACTCCTTAGAAAACAAGTAATGTCTCCACTTTTTCAAGGCTTGAACTATGGCATAAAACTCATGATCATACACTAAATACCTTTTCCTTGCATCATTCAACTTCTCACTGAAATAAGCCACTGGTCTTCCTTCTTGACTTAACACTGCTCCAATTGCATTTCCACTTGCATCACAGTCTACCTGAAATACCTTACTAAAGTTTGGTAAAGCCAACACAGGCTGCTCAGTCACCTTCTTTTTGAACAACTCAAACTTTTTTCTGCTCCAGATGTTCATTCAAAGTCCTTCCTATCTCCTCTCATTGTTTTTTTCATAGGGCTACAAATAGAACTAAAATTCCTAATGAACTTTCGGTAGAAACTAGCCAATCCATGAAATGATCTTATCTCTCCAATGCTTTTAGGTGTAGGCCATTCAAAAAATGTTCTTACCTTCTCAGGATCCATCCTCAATCCATTCATAGATATCACAAACCCAAGATATACCAATTATTCCTTCATAAAACTACACTTCTTGATGTTGATCAACTACTCTTCGCTCAACCTCTACAAAAATTGTCTTATATGTAACAAATGTTCTTCTCTAATCTTATTGAAAATTAAGATGTCATCCAAATAGACAATCACAAACTTACCCAATAATTTCTTCAATATCATTTATCAGCCTCATGAAAGTACTAGGTGTGTTTTTTAGTCCAAAAGGCATCACCAACCACTCATACAATCCTTCATTTGTCTTGAATTTTGTTTTCCACTTATCTCCTTCTCTGATTCTAATATGATGATATCCACTCTTCAAATTGATATATGTAAATTATTTAGCTCCACTCAAACAATCCATAATGTCATCCATTTGAGGCAAAGGAAATCTATACTTCACTGTGATCTTGTTTATGGCTCTAGAGTCTATACACATCCTCCATTCTCCATCCTTCTTAGGTGCTAGCACTGTAGGTACTGCACAAGGGCTTAAGATTTCTCTGATCAAACCTTTTCTCAACAAATCTTGCACTTTTCTGTTCAATTCTTCATTCTCTACCGGTGTCATTTGGTGTGCTACTTTATTAGGTAAACTAGCTCCAAGAATCAAATCCATGCAATGACTAATACTCCTTATAGGTGGAAATCCATCAGGTACATTATCTGAAATGATAACTTCATATTCTGCCAGCAATTCCTTTATCTACTTAAATTTCCTTCTACATGCTTCAAGTCTTTCACCTTCTTAGGCACTAAGGCATAACACATGTTCTCATGTCTCAGTCCATCTAGAAAACTCCTTCCATCAACCAAACAAATTCTAGGAGTCATGAAAATCTCAACTTTAGGAACATCCTCCAAGGGTAACAAAGTTTGCTTCATCCCATTAGTAACAATAGTCTATATGTTATTCTTTCCATCATGAATAGCCTATCTATCATACTACCAAGGTCTTCCCAACAAAATATGGCATACATCCATAGGCATGAATCACACAAAACTTCATCATGATAATTTCCTATCATCAATTTCACCAAACATTGTTCACTTACTAGTATCTTATGCTCATCTTGAATCCAAGCTATCTGATAGGGCTTTGGGTGTTTCAATATTTCCAATGTCAATTTGGTTACCATTTCTTCAAAAGACAGGTTCTCGAAGCTTCCATTGTGAATGATTACTTTACAACATTTATCAGCTACCTTGCATTTGGTCCGAAACAAATTCTTTCTATACAACGGTTCCTTCTCCAATTCACTTTGAAACAATACTCTCCTATTCACCAACACTTCTCCTTCTTCTGGTTGATTAGGTGATCTAGCATGAATCTCCTCAATAAAGGGCATTCTTCTATTGTTCTTAGTCCTTTTTCTTGTCTCTTCTTGTTTGCATTCAAAGGCCCTATGTCCTTCTCCATCACATTTAAAACAAGTTCCCCTGAATACTCTTTTCTCCTATCCACTATCATCTTTTCTATATCATTCATTTCAGTAACCACCATATACTCCTCTTCAGTATGAATTTCCATCATCTCTTTGGTATGAATTATCATTCTTACTGACCTCCTTATCCTTGTTCTGATCTGGAAAAGATCCTCTTCCTCCTCCACTAAAAATTCTTCCTCTCTATCTCTGCTCATGTATTTTTGTTTAGCTTCTCTTTTGCTTTTAGGGCACATTGATATGCTTCTTCCACACTCAAAAAATTAATAAAACTGATCTCATCTTTCATAGACAACCTCAAACCATTTACATATATAGCTACTTTCTCAATCTCATCCTTCGAATGTCCAAATTTGATGTTCAACTTAAAGAACTCCTTAGTATACTCTGTCACACTTGATTCCTTCTGTTTCAGATTTTGCAACTTCTTGAACAAACTGATTTGATAGTCAACAAGAATGAAATTTTTCTTCAACTTATTCACCATTTGATCCCATGATCTTATCTTATTCTTTCCTTTTCTTTTCCTATCTTTCTTCAAATATTCCCACCAAAGGGATGCATGTCCTCTTAAATTTGTACAAGAAAATTTCACCTTCTTATCTTTTGGGGTACCTCCAAAATCAAAGTACTTTTCCATCTCTGTTATCCAATCTAACAATTCATCTGAATCCAACTTACTATTATAATTTGGTGGATTGAAATGTGGTTTAGTGTTTACTCTGGTTAGGGCTCTTATGAACCTTTCTTCTCCCTGATCAAGGTCAGGTTGCTCTTCTCTTGAAACTTTTTCCTGTTCTTCTACTTCTTCATCACTCACATCATCAACTCATCGACGTCTCCTCTGGGCCATTTCAATTGCTTCCAATCTAGCAGCAATTCCTCTCAACATATCCATTATAACTGGGTCTACATTTCCATGCACTCCATTTCCTCTACCATTTCTTCTTCCCACCATATTTACACAAGTCTTCTACAATTGTAGGTCAGATCCTTAGTTCACCACCCCACAACAAATATTCAACAAGACTGTGCAAAATCTGATGATTTCGTAAGGAATGAATCTTGCTCTGATACCAATCTGGCGCAATCATGCTAAGAGGGTCCTCAAAGAGAACAATTTGGGCCATGCAACTAGAGTAACACAACAAAATCAACACAAGATCTAGAGGCAAATGCATATTAAAACATTCTCATTATCTTGGAATTCAATTACATATAGTTGGCCACATCTAGGAATACAAATTTGACTCATAGGCCTGATACAACATGTTCAAAATACAGGGCTCATACATGCGAGTGAAAAATATTACAAATCAAACTCTATATACATCCTAATCTACTTTGTCTTAAATTTTTGCCATTCTCATGATTCGTTACAAGATTTATACCATATTTGCGGGTTGTAAAACATCTGCATTGGCCAAAGATCATTATAATCTTTGATGAAGAAAATGTAACGTGTGCAAGAACAGGTCGGCCTCAAATTTGAATTTCTTCCATGATAGATATGCATGATGAAGTGTGGACCTAGGATTAAGGTCAGGGACACTCCACGAAACAATTTGAAACACACCGTGAGGATCCGCAAGTTACGAGAAGGATCCACGATCGATCGAGCTAGCCGTTAGGTTTGAAATTATTCTGAGGCCAGTTCCAAAAACTGTCACTCAATCCGGAAGCGATAACTTGCTAGAAAAAGCTCCAATCGAGTTTAAAACTTAGAATAATGCAATTGAACATGTCCACAATGAAGCCTCAGGTACATGATATCTGGTGAGAAAACATGAAGAAATACCAGATCTACCAACTTGAACAAAAATAAGAACATAACAAGGAAAAAATAGAATGAAAATATTTTTGGTTCATGCAAGATTGCCAAGAACCAAGGATGCTCCTGCATCACATCTCCTCTTATTGAGTTTCATCCATTGATTGATCAACTCAATCTTGACCATTGATTCAAATTTTTCTCCTATAAATACTCCTCATTTCTATCATAAATAGATTCATTTTCATTTAGAGTAACTATACTATACTAAATTTTAGAGCATTCTCCACAAGCATTTTATCATTTAGCATCCATTTTAGTTAAGCTTTGCATCCATTTTATCTAATCTTACATCCATTTTCATCAATCTTCATCAATGGTATCCATTTGAAATTTGTTTTCAACCAAGGGATTGGGAAAGGGATAACATTCCACATCAATGTAGCACCAATCCCCTAATGGGATGAAGTTTGAGTCATTAGATTAGTTTTCATTATGCATTTCTAGTTTGTTTCATGTTTAATGGATTATTTATTTAATGTTTTCAAGAATTTCATTGGGAGCTTGACTTAACTAGTTAGATCTTGGTTAATTTCATGTGGATCAACCATGTTTAGCTTAGTTTATTATCATACTCACACTGACTATACTCTTAGAAGTTGTTCAAATACCTAACTTTTCTGAGTGTACCAAGGTCATTCGATATTTTTGCCAAGTGGCATGTGTTTCAGACATTAAATGTTGTTAGTACTAGAGTAGAAAAAATAAATGATCGATCATGTAAGATTAAACTAACATTTAAAACATAATCATTCTTCTTCGGTAGTGTGATTCTGGAAGACAAGAAGAAAAAACATACAAGTGACACTCAACGAAACAGTTTGATCAAGAAAGGGTGGCAAAATTTTAGGTGATTAGTAATTATTTCCTGTATTTTAGCATAGTTGAATTTCCTTTGAAAAGAACACCTAAGACAATGAAATAAAAATATTTTGGATATGACATTTAGCTAGCCTCGATAGTTCCTTTCCTAAAATTGGTGATACAAGGTTAGGGAATATCAATTTAGATGCATTATGGGAAAGAATTCATAGGTGAGTTAGAAACCCTATCACCAAAAGGGTGGTAGAAAGTGGTCTCCTTAAAGCTATTGAATTTCTAGTGGTAGTACAATGCACTAAATTGGTGTTAGAATGCATATCACATTATAATCCAACAATGAGAGAAATTTGCACAAAAGACAATGATCTTCTGGTGACCTTGGATAGAGCTACAATAAGTGGGTGTTTTAGACTATCAAAGAGAGAAGTTTATTCTCATTTCAATTTTACCCTATTCCAAGGTTTCTGTTTAGAGAAAAAGGGGCATTATCGAAATCGAATTGCAAAGGAATATTTTTATCCCCCTAAGAAAATGCATGTCACATTTCAGAGAAGAAATCTTGGATATTATTGTGATATTACATAGGGTGATCCAGGTCAAAGAGTATCTCCCAAGGCCTTTCAATTGGTCACCAAGTATTGCAATCAATTTATATAGTTTCATAAATTTACCTACTTGTGGTTGGGTGGTGGATTCGATGACTTTCCTCTAAAACTCCCAAAATATGTAGAAGATAAATTCATCCAAATGGAATTTTTCCATCAAGTCGCAGAGGTAAGCAAGTGATGTGCAGATAGGAAAAAGGTTTGGATTTGATTCCCAATTGGTTTAGGATATTATGAATGCAAGACTCATTCAAATTACCTTAATTTGAGAAGAGAAATTGCAAAGTTCTCTTTCAATACATATGAGAGGAGATTCCCATTTGACAGTAAAAACTATGTGAGAAATAATCTTCAGCTTGGTCCTAGTTATTATCATATGCGTCATCTTGAAGATTTTTTGGTTGATTGTGTAGATGATTATGAGGTAAGAAGAAGGAATTGGATGAGACTTTATTTGGAACAGATAAATTTTAAATTAGGTTGGAATATAAGGGGAGTACAAGATGAAGACACAGATTTGGTTGATCCAACCTATGCTCAATGGGTGCAAAATCTTCCCTTGTCACTAGTGGATTAGAACAGTGAATAAAATGAGGATACCTAGGTCAAAACTTCAACAGTTTTGAGGACACAAGTTTGGTTAACCAATAAGAAAAGAGAATATGCTAAGGATCCATCAAAGGAGAAGAAGGGATCTTGTGAAAAAATAAGTACTGGTCATATAGGTATGAGGTCTTCTATGCCAATACCACCAATACAAGTTACATCTTTATCAAGTGGTAGTGGGAATGGAGATGATCCTCTCAAGAAAGGAAAAAGGCTTGAACAAACTTGTGGTGGATGTACTCTTCCCAATGCCATAATTGAATAAAAAAGTTGTGATGATGCTGAGAAAATATCAGAGGAAAGTAATCAAGGAAATGAAGCAGATAAGGAAGCCCTAGAAACTCATATCCAACAACCTCAAGGTGAAACAGAGGGGAACATGTGAATGGGTGAAGCTTCAATTTCTTCTCCCTTGAATGTACATAGTGTGGTGAGATCTCCCTTACTAAATAGAGCTATCCATTTCTCTACACTTGAGACATCTCAAAACCTTGATGCATCTCCATCTACACCATCTTGGTTAGAGAGTTCTCTTAAAAAGAAAATGAAGACAATGCCTATTGTGTTGCTAGAAGAGGATATTGTGGGAAACATTCTACAGAGAACTCCTAAAGTAAAGAATCTTAAAACCACTACTAGGTTGATGGAGGATGAGACTTATAGACATTTGGTTATGGAAGTTGCTCGACCTTCTGTGCAAAAAGATCCTAATCAAATCAAGGTAGCAGTCTACAATGTAATCAAAGTGGATTTAGGCCTTCCTAGTAGGGATGGATATATCCATAATTTTTAGGTTACTACCTCAAGGTTATTGGAAAGGATAGAAAAGGATAATCAAGATAAAGATGAATTGAAGAAATCCATAGAGCTCCTTTCTAATTGTCTCAAAACTTTAACAGATCCTTCACCTCAACCTTTGAGTCAGGCTAGCCCTTTCTAATTGTCTGAAAGCCATGATGGGAAGGATCTAGAAGAATAGTTACTGCGGGAGGATTTTCTAGAGTTGGGTTCCTGAGATCAAAGATAAGGAACCTCCTATAATTGAGAAATTGAGAAATGTGTATGACAAGTTCCTGATATTAAGGAATTCGATCAAATCTGAATTGGTAATTTGTAAGCAAGAGGAGACACATTGGCTATAGATTGATCATGAGATTACTAATATTATTGCCATGGGCATGGAAAATGTTGTTGTTGATAATATCATTCCTTATAAGAAGATAATTGGGATCTTATGTGGAACACAAGTATAGCCTTGAAGCTTGAATTCATAAAATCAAACTTCTAAGAGAAAATGAAATTGTTGAAGGAATGCAATTGCTTGAATAATAATTTCATCAATAATTTTACTCATTTTTAATTCCCAATAATGAAAGGAGATAATCAAGAGTCTTCCACACTTGAAGAGTTGAAGGATTCCTTCTTTAAGGAAGTTGACACATGCAAGTGAACAATTATTTGATAAAGAGGCACTAAAGAAGCTGACCATGTTGATTTGGCATTTTCATGGAATTTCCAAAGATACTTGGCAATCAAGAATGAGGAATGTAACCATCCCACAACAGATAAAAATTCTTGATAACATGATGGACCTAAAGACTATCAAGTATGTGTGGCAACTGCTCAAAAAAAGTCATTCGAAGAAGTGCCTACCTCTTCACATACCCAACCATCTTAGCATTAGAATAATCTAAGTTTCACATGTTTTTTCTTTAAAATGTTCTCAACTCTATTTGTATAGGAGCGAATTCGCACCCCTTGTGAAAATTCCCATTTTGTATACCCTCACCTTAGAAAATCAAATTTGAAGGAAAAATTCCAAATCACCCATATGGAATGCATCCAATTGGCATGTGTTTTGTGTGTCGATGGGGAATTTTTGTCAAGGATGCAAGCACAATGCATGGAAACCTACATGGAATGTTGTCATCCTTGACAGATTCCTACCCTTGAAGTCCACAAGGACGTTGCGCTCCTCATTGGAGACAAATTATAACGCCTCTGTGCAACCAACCAACCCAAAAATAACTTCTTTCCCTCTCATTTTGGCCTTCAAAGGAATTCATTCCATAATCACGTCATCTCTTTCACATTCACTTCATCTTCTTCACATCTTCTTAACAATTCTACAATCTCTCTAGAAATTTCACTCCATTTTCTTCACACTTTGGGATCTCTTGAGCATGCTCTTGAAGAATTCTACTAGAATTTTCACAACTCCATTGACCATTGCAAAAATTGGTTACTCTATAAACTTCATCCTTGCATGTGTTTCTCTACCATAGAAGTTGCAAGCTTGTAGTCTTGTGAGACCTCCCTTTGTCACTATTGTAGTTGTGGCGACTTTTCCAAGTTCGTTACTTTGCATTCTCCCTCCATTGGCCTTGAGTGCATTTGGGTGGAGGTGAACATTCATGTGGATCTCGCTGGTGAACTGGTGCTTTAGTGAGTTGATATTTTTCACCCTTGTATTCATTTATTTATTTCATCATTTACGCACTTACTTTTCATACTTTATCATCCTTTTCATTTCGTTAAAGTTAGTTAGCTAGGTTGTTAGTAGGCTTCTATATTTTCCATACTATACTTCACATTTTTTGGTCATATAGTTGTTAGCACACCAGAGAGCGTTGTTTTGTTGTCCTAAACCTACACTACCATCCTCAGATAGAGAGTTGTTTGAGGTGTAGTTTGCACTCCAAAAATTGGCTCATCTAGCCCCAATAAGATTTTCAGATCTATAGAGTGATAGAAGCACATGAGAGTTCTATTCATTCTCGATATTCATCCCAAGACACCCATTATAGTGAGGTAATTTATGGTAGCCCTCCTCTCTCAGCTCTCTGTGACCTAGAGCCTTGGTGTGGTTTTCCCCCGTCTCTTACATTTTTGGTGAACCCGACATGAACCTTTTTGGTTTCATTTAGCAATTCTGAAGGGTCCCTTTCTCACATCCTAAAAGCATTTTAGGTGTGAGTGTTGTGAGTTTTTTCGCTTTACAACCCAACCTATGACCCCTAGTAGGTGTAGTTGGAAGGTTCTATAGGCATTGTGTAAGGAAGCCTTAGTTGGGTCACTATCTAGTTACAAACCTTTGGGGGCTCTGTGAGAGTGTTAATTAGTGTACATGATGGCCTCCTTCTTGCATCTACCTATCCCCTCTACACAGTCTGTGAGTAGTGCTCCTGGTATAACCTTCACCTTGCAGGACCCACTGATGGGTTTTAATAGAGAGCCATATCCTCTTTGCATTCCCGTGTGAGTCAATGGAAACACTATGATAGATGTTTGTTAACTCGACATGCCAGGTGAATGTTATAACTAAGGAGACTATGTTAATAAATTTTGTACATAAGGATGGGTATGATGCACCTGAAGTACCATCTATACACATAACAAAATTTACATACCTCCCCTTGGTAGCATCACCTTGTTAGTCCTTGTTGGAACTAAGTTAATAAACATGCTTTTTGACATAATCACGAGGTTTGAACTCTTCAGAGTGAAATTGGGTATCCCGTGGTTGGTCACTATGAATTTAGTTCCCTTGGTTGTGCATAAATGTCTAAAGCTTATCCATGAGGGTTCAATACATGTAATCCATGACAATGGCTACAAATCATTGGTTGTGTGTTGTAGTTATTCCCTAGATCACTTTTGGCCTACACCGGTTGGTGCACTTCCCCAAGGATGGACCTCTTGTACTATATCTATGAGAAGTACAAGGAAGGGAAATTAATGCCTAAAGTGAGGTACCCTCCATATCCCTATATTGTCTCACATAGGGCTTGTTTGAAAGCTGATAGTGATGCCACCATGGCATATAGAAGGGGAGAAGAGAATCAATCTTGAGGCTCCTCTTCCTCCTCTTCCACTATCATGCCTATCGCTTCCTGTCACCCCACTATGGCATCATTGAATTCCACTCCTAAGTGATTGATAGAGAATCCTATGGTGCCCACTTGGTGAAAGCCCAAGCATCCTACATTTGAACCTCTCATTCTACCCATGGTGCCTAGGCCCATTTCATATGGTAGAGGGAATGGTCCCCATGGGGAATCCTTTATGTCTCGGCCATTGTGGCCTCCTACCACTCCTACTCCAAAAGTAGTGAATGGGAAGAGGCTCATCACTTTGGCACTAGAGTCAGTTTTCCTCATTATTTCTCAACCCCCTTCTCCTTCTCCCATCCAAGAATCCCTCCCTTCATAGGAGATGACCATGATGGACACTCAGATGGCTTAGCAAGAGCCCTTTATCCCATCTCAGCTTTTGGACTCTAGCTCCCAGAGTTGCAGAAACTACCTTGTGCATGAGTGCAAGCATTGGAAAAAGGATTTAGCAGCTAAGCAAGCCACTTTGCAAAGGAAGGAAGGAGAGTTGACCACCCCTGTTTCAAGGCCTCCTTCTATGTCCTCCTCTCCTATCCCCTCTTCTTTGGTTCAATTGATTTTGATCTTGTTCTCAGCTCCTACTATGAGTCTGAATGCACCTGAACCTAAAAAGGTGTAGGTGTTTATCACTCCTTTGTCTAAACCACCTCTCTTCATGTCCCTCTCAAACATCCCACCATTCTATAAGTTCGTGGACATGCCAAAAGATTTGGTGGTGTCCATTGCAGTTTTTTGCTCCTCCTTCACACCTCTTGCCTCATCCATGGGGAGTTCACACCCCCCAATGAAGTAGAAGGTGGATGTTATACCTTCCAATAATGGGGACATAAGAGGAGTTCACCTTCTTTAGAGGGTGGTCCTATGCTAGCATGTGTCATCCTAGTGATAGAGTAGGTTTCGACTTCTCTTGAGTTCTTCACTGCTCCCAAGTCACTAGGTGAGCCTAGTAGTGAATCTTTGGCACCACCTCCCTCACCCATTGAGGTAACACATGGTAATCCTGTGAAGTGCATGTTTAACTCTTTGGACAAGGTCTTGACCTTTTCAATGATTTTGTGAATTCTCTAACCTTTGCTCCATAGGAACTGAGTGGAAGAGATCTTGAAGAGTCTCCTTCCTTGGCTCTTTTTGTGGGGGGTCAAAGGGTCCCCCCCTTAATATTCCACCACTACAGGCTCAGCTTCCTTCCCCGTATAATGATCTAGATTGTGAAGCAGATGACCTCTTGGTCGATGAGTGTTAGAGGTGTTCCTCTTCTTTACCTTTAGATTAAGTGTGTGTTTGTTGTGATGTGTTCCCCTGTGCTTGTGATATATGTTCTTGGATGACCCTTGTCACCCTTGTAGGTGCTTGGATACAAGAGTGATTATGTTTCATAAAATTTCCTCTATTTGTATCATCATTCTTCCTCTACTATGTGTATTGATTTTCAACAAATTGAGGATGATGCAAAGTGTTGGGGGAATTTAGGCTTCCCTTCCATGTTGATCCAATTTTTTATTTTTACTTGTTCTTCTCGTGCATTGTTCACATGGTCTGATATAGTAGGGGGTTGATGACAATTCATTAATATACTATTACTATACTTATATATATTTATGAGCAGCTCTAACCCCAAAATATCAAATCGCCCCCCTTCATCTATGATGTTATCACCTCTTTTTTGCAATTTTATATTTCTCTCTTCTTTGCTTGAGTTGTGATGTTGTGGTGTCTATGTAGTGTCCCTTGTGTGTGAGAAATCACCATGGTGACATCTCACTATCTTTTGTGGGCCACAACATCACTTTTTCATTCTTACTTTTCCCTGCTTAGGTTGTCACATGCCTCTACATTCAACATGCACAACCCTTAGTGGAGCTACCATGTTAACTTTTATTTTTTAGAAAACATATTTGTAGCCAATGAATCTTTTCTCAAAAATATTTACAATTTTTTTCCAAAATCACATTCTCAACAAGGACCCCCTAGTGAAACATGTTTCATTCTCAAGGGTTCACAAAGAAAGAACTTGAATAACTTTCCTCCTCCAATGGAGCAACATTTATTGCGGGAGAAGACTCAACCTTCCTCTCACGAGGGGGCATTTTCTTCCTTTAGAATTCCTTGATGAAGTGAACATATTTCAAAAGGATCCCTTGATGATGAATTGATTTACAAAAAATATTCTTGCACTTTCAAACAATGCATCCCTTGAGTGGACCCCTCTACTTTTGAAGAGTTCCCAAGGGACCCCTTTGAAATATTTTCAAATTCTTGACTATCTATGTGACTATTTGCTTGTTTTCCTACATGGCTACTTTTTTTTTTCTAACATGTTTTATCTACATATTAACATTTTTCTTTGCAGGTGTGCCTATGAAGCCGCTCTCTAGTCTGACTCTATGGAGTCCCCCTTCACTGGGCTTCCTTCATGAGAGAGAACTTGGGGGAATGACTTCTTTGTAGGTTTGAGGGCCTATGAAGCACTTGCATCCTATGGGATCTCTCTATCATTGGTCTACAGGCCTTTGATGTATTTTGTGCAACTTTGTAGTTCCGTTAACCTACAGAGTCATTTTGTTTGAACCTCCTCTGGATAGATTACCTAAGGATTCCTTTGTCTACCCTACAATTTAAATCTCACTATATCATGGTCTACTTGCTCGATGGTTCAAGTATACGTTTCTAACTCTTTGATCTACTTTACTGAACACTCATCGATATTCATGCTCGCTAAAATGGGTGAAAAATGTATAGGAGTGAATTTGTACCCCTTATGAAAATTACCATTTTTCATGTTGGCATATGGCTCCTAGTGTTGTCATTGATGGCAACCTAAGTCATTCATTTGGTCCATAGTTTAGTATTGGTTCATAACGATAGAACAAAATGAAGAACATGGTGTCCAATTAAAGGTAAAGATGTCAATCTATGTACTTCATCGGACTAATATTTTGAGTTGTGGATCTCATAGAAAGGTATGTTGATGTTCATATTACCTTATTCAAGAAGTATGGAGGTGCACATTTACTGGTGTACAATCTAGGAGATCTGGTGCATTGATTTTCTAGCTATCTGTGCTAGAAGGCTGACTTGGCAAATATAGTCGTTGTGAATGTTTAAGGAGTAATTGGTTAAATGGTTTTGTGTTCAAATATGTTTATTTGGGTCCTCACTATGCTATGACTGACTATGGGTAGTGTGCATTAATAATTAGTTGTCGATTTAGCCGACAGTTGGAAAGTATTTTATGTTTTATGAAAGTTGACATATGAATGATCAAATCTTTGGTAGTGGATATATATGAGATCAGTTGTATCATTTTTCTATAGAGAATGTGTGTGATGTGAAGAATATTAGTGTGTGGTGTAAAATTCAGAAGGATAGTGGTGTGAATTCATCTGTGCATGGATTTGTGATGCGAAGAGCAGAGTAGAGCAGGGAAGAGCATAATAGAGCAAAGAGCAGAATCAGATAGAAGGTTAAGAATATGATCTATGAGCCTAACTAGAACTATAACCTAGAATAAGTAGATGCTATTACTTTAGTTAAATATTTCATATGGTCTTAATCTGAATATTTTTTAAGGCAGTGAGCTCTAGGCAGTGAGCCTGAATGCAAGTGTATTCCCTTTTTGTAAAACTTATATTTGAGTACTCAAATTTTGAATTGACCTCGACCATGGTTTTTCCCCTAATAGGGTTTCAACATAAAAATCCTTGTGTTATGGTGTTGTGTATGATTACTTTGTGTGTTTGCATCCTTCTTTTGGTTTAATATTGAAATGGCTTAAATATCATATTAATAAAGTTTAGATTTTGTTGAACACTAATTCACCCCCCCTCATAGTGTTCCCTTGAGTCCAAAAATTGGTATTAGAGACTAGTTCCTCAGAAGGAGTTTGAAAAATTGAGGTGGATCTTGGAATGTGATAGAATCTGTTAGTCTTCAGTAGTAGCTTTTGGTGGCACTTGATGACCTTGATCAGTCTAAAGTAGAAGTTTGGGAATTGAAATAAAATCTTAGGGATGCTGAGAAATCCATTCAGACTTGAAGGATCAAATTGTTAAATCTAGGGAAAAGAGGAAGGATTTTTGTGATCAAGTTAAGAAGAAAGAGAGAAAAAACATGGATGATGCTCACCTAAATCAAACTTTTAAGGAAATAACTGAATAATGTGATAAGCTTGCCAGAAACAATGCTACCCTAAGACATGAGATGGAATCTATGGTGATGAAGCTAACTAAGGAGATTGAATAAAGGAAGAACAATGAGGAAAAACTTGCTCAGTCCTTAAAAGAAAATTTTGATGAATGCAGAGGAGTAAATGGAGAATTCATTCAATTGGAGAGTGAACTGCTACAATCCAGAAACAATGAAGAAAAACTTGAAAAATAGATTGTTGTCCTCAGGAATGAACTTAATACTACAAATGAATAGAAGGATAAGTTTAAGATTAGTTTTTTTTAGATGGATGAGCTGACTCAAGGACATAAGAATGCTAAAGACAAGTGAGGTCTTGGATATGAGAAAGGAGAAAGTTTTGGATCTGGACAAAGAAATTTTAGACAAGGAAATCAAATGAACAAAGATGGAAGGTATCCGGTAAGACAACCTAATGCTCAAAAGTTTAATAGATATTGTTTTGGTTGAAATAAATTCAGTCATATGGCTACTTAGTGTAGAAGTGAAATGAAATCAAGTAATCCATCATTCTCTGGTTAGTGTTTCAATTGCAAAAAGTCTGGTCATAAATCAATTGAATGAAAAAATGTGTCAAACTACTCTTTCAGTAGAAGTAATGTTGAATGTTAAACCTATGGAAGAATTGGGGATATTTCTAATCAATGGAATGATTGGTCTAGAAAAGGAAGTATTTTGTGCTACATTTGCAATAGATATGGTCACATTGCAAGATTTTGTAGAAATAAAAATGTGGTTAGAAAAGGTTTGGTATACAAAGACAAAAATACATAGAAAAATGATAAAGAAAAAGGAAAAATGATTTAGGCTGAAATAAGAGATTAGATGAAGAAGACATGGGTAAGGAAGAACAATCATGATGCTAGAAATGGTTATGCACCAGAACATGCTTCCCATAATTCCTCCAAAAATTGATCTCAGGCCATTGGCCTAGGGGGAGTTTTTCAAGAAAATCCTTTTTACCTTGTCCATAAGTTGGTACCAGATCATGAAATGATTGTCAAAAGGTGTATTAACAATCTACAGAGGCTTTGGAAAACACTCACAAGGAAACTCAAGCAATTAAAGATGCGTAGAATATTTTTTCTCTCGTCGTCTTACAGAGCAGGGTATCTAGAATACCTAGGGAAAAGGCATTTATTACAAGTGTGTGAGCTATATAAGACAAGATGGAACTCTCATCTGTCACTTTACATCAAAGAAGATAAGCAAGAAAGTGCTCTGTAACAAAATTTTGAAGGAGTGAAGATGATTCGGTGGAGAATCTCTAAATCCATAAGGTATTTCAGTCATTTATGGAATTTTCATTTAATTTGGTGCTCGGTAGAAGAACTTGTACAAAAGGAAAAATGGAACAAATCAAAGGGTCAATCAATTTAGATAAATACACTAGTGAGAAGATTAGAGTTGTAAGAAATATGTTGTTGCTCGATGAATTGAAATGGGTGAGAGAAGCCAAACACAAGAATTTGCACATCTAGAATGAGTTTCCCTATTTTGAGAATGCGAAAATCGTTAAATTCATTTTGAGAAAATTGAATAATGACACTTTGATTCTAGAAAAACCCTACATTATTTTGAAAGAATTAATTGAAAATTTAACTGGATTATGCAAAGTTGGGGATATACCGAGAAAGAAAGAAATCCAGAATAAAGAAGTCGAAACCCTAATCGGAGTTATTGGAGATCAAAGGGCACTAATAATCTCGACAATCAAAAACCATATGACAAGGTACATTGCACATGAAGTGTCATATAAAATCTTTTTCAAAAATAGAGAAGGAGCAACCTTGGCTGGAGCAATTTTTATCTCTCACAAAATGATAATGGAAGGTCAGGACTTTGACCTGTGTGGACTGCTAAAGGATCAACTAATGGAGAATGTGCAATTAATGAAGATGACAAATTACCCTTTCAAGTTTGGTATTCTGGTCATATTCTCGCAATGTATTTTTTGAATTGTTTACTGATGAACAACAATGTGGTGTGGAAAATAAATGAGCCGGTGTGAAAAAAAATCTAAACACACTCTAAAAGTTTGGCAAACTATGATCAAGCATATGAAAGTTTCTTTAAGAGTTTTCTAGGAAAGATTGGCCCAATTGGTACTTCTCTTCCAGTTAAATAAATTGAAGCCGGTTCCTCTTCTTGTGAGATGGAGAGAAAGAAGAAAAAAGAAAAATAAATTGTTGTTTGTACTCCTTTGGAATGCAGTATTTTGAAAATTGAAGAAAAAGGAAAAGAATAGGGGATTGTGGATATACCAAATGAGGAATCTGATGAGGAAACTGAGGACACAAAGGGAAAAGAACTGGAATCAGCCGAACCAGAACAAGAAAAGGAAATGATAGAAGCAAGTGTAGAAGAAGATGACTTGTCAGAAGATAAGTTGCAACGACTTATTCATATGGAAGATGGAATGTAGAAAATTGCCAAATTATGATCTATCAGACCCTCATATGATTAGGATATGATCTTAAGTATACTATGTGCTTATGTTGTGCACAGTTGAATCAAATTGGAGAGTTTGTAGAATATTTTACCTGAAGAAATGATTGAATGCATTAAGGAAACTATGGACTCTAAGTATCAAAACAAAGAATAAGGAGAAATAATATCTCATTTGAAGGAGCAGTTCAGGCTATCACTTACCAAGTTGAAAAAGAAAATGAATGAGCTAAGGCAATGCATCAGTGAAAAAATAAAATCTATAACTATTGCATTCGTTGGCCTCATGTAGTTGGGAAATATAAAGAGAAGTTGGAGCAAATTGAAACAAAATTGAATGGGATTGGAATTTTTTTTGATATGTTTTAGGATTAGGATGGTACAATTAGGAAAATAATTCAAGAGCTACAGTCTCAGCACAAAAAAAATCAATTCACTAAGAACACACACATGGACACTTTTTGGAAAGTGAAGGACCTAACTGAATGCAAATCGGAACAGATGGTTGAGATACTAAGGAAAGGTGAGAAACTAGAGGATGTGATCACAATCCCAGAATCCCTCACCGAGATTTTCAACAAGACATATAAGAATAACAGTATGATCATAATCATTGGGATTGCAATAGAAGCTTGTAATAAATTCCTCCCTGAGATGAAAGAAAATCACAAGATAATTTTCTAACTCAAGTAGCAGTTGTTCTTTTCAAATTTTGAAAATAGTTTTAAAGAAAAAAGTTTTGATTATATTTCAAAAAGGGAGATTGAACACGTGTTTATTCATAAGGCTTCTAGTTTTTCCATTAATGTCAAAGGGGGAGAGAGAGTAGTGAAAAATGCCTCATCAATCTCAGGGGGAGCTATGTTTTAAAATTCTAAAATTTGGCAGCATACTCATATTGGTTTTTGACACTTATTCATTTTTCAATAAGTGTTGCCATCAATGCCAAAGGGGGATATTGTTGGCATATGGCTTCTAGTGTTGCCATTGATGGCAACCTAAGTCATTCATCTAGTCCATAGTTTAGTATTGGTTCATACCAGCAGAACATAACGAAGAACAAGGTATCTGATTAAAGGTAAAGATGTCGATCTATGTACTTTATTGGACTAATATTTTGAGTTGTGGATATCAGAGAAAGGTATGTTGATGTTTGTATCACCTTATTCAAGAAGTATCAAGGTGTGCATTTACTAGTGTATGATCTAGGAGATCCGGTGCATTGATTTTATGGTTATCTATGCTAAAAGGCCGACTTGGTGAATATAGCCATTGTGGATGTTTAAGGAGTAATTGGTTAAATTTTTTTTTAGTCAAATATGTTTATTTGGGTCCTCATTATGCTATGACTGACTATGGGTGATGCACATAAAGAATTAGTTATGGATTTAGCCGACAGTTAGAAAGTATTTTATGTTTTATGAAAGATGACATATGAATGATCAAATCTTTGGTAGCGGATATATATATGAGATCGGTTGTATCAATTTGATGTAGAAAATGTGTGTGATGTGAATTATATTAGTTTGTGGTGTTAAATTTAGAAGGATAGTGGTGTGAATTCATCTATGCATGGATTTGTGATGCAAAGAGCAGAGAAGAATCAAACAAAAGGTCCAGAATTTGATCTATGAGCCTAATTGAAACTATAACCTGGCATAAGTAGATGATATTACTTTAGTTCAATATTTTAGATGGTCTTAATCTGAATATTTTGTAAGGAAGTGAGCCTTTCTAATTTGAGCAATGAGCTCTAGGCAGTGAGCCTGAATGCAAGTGCATTCCCTTTTTGTAAAACTTATATTTGAGTACTCAAATTGTGGATTGACCTCCACCGTGGTTTTTCCCCTAATAGGGTTTCCATGTAAAAATCATTGTGTTATGGTGTTGTGGATGATTAATTTGTGTGTTTACATCTTTCTCTTGGTTTAATGTTGAAATGGTTTAAATATCAAATTAATAAAGTTCAAATTTTGCAGAACACTAATTCACCCCCCCTCTCAGTGTTCCCTTGAGTCCAACATTTTATACCCTCACCTTAGAAAATAAAATCCGAAGGTGAAATTCCACATCACCCATCTAGAATGAATCCACTTGGCACATGTTTTGTGTGTTAGAGGGGAATTTTTTTCAAGGACGCGAGCACATTGTGTAGATGTCTGCATGGCACACTATCGTACCTGACAGATTCCTACCCCTAGAGTTTGTAGGGACGTTACAATCCTAATTGGGGATGAATTGTAATGCCTCTTTGCAACCAATAAGCCTGAAAATAAATTATTTCCCTCTCATTTTGGCCTTCAAAGGCATTCATTCCACAATCACTTCATCTTCTTAACATCTTAATAATTATACAATCTCTAGCAATTTCACTCCATTTTCTTCACACTTAGGGATATATTGAGCATACTCTTGAAGAATTATACTAGAATTTTCACAACTCCATTGAGAATTTCAGTAGTTGGTTACTCCATCAACTTCATCCTTTCATGTTTTTCTCTACCATAGAAGTTGCAAACTTGGAGTCTTACGAGACCTCCTTTCATCACCACTATAGTTGTGGTGACTTTTCCAAGTTCATTACTTTGCATTCTCCCTTCATTTTCCTTGAGTGCCTTTGGGTGGAGGTGAACGCGTGTGTGGACCTTGGTTGAGAACTAGTTCTTTAGTGATTTTATATTTTTCACCCTTTAATTCATCTATTTATTTCATCATTTACTCACTTACTTTTCATACTTTATCATCCTGTTCATTTCGTTAAAGTTAGTTAGCTAGGCTATTAGTAGGCTTATGTGTTTTCCTTATTATACTTTATATTTTCTAGTCGTACAAACACCAGCATGTTAAAGAGATTCCAATGCACCACACTATCATCCCAGACCTGTGCTATCATCCTCATATAGAGAGTTGTCTAAGGTGTAGTTTAGACTCCAAAAATCAGCTCGCCTAGCCCCAATTAGTTTTTCAGATTTGTAGAGTGGCAAAAGCACCTGAGAGAGCTCTTCATTCTTGATCTTCATCTCAAGACACCCATTAGAGTGAGGTAAGTTAGGGAAGCCCTCCTCTCTTGGCTCTTCATGACCTGGAGCCTTGGTTTGGTTGGTCAAGACTCTTACACTTATTCTAATTCTTGTAAGAATCAATTATTTTCAGTTATTTTTCAAGACTCTGGTGACAGTTACACTTTGAAAACTATAAATATGTTATATTTTGGTTGTGCAAGGGTTCAAAATTTTGATCCCCCTTGCATTGTGATGCATGAGTGAGAATCGATCTTAATAAAGAATCAAATCTTGTAGTTTTAATTCATTTTCTTTGAATTTTATTATCTATGTGTAGTAATTATGAATTAGATGTTAATATTTGTGAGAAATTCTATGAGCTTTGAAAAGCATTTGGATATTCCTTTCCTTTGAGAATGTGTTGTTCAATGACATTTAGTTCATTTTATTTGCAGTAAATAATTAAAATTGTACTAAGTCAAGTTAGCAGATGTTAGTGATCTGTTATGTGAGTCATGATACTAATTATTTGCTAGTCCATTTCATTTCAGTAGTAATTTAATTTCAAGAATTTCCCTTCGCGCTTGTATCATGTCTATGAAATTTTTTTAGTTTCCTTTCCCTCTTTCTAGTTAAAAGCGTACCCCCAATTTTATATATTCAAAAAATACAAAATTATATCAAAAGATGGAGTTGTACCTCAACTAAAAATTTAGAGGAAGATTACCAATGCAATAGTAATCTCTCCAACTATTGTGAATTGATGCGTCCTTCTTGGGCATCATAGAATCATTTATATTCTATATTGTATAGGAAAAATCCATTCACTAACACACTGTTGTTATTGGTCATGGTTTCAAATTCCCAAGGAGTGTAAAAAGATGAGAACAACTTAGGGTCTTTATTTATTAGATTTTTACCACTTTGAATTTTGTTTGATTCTTGAAATAATTTAGCAAGCTCCTTAGATGAATCTTTTGCGATCTCTAGTAACTCTTGTTGGGTGCTAGAAGGTGACTCAAAATTAGACTTAATAGTATTTGACTCAATTACACACTTTTCAATATCAAGTTCAACTAATTCCTTTTTTAATTGTGTATTCATAATTAATGGCTTTAATCCTTTTTTTGAGTTTTCTTGTTTTGAACTACTTCCTATATCTTTCTTAACAAACCTTCCTTTACTATTTCTAGTGTGATTCATGCATCTATATGACCTAAAATGGAGAAAACCAAGGATAATCACCTAGGCGAAGTTAACAATCATGTAGAATTTCACCTTGGCGCACTAGTCCTAACTTATTAGATTTTCAAGCCTTTAACGCCTTTCCATAGAAATGGTACCAAAATATTTGGAAAAAATTGTGATGAGAAACTTTAAGGTTGTGGTTGCATTCTTGGGAGGATATCTTAGTTTTTTCCTTGTGTCAATCCAAGAACGTGAAAATTAATAAAGGTGTCGGGGTTGTATAATAAGGACTAAAGCAACAAGCTAAGTGAAAATGATAACACTCTTGGCGATCTCTACTAGATGCTTGTCTGTTGAGCATTAGGCCAGTTGCCTTATGTAGATCCATTAGGCATGGAGTCAATTTGGCCCCTCCATAGCTCAAAAATTATGAAACTGAAACAACACTCCTCCAAATAGCAGCAAAGAATGAAAACAAAACAAACCAAAGAAAAACAGCAGGCCCTGACGATTAGAAACCCTGTTGCACTTATGAAAAATGAAACAACTAAAAGGAAAGTGCTCCAAGAACTTATTAACAACAACTACTCTATTGTAGTACAGGGGTAAAACTTCAAACCTCAAAAATAATATTTTAAATGTATCCCATTTACTAGGATCGGAAGCACCTCTCCACTTAACTTAGATAGATGGAATGAATTATGCTCTTTGTATTTTGTGATCACATATGGCCCATCCCACATGGCATCAAATTTAGAATGCCTTCTAGGCTTGCTCTTGTATTCATCCCATTTGAGCACAAAGTCTCCAACAATGAATTCTTTGAAATTTTCTCTTCTATCAAAGGAGCTCTTCATCTAAGCCTAATGAATTTCAAGCTTCTTCCACACTTCCTTTCTAGTTTCTTCCAATTCCATTAGTTGTGCAAGTCTAATATCCATGGGTAATTCCTCTAATAGCTCGAGCTGTTTGATAAAATTCAAAGTTGGTAGCTCAATGGAGATTGGTAACTTGGCTTCCTTTCCATAAGTAAGGACATATAGGGAACAACCAGTAGTCCTCTTGGGGGTTATTCTATCTTCCCAAAGGGTTGATTTCAACTTTTCATGCCATGTTCTTTGATTGTCCTCGATGGCCTTCTTGATGATCTTGATTAGGTTCTTATTGGTAGATTCCACCTGTTTGTTACCCTACGGGTAATAGTTAGATGAAGTACTCAAAAATATATTGTTTCTTATAGACCATTCAAAAATATTTAGACCAATGAAAGCCAAAGCATTATTATAAATAATGGAATTTGGAACACTGAATCTAGATACTAAGCCTTGATAAAAATTCAGAATGGAAGATTCATTCACTTATTTTAAA
Organism: Sequoiadendron giganteum; assembly: GCA_007115665.2. NCBI lineage: Eukaryota > Viridiplantae > Streptophyta > Pinopsida > Cupressales > Cupressaceae > Sequoiadendron > Sequoiadendron giganteum. The sequence continues at coordinate 458,061,224 of CM021108.1, forward strand.
GCAACAACTTTGGTCCACTTAGTAAAATAATCTGTGGCGGTCAAGATCCACTTGTGACCGATGCTTCAAGGTGGATTAATCAGCCCAATAAAATCAAGCCCCCATTTAGTAAAGGGTTGTTCCACTTGAATAGGATTTAAGAGCATACCTGCAAGTCTTTGCTTCCCTATGAACAATGCACATTTTTTGCATTTCTTCAGCCATGGGAATTAGTCCTTGAATATGTCTAGCCAATAATAACCAACCCTCATTATATTCAAGGTTATCATTCTTGCAACAAAGTGGCCTCTTGAAGGCTGGTCATGGAATTCCCTCAACAACTTATTTGTTTGTCTAGGTTTGATGCATCTCAGTAGCACACCCTATAAATCTCTCCTGAATAACACACCATCAATAATGGCATAGGGAATGGCCTACAATGTGAAACACCTCCTCTTTGCTTTGTCCAAGCCTTTAGGGCATTTTTCGATCTGCAAATAGTGGGTCATTTATTGTACCCAACTCATGTCAGGAGTTGATACAATGGCTTGCTCATCATTACTTAATATTGTGGCAATGTTTCCATTATCTTCAAGGTTGTTTTATGTGCCTTCAGCAAGCTACTCGCACAAACCTTTGCCTCTAACTAGTTTATTAACTTTAATTTCCACATCAAAATCCATTAATCTTGTTATCCATCTAGCTCTCTTATCATTCATATCCTTATTCAACAAGAAAAAATTCACAGTAGGGTGAGCAACCAATAAATGAATTTTATTATTGGACAACATATGTCTGAATTTCTTAAGGCTTCTAACTGCTGCAAATACATGTTTCTCCATAAAATAATATTTTACCTCATATTCATGCAACACTTGACTAAAAAAAGCTACGGGTTTCTCCAAGCCTTCATCATTTTGCTGGCATAACATGGCATAAATAGTATCAATACCTCCAAAATCATACAAGATAAAATCCTTATTGTAATTTAGATTTATGAGGGTTGGGGCAGCTGAAAGAGCTTCCTTTATTTGCTCGAAGCTCCTCTTACCCTCCTTAGTCCAATTGAAAGGCACATTACTTTTTAGCATTGTCGTGAGGGGCTGTAATAAGGCAACAATACTTGGTATAAACCTCCTCACAAAATTGATTTTGCCAAGGAAACTTTGCAAACCCTTTTTATGTGCTGGAAAAGGTAACTCCAGTATGTCTGAAACTCACTCTAGGTCAATAGAAATCCCATGTTTAGAAATAATATGTCCTAGAAGCTTACCTTCATGGACGAAGAATATGTATTTATTCAAATTGAGAGAAACTCCAAACTCTTTGCATCTTTGAAAAACCTGTCTCAAATGTTCAAGATGTTCATTAGCATTTTTAGAAAATATTGTAGTTTCATATAAATACAAAAGAACCATTTTATTCATAAGGCCATGGAAATCAAAATCCATTGCCCTTTGGAATGTCACCCCTGTGTTAGATAAGCCAAAAGGAATCTTCCTATAAGCCATACTGCCCCATTTAGTTGTGAATGTTGTTTTATATTGATCTTCCTTCCTAACCAAAATTTGATTATAGCTGGAATACCCATCAAGCAAAGATAATCTATTAGAACTCGACATGACTTGCAAATTTTTCTCCATCAAAGGAAGTGGGTAGTGATATTTAAGGGAAGCCTTGTTCAAATCTCTAAAGTCATCATACAACTTGATCTCCCCGTTTTTCTTTCTAACTGGGACCAAATTGAAGACCCAAGAAGTGTGTTTAATAGGGAAGATTATGTTGCTCTCAATGAGCTTATTGATTTTAGCTTTCATTAAATGCTCAAGCTTAGGATTCGGGGGTCTTTTCTTTTGTCTCACAGGTTTTGCATTGGGCTCTAACTCTATACTATGTTGAGCTAATTTGGGATCAAAACCTCTTAGATCTTTATATTCCCAGACAAATATATTCATGAATTCCTAACATAACAAAACAAAATCTTTTTTCTCTTCCCTAGTGTATACCTTGCCCAACTTGAGAAGCTTACATTTGAATATTTCAATGGCTTCATAATGCTCATGTTTGATGGTCATACTGCACTTGTCTTTTCTTACTTGATCATTAGAGTTGAAAAATGACTCTAATGTCACTAGAAAATTTGATAGCTTATTTTATTTCAGCTGTACAATCTGACTTCCATGCTGTTGTTGCCACTTCTATTGGTTTTTATCTGCAAATTTAGCTTCTACTATCGAGAAGCTCACAATATGTTCGTCACTGTCAAAAAATTTCCAACTCACATTATTGTCAAGTATGGATGGTCTAACAATAGTTTTAACATATTGTTGTACCTCTACATTATGTATCTCACTCAGGATATCAAATTATGATCCCAAGGAAACAAGTTTATCTACCCATTTATTTTGGTTTCTAGGAACAAAGAGCAAGTTTACATCATCAAAATATTTGATTAGATTCCAAACTCGATGCTTATACCTTTTAAGTAAACCATTTTTAGTGACATTCAAACTCCTAACTTGATTTACAATTAACTCTGGATCACCATAAATCTGAATGCTCTTAATACCTCTTTTCTTGGCCCATTCTAGGTCATGGATGAGAGCTTCATATTAGGCTATATTGTTGGTACAACTGAACCCGAATCTTAGAGTAGAATAATACTTATCTCCATCTGGTGAAATTAACATTGCACCACCACTAGCTCCCATTTTTTTCTTTGCACCATCGAAGAACAACTTCCAAACTTTACTTTCCTATTCCCCGGACTGCCCTTCTTCTTTCACTAGATTTGGGGTAACAATATCAAGTTCATGGATCATGTAAACTCCTAATATTATTTCATCCGTGTGTTGGGAAGGATCAACCTTGTGATCTTCGGCTTCCCACTCATCTAGACTTATATTTCTATAGGGGTGTTGTGGTCTAAGTTCATGGGTTGATCTTTCTACCCACTAGTGAAACATAGGTTTGTATTTATAAGATTCAGGACATATGGCTCAATGTTATCCTTGGCTAAAGGCTCAGACCTGATGGTCACTCTAGTACCATAGCAGGTTCAGAAAACCTCCAAGCTTGGCAGTAAAGTTTGTAGAGAGGAAAAGTGCGAAGTGGGGAGGTAACTCAATTACATGGATATCTTCATGCATAGTGAAATTGGGGCAAGCGTGTAATGTGAGGGAAAAATTCTTGATGATTCTTGTTGTTTGAATAGAAAAACCATCCAATTGCACTACCCCTTTTGTCATGAGTTCATAAACCAAACCTAAATTATCTGCTACACTTTTAGGCATCACTAAGGTACTAGCTCTCGAATCTATCATGCAATTATGGACAAGTTTATCTCTTATAATAAGACTCAAATAGAATGGTAGGGGTTTAACCTCTTGACCTTGCTACTCACCTTTTCTTTCTTAGTTGTTAGCAAATACAACTTTGTTATTTTCTGCATTAACATCTAGAGATGAAAGCTTAGATGAAGCGTTTGTAGTAAATATTTCTAGCTTGGAATATGCAACACATCCATAATAGATAAGCTGACTGTAGCTTTCTTTAAGTGTTCAACTAATTTGAAAGACATGGGATTTACCTTATGTTGTCCTGAAGGTGCGACAACATCACTTACTTTTTGTTGTTCTCTCTGTAGAATATCCAAATTCCATTGAACTTGTTGTTGTGGTTTGCAGATTGCTATTCTCTCTGTAGAATATGCAAATTCCCAGTTACTTGGATAGTTTGTGATGAAGTGGGACAAGCTTGGTCTCTTGCATCTTGTTGTTGTGAAGTTATAGCTTGCTGCTCCGCTTCAACCACTCTTATTTTTTCTCTTGTGTTTGCTACAACAGGTGCACTTTGTTGGTTTTGTCCTTGGGGATAATTAATTCCATAGTATTCAACACTCTGCCAATTCATCAGAGCAACTTCTAAATTGCCTTGCTGCTCCACACTTTTTCTTGGAAAAATTTATGGGCCAGCATAATGGTTCTGCACCATTAGATCTTGATTCTCCATTCCTCTTATGCATGCAGCCTGGTTGTGTGATTAATTGCACAGGTAGCACCAATCGTGCTCTTGAGCTAGATTTTTTTCTAGCATAAGCTCTCTTGAAGGGCCAACTACATTAGGATCATAAGGTCAGAAAGGCTTGGGGTTAAAAACCCTTTTTTTTCCTTGAAAGTCATTTTGGAAGGGTGGCCTATTTTGTTGGTTCTACTAGTACAGAGCTTGATAAGGCCCATGTTCCTAGTCAACTTGCTTCTTCAAATTTAAAAACTCATTGTTGAAAGTCTTACCAAAGGTTTGCAACATGTTTTTAATCTCTTGGATCTCTTTAGTTTGATTTGGAATGACATTTTCCTAGACAACAACCTGATATCCTATCGTTGGAACTGGTGAAACAACAACAATAGGAGGCAAGATCATAGAAGCGGGTGATTGAGTCTCAAGAAAAATGGGTGTGGGTGGTCTAGGGGCTATTTTCCCGGATTGGATAAGATAATTTTCAACTCTGATTGTAATTTCATATGCATTAGGCAAAGTGAAACCCCCCATAGACTGTATCATAACTAATATCTCAACATTTCAGGCTTTTAGGAAAAATAAAAAGGCATGTTCGGGTGTGGGTTTGAAAATTAGAGGTATCCTATCCCAGGTTCTTTGAAACCTAAAATTAAATTCAGTCATATGCTTGTGGAGATCACACTTGATTGTGCTCAACTATTGAAGTAGTGACAGGTGATCTGACTTTTCCACAAACTGCTGGTGTAAGCCATCTCTGAGCTGGTCCCAAGTTTCAATGGTGTTGGCTAGGAGTCCTCTAAACCATTGAAGGGATTTCCCCTTCAACGAAGTAGCCAACAATCTTAAGGCTATGTTCTCTTCTATTATATTGTGCACCGAACATAGGGTGGCTACATCCTGAATGTGTTTGATGGGAGTTGTCTGGTCTTCACCAGTGAAATAAGGTAGTCCCTTTAGAGAAGCAACTAAAATATCATCATGTCTCGCTAACAGCAATAGGCTTCCCCATTGAATGGTGCAAAGGTGAATTTCTTCACCATGGGTGGTGCTTGAGATACTAGAGTTGGGTTCTTATTCACAAAAATAATGGGACTGAGCTCCGGAGTTGTGGATTTCGCTCTCCTTGCTCGATCAATGATCCTCCTAGGTTTTCTTCCTCTCCTTCTTAGTGGGGAGAGCTGCAAATAGTCAAACGAAACTGGAATGGATCTAGTATGAATTCTTCTCATAAGTTATCAACTCTGTGATTTGCAAATCAACCAGAAAAATAGGAGTCGCTAAGTATATTTTCAAATAAAAAACCTCAGAAGGTAGAGAATTTTTTGATGCATATAAAAGACAACAAACTATAACTTTGAAACAACCCTAAAGACAAGACTCTAGGGTCCCACCGAGCGTACCAAAAACTATTGTCAATTAGATTTGCACCCAGCTGAACATGAATGCTCAACAATCTATTGAAACATGGAAGCGTTCTTGAGTTGTGGGTAACTCATTGTGAGAACGAATCTATGGAGAAGGTCAACTTCCTTGTTGATAAATCACCTACTCTATTGACTGGCTGAGAAAAGGGTTAGAAAGTGAAACTGTAATTGAAAAAATATGACTTAAGATGATTAACCAACATTAAATATATTTTGACAATTAATTCACTCACAACACCTCTTTAAAGCTTAACTCTCACAAACTTACAATACATATGACTCAACAGTGATTTGTGCAAAGGTTCAAAACGAACACAAGGCACAACCTGATTCAAATGTAGCTCCTACAAAATACTCTATAACAATGAGACATGAGAAGGATTCAACAGATTGAATCACAAAACACATCTAATCATTATTGTAAAGCATAAACAATAAATGAGAAAGGAGATTTTGCTAATTTTATTAAATGGAGCAAAAATTCTCAAAATATGAGTACAAAAGGATTTTACAAGCTCTCCCAATGTGTAAGAGGAAGAAACTGAAATCTGAACACTTGAGAAATTATAATTTCTCGGACTTATAGACATTATGTGACCTCAATAGTGTCAAGATAGGAAAAATCAGGCCTACTGCATCTCCAAAAAAAACAAACCATTCTGCATTTTCAAGCTTAGGAAAAACTCCTAAAATAACCAAAAAGATGGAAATTCCTCATCTCCAAAGGATCCATCCAAAAAAGCCACTAAATCAAGAACAACTAGCTAGAGACTGAAAATAAAAACCTTTTTTTTTCTCTCTTTTCTTCAAATTTGCCTAGAAGAAAATCAAATCCAAATATTTTGGCCACCTTTTACTTGCCTAAACTGCATGGATATCAAATATTTAAAATAAATTTATAAAAAATTGCTTTAAATACCGATTTACATGATTTGTAGCTTTATTACAAAAATCAAGCTTATCTTAACCCTTGTCAATTCACTCTTATCCTAATTTTTGCAACTCAAGATTTTAGAAAATCTTTGCAAAAATAATAATATCGATGCCCCTATTACAATTGATTTTTCTTGAAAAACCATAAAAATATAAGACAAATATCTATCCAAGGCTCTTAATTGATTTCTATAAAATCAATAAATAAATAAAAAACAATAATACCTAAGGAATTAAAATATTTGATATCACAAAGCATAGGCATTAAATATAAATAAATACCTTGAGGTATTTTAGGCTTTGAAATTCACACAATGCCTATCCTAAATCGACCTAGGCAATAATATTAAATGAAAGCCTAAAAGGCACAACCCTAAGGTTGACCTAGGCATATGATATTTCGGCCAAGGCACTAAATTAGAGGTTAATATTTAAAAACATTTGCAAAAATTCCCTAAGTCGACTTAGGGTTAGGAAGGAAACCCTAACACAAAACAAGCGAGCACTATGTTTTCGCATTTTCATTTTTGCTTGGTCGACATGAGGAAAAGGCTTTGCACATTCACCACCATAGGAGACTAGGGTTTGGAGTTTTTAGAGCTCAATTATCTATCATTTCCAGTTGATTCTCCTCTGCAACACTAGTAAGCTCATTCTATATGCATTTTTTGTGTCTGTTGCTCCATTCGATGAGGAAAAACGACCTTTTAGGCCATAGCTATCACTGTATTTTGATACATTCTTGTGTTTCTTTGTGTCGATGCTCTTTTCCATTTGATATGGCCACCATGAGGGACTTTGCATGAGCATTCTGGAAGCTTTAAGATACGAGCTTGGATGAAATCCTCCATTGATCATTGAAGGTGAGCTCGATTTTTGTCTTCTGAGAGCATTCCCTCTTAAATAAAATCTTTAACAAGCTTTTCTCTAAAAAAAATGGAGGTTTTGTGAGTTTCTGGGTTCGGCCATTGCACAAGCCACGACTATCCTTGTACATTTCCTTTGTCTCTGTAACAAAATGACCCTTCTTGGGCTCAACCCATGATATGTAAATGATATTATTTTTGAATGAAAACATTTTCTTGATGCAAGATTTTCATTTTATGGGCTTTCAAAACTCATTATAGCTGCATCTTGTAGCTTTGTTTCCACCAATTTTGAAGAGCTCACAAACTCGAAACTTTGTACTTTCCTAGTATTTGCTTCTAGACTCAAAACCCCAAGTGGGTTTTCTTGGAAAATAAAGAATACTCCTTCTCAAGTTGCGGCCATGAGAGTATGCATTAGGGTTTTCTTCCACTATTTTGAGCTTGATTTATCCTTACATCTCTGCATCTTGGAAAAATATGCCAAAACTTGAAATGGGTTCCAAGGTTGGCATGAGCTTGAGCCATGGTGATTTTCCTTCTATTTTTTGCATTTAGCACTGATACATTTTGACTCAAATACCGACGAAAGGACATTGGAATTTTGACGAAAGGTCATCAAAATTTCGACGAACTTTCATCATAATTTGAGTCAAAATGTATCAGTGGAGTTTAATACCCTAAGCAGGTATCATCATTTGTTACAAGAAACTCTTTCATTTGCATTATCTTTGTGTAAAAATAATAGCTCCATTTGAGCTCAAATCATGAAATAAATCACAAAGACATAGTATATTTGTCACTTTGAAAAAAAACCCTACTATAACTTGTTCTTTTATGAAGAAAAATGAACCTGAGGCCACAACCATTGAAACCTAGAATTGAGTATTTCTAAAACAAGTTGATATAATTGGAAATTTTTGTTCATTCTTTCTTTTTTGTAGCTCACCTATAGCCATTTTTAACTTTGCTCTTGATGGAACCAACCTTTGAAACTCTTCTACATTTTTGTTTTCAAAGCAACAAAAGTTGATATGGAATTATGATTTATGCATAGAAGACTTTGAGATGCAATACCATGATGAAATTATTCTGAAACTACTCAAATTGTTTTAGTTGTAATTGATGACTTGCAAACAAGGAACTATGTATGCTTGTTCACTATCACATTTTGTGACATTAAACTAGAGCAACTGATCACCTGTGATTTTCAATTCATTGCACATTGACTTGATTGTCCTAGATGGTCACTTGTTTGAGCTCTTATGATATTTGGATTCACTCCTTCAGGTGTATAAATTTCCTTGAGAATCCTTTAATTATTTCTTTTTTGGAAAACCCTTTATGGAATGTTGAGGGGCAGCATGCCAGGTCTCAACCCTTGTGGGAGCCCATTTTACACCATAGGATTTATGATGTTAAAAAGAAAAAATCAACATGACGTGTCCTATACCTACATAGGAAACAAACAATGATAGATTAAAAACATAATTACAATGCTTCTTATGATGTTTCCTCCTTGGATCCACTTGCACTCATCTTTTGCTCAGTTGATTTCAATGCATGATAAGTAGTATTCTACATTATTATTGATAGATCATGTAGGGGGGTGCATAGTCTGAGCTCTAAATTTTTTTTTTATCACTTGTAGGTTCACTTGGAGCACAGAATCAAGGAAGGGTGCACCACTCCAAAGGAAACTCGAAACCACCATCAGAAAATGACTATTATGTTCCTTCTTACATGTTCTTTTCTTCCTTCTATCTTTTTTAGTGTAACATATTCCTTTTGATTCACTATCTCAGCTATTCCCATGGCTTGTGTGGGACACTTGGTTCTTCTTTTTGTCCAATGAATGCAAAAACAACATTTGTGAAATACTTGTTCAATTCTGTATTTTTTTTTTTAACAATGTATAAAACATTGTGAATGATTATCAAAACAAAAGTATTTCTTTTTTACATTTCAAATAGTACTTAATGTTGTAGATGATAATCAACAAACTGAAACAAATTTCACTTAAAAAACTAAACATTTAAATGTATGAAATGGTTAAAGAATTTGTAGAAATAAAATGAAACTCTTTACCTTAGGATGAACTTTAATCAATCAACTCTGTCAATTTGAGTTGTGGTAAAAAAATGATAACAGTTATAACAAAGGAGAATTTCTTGATAAATTTATTACATAAGGATTGGTATGATGAATCAAAGAGAACCATAAATACACATGATGGACTCTCAGCCCCTGTAATTGGTTCTATCACTCTCTCAGATTTGGTTTAACCTAGGACTGTAGATGATCCTTTTGATATCATCCCAGAAGTAGAATTGTTCGAAGTGAAACTAGGCATCCCATGGCTAGTTTCCATGAATGCGGTCGCTTCGTCAATTCATAAGTGCTTGAAGTTTTCTCATGAGGGATCTATGCATTTTTTGCATGACACCAGGTATAAGTTGTTGGTGTCATGTGGGGGCTACTTGTTAGATCACTTTTGGCCTACCCCAATTAGTCTTCCTCCTCCAAGGATGGACTTGTACCATACCTATGTTAAATATAAGAATTGGGGTATAATTTCGAAGATGACCTACCTTGTCTCCTCTTACACCATTTCAATTAAAGGATCTATGATTGTGTACCAATAGGATTCCTCCTCTCAACAAAAAAGGGAAGGGTAAGTTGACTCATTCCTAGGAGCCTTCCTCTTCTTTTGTTATTTCATCTACATCTACCTCTCACCTTGGTGTCATGCCTTTGGCCTCCACTCCCATGCCACACATGGGGAGTTTAATGGTTCCCACTTGGTGGAAGGCTAGGCCTCAAGTATTTGAGCTTCCCATCTTCCCCACGATGACTAGGCTCATTGTCTATAGTAAGGGGAAGGGCCCTTGTGGATTTTCCACTATGTCTCGATGTTCATGGCCTCCTACCACTCCTTCCCATCAAGCATTGAATGGGAAGAGGCTTGTTGTTGAAGAACCTAGGTCTACTTCTCCACTTTCTACTATTTCAACTCTTGAGCTTCCTACCCTTTCTCCTATCTAGGAGGCTTCCCTTCCACCAACAATGGTTGTGGAGGACACACCTATGGTGGAACAAGAGCCTCACATTCCTTCTCAAGAAAAAAGTTCTAGCTCTTGGAGCTGAAAAAACTAGCTTGCATGTGAGTGTAAGTACCAAATAAAGTCTTTGGCTACTTAAAAATCTACCTTTCAAAAGAAAGAAGGGGAACTAGTAGCTCTTGTTTCAACATCTCTTGTTGCACCTCTCTTTTCTGCTCCTTCCACTTTTGTTCCCTTCTCAGTTTTTCTTCTGGATCCCTCCGTGAATTTTGATGACCCTCACCCCAAAAGGTGTAGGTTTTCATCACTCCCTTGGTGGATCCCCCTCTTCTAATGTCACTTATAGACATCCATCCATTTTCTTATATCATGGTCATGCCAAACACCATGATTGTGTCTATCATGGCTCTATCCTCTACCTCTTCACCTTCCAGTTCTTCTATGGGGATTCTACATACTCCATTGAAGTGTAAGTTGGAGGATGACCTCACTTCCAATGGAGGTCAGAAGAAGGGATCAACTTCTTCGAAAGGGAATTCTGCATTTTCTTGCATCATCCTTGTGACAAAGGTGGCCCCGACATCTTTGGAGTTTGTCACTATCCCTCTTCATGAGGTCAATGGTGGAATTTGGGCACCTCCTTCATCTCTCACTCAGTTAACACATGGAACTCATGTTAAGTGCATGTTTAACTTGGTTGATGATGTCCTTTCTCTATCAACAATCTTTGTGAGGTTGACGATGTTTACCTCATAGGATTTGAGTGAAGAAAACATTAAGGGGCCTACTTCCTTAGCTCTTATCGTAGGAGAGTTGGAGGGTGCTCCCCTTTCTATCCCACCCTTGTAGGCTCATCTTCCCTCCCCTTATAATGATCTATATTGGGAGAAAGATGACCTCTTGGTTGATGATGACTAGGGGATACCTCTTCTTTGTCTCTATATTAGATGTGTGTGTGTGGTGTTTCCCCCATGCTTACTTTTATGTGTTCCTAAAGGAACCTTGTCACCCTTATAGGTGCTTGGATACAAGAGTGAAATTGTGTTGTAAAATTCTATTGTGTAGTTTTGCACACACGCCCCTCTGCAAGTGGGGACCCTCTCTTGGCCCGTTTTTGTGGCTTACCCCCTCTTTTGTGCTTATCTTTGAAAATCTTGGGGTTTTGGTCTTTGGTGCTTTCCTTGGTTGTGGGTGCCTTTGTGTTGAGTTCCTAGTGGTTTTGGACTCTCGTGGATGTCCTCTTTCGGGTGGTCTTCTTTTGCCTTCTATTTTTTCCCTTGGTGTTTTTTGTTTGGGTCCTAAGGGTTGGTTTCCTCCCTTAGGTTTTCCTTGTTTTCCTTGTTTTGTTTTGTTCTTACAGAGGCTGAATCGAGATGGGACTGAATTATGAACTTTCACTGAGTTCACGGTTCAGTTCCCGTTCCCGTTTTGACTCCGCTTCCTGCTCTCTTTCTTTCTTCTTCATTTTGTTTTTTTTTGTCCTAAGGGTCACTTTCATCCATTAGGTTTTCTTTTCTTTTCTTTTGTTAGAGGCTGGACTAGGATGGAACTTAACTTTGAACTTTCACAAAGTTCAAGGTTTAGTTCCCATTCCTGTTTTGGCTCTGCCTCCCGCCTTCTCATTTTCTTCGTTGCTTCACTCATTTTTGGCCTAAGGGTTGGTTTCCTCCCTTAGGTTTTCCTTGTTTGCCTTGTTTTCTTTTTTTCCACTAGAGGCAGAACTGGGATGGGACTAAATTATGAAATTTCACTAAGTTCACAGTTCGGTTCCTATTCTCGTTTCGGCTTTGCTTCCCGCTCTCTTGCTTTCTTCTTCATTTTGTTTGTTTTTGTCCTAAGGGTCGCTTTCCTCCCTTAGGTTTTCTTTACTTCACTTTTGTTGGAGGCATGATCGAGATGGAACTTAACTTTGAACTTTCAAAAATTTCACGGTTCGGTTCTCGTTCTCATTCCAGCTCCGCCTCCCACCTTCTCATTTTCTTCATTGCTTCGCCCATTTTTGGCCTATGCGTTGGTTTCCTCATTTAGGTTTTCCTTGGTTTTCCTTTCCTTTCTTTTGCTAGAACCGGGGCTGGGATGGAACTTAACACTAAACTTTTACTAAGTTCACAGTTCGGTTCTCGTTCCCATTCTGCCCCCGCTTCTGCCTATTTCCCTTCCTTTCCTATCTTGGTTTTGTCTCTACCTCCATCGGGGTTGGTTCTGTTTCTAGCTCCACCTATTTCCCATCCTTTCCTATCTTGGTTCTGTCTCTGCCTCCACCAGGATGGGTTTCATTTTTGCCTCTACCTATTTTGTGTCTCTATTCCTATTCTTCTCATGGCTCCGCCTCCGCCTGTCTTTGGTTTCGCTTCCGCCTGGGTTTGTGCATGATTTTCTTGCCTTAGGAACTCTAATGGATTAGCTTGGATTTTGATGATGTATTGAACATTAATGGTGGCCCATTTGAATGTAGGTTGGATTGAGTTGAGGGTTGCTATTGGGTCCAAAGGGGAAGAATGGGTGTACTTTGAAGATTTGGCGAGTTTTACAAGTGTGGTTGAGTGCACTTTGTGGCTGCTGTCAGACGAAACCCATCCCCGCATGTAAGGTTGATTTGGTTGGTGGCCATTAATGGTGAGTAGACATGACATGGTGAACTCAACCTGGTATGGCTTGATCTGAGTCATTCATTTTCCTAGCTCGGATCCAATCAGTGGCTTGCGTTCAGGTTGGTGTTTCATACGCATTTCTATTCATGTGAGTGGAGCATTGATGGCGAGTGTGGCTCGAGGGAATGTACCTGACTTTGTGTGATCCCAGATCGATCTAAAGGGGCTCTTGTTGGATCCATTCAATGCTAGATGATGAGTTATTGCTAGTTGTCGGGGCCAATTTGGTTGGTGGTCGGGCTTCTTTGTAACCCTAGCTCTGGTTCACATGGGCATGTTTCTATAAGTATGGCCTTTGGCCTCATTTGTAAGGGTTCAGTGGAATTTTGAGATCAGTAGGTTGAGATCAGTATGTTAGGTTAGAGTTCTTCCATTGGCTGATTAAGCCAGATGACTTGTAGACAATACATTTAGCAGTAGAGTAGCATGTTAGAAGATTAGGAGTTATTTTTACATTTCAAGTTAGTGTTGTAAGATACCAGAATTGTTGCTAATATGATGATTTAATACAAAGTGCGAACATTGTGCTATGACTGGTGCCTTCTTTGCATTGAATAATCTTGCACGGTTCTTGTTCTATCTTCTAAATCTCTTGGAAATGTTTTGAAAGTATATTATGTTTAGTTATTAATGCTTGTGATTTAATGCTTGGAGTGTTGTAGCAATCCCTGGTTCATACTTTGGGAAAATTCTTGATTATGGGAATGTTGTGCAAGGTCAACCTATACCTAATACTCATGTGCTTAGTTCAACTGTAGATATTCATCCAGTTTTATTGAATGAATGCCCACAGTCTAAAAATATTTAACACGGTTGTGCCTTTTGCACACACGCCCCATTTAGAACGAGGACCCTCTCTTCCCTCTTTTGCTTCCCGGGCCCTTTTTGCTTTGCCTCATTTTGCATGCCCAATTTTGTGTCCTAAGAGGTCGATGCATTCCCCAAATTCATATTGTAAGCTTGACCAAAATTGCCCCTTTAAAAGAATGCTAAGTCTGGGGTCAATTCAGGTTTTCCTTGTCAGAATTCCCTTTCTGGCGTCTGCGGCTCTTTTCGGGCCAGACCCCCGAGTTTCCCCTTTTGGGTTTCCCCTTCCAGATTTTCGTTTTGGGTTTGCTGTTTCCGCCGCTCGGTGTCCGACGTCTTTTCAGACCCCGGACCCCGGCAGTCGGGTTTCCCCCTCTGGGTTTCCTCTCGAGCTTTGTCGTTTCCAATGGCCATTGCGGGACGTCTTCCCGGACATCGGACTTCGGACCTCCCTCCATCGACTCCGAATTTCAACTTACCAACTTGACCTACCACCGTACAAAGGAATTGAATGCTGCATTAATGGCAAGTATGGCTATAAAACCCAATTTTCTGCTTGTCATTTTCGTCCGACCAAGTGATAGAATTTTGAGGAGCTCCAGCGCATCTGACATTTCCAGCCTTTGAATTCGAGCTTCATTTTCTAGCATTTTTCGCGTGGCCATCAGAAACCATCTCCAGGATTTTGAGGTAGGCCCATTGTCCACTCCCTTCTTCTTCATTTTGTCAATTTCCAAGCCTTAAATGAAGTAAAATGCGAAACCATGTTAAAATCTTGTAGGTAAAGGCCTTCCCGTTAAAATCCACATTTTAAAAATGCAAAAATGAATCATTTCGTTGACCAAAATTCAATCTGGGACTTAACCTCTATGCGGCTATTCTTCGGAATAGTCGCCGACATCCTTTAAGCTCGGGCTTTCCTGCCACCGTCCTCGAGTGAACTTTAAACTTCTCCGCGACCAAACCCACCTCAGACTCCGACCTCTGGAATTCCCCTCCTAGGATTCCGTTGCGTTGTCGCCATTTTACACGGCCTCGCTCGAGTGTCTTCCCGACCTCCGGACCCCAGACCCTCAAAGTCCATCTGAAACTTGAAAAATCTGTTAAAACCTGCTAAAAATAAGCAACCCCAAGATTCAGTCCTCAGAATTTCGTGTTGATTTCATCATTTCGACGGCCTTCCCCTTGTGGCTTTCCGAACCCCAGTTCTCGGCTCCATGAAAATCTGTTCCAACTTCCTGGCGGAACTTTTGACCAAATTCCATCTGAACCCCGACCTCCGAAATTCCATCCTCGAAATTTCGTGTTGCGTTCACCATTTCCAACGACCGTCCTGGGACGTCTTCCCGACTCCCGCACCCCAGTCCACTCCCTGCCGAAACCAAGTTCATTTTCCCCTCTTCCTTGAGCTTCTTCCGAGTTTTGACCACCGGAATTCCCCTCTTGGGATTTTGTTCCACTAGCGCCGTTTTAATTGCAAATTTGAGATAGCTTCCCGACCTCCGAGTCTCGGTGCTCTGTTCGCTGCTTGGCTGTCCTGAACCCTCTAACTGTCTTCGGAGATTGTCCTTCAGATTTTCTTTCTGACTTCATCGTTTTGATGACCTTCCTCTTGCAACTTCCCGGTGATGGCAATCCGAGACCCGAATTCTGAGACCCATATTCCAAGACCCAGATTTTTGCCTCCCCTGCGTCATTTCCAATGACCATCTTGCATCTGATGCTCGAACTCCCAAATGAAGGATCAAATGACCTCCAAATCAAAAATGGATTTCGACCCACTTGCTAAAATTAGGTCTTCCTTCATGCCAACCTTCTAATTCTTGAATCCAACACTGAGAAATGCCCTTGGGAATTCCATCTTCAATTTTCCCTTTCAAATGGTATTCTGCCAATGGAATTTCGGCCCTTGGAACCCGATTTCTCTGCATTGCCTCCTAACGATGAATTATCAAGTGTTATATGCTTATTGAATATGAATAATGATTACAGAGTTAATCTTGGTGTGCAGGGACTTGACCGGGACCGCTTCATCATGTTTATGGTTACTAATTCTCATCTTTTATGCAGGATTTATGGAATCCGATACAAAAACTTTCGATGCAGAAACTTCCGGTGCCTCCAAGGAGAAAGGGAAAGGAATAGCCAAGACACCTTGGGGCAAGGAGGATAGAGACCTGATGAAGTACAAGTTCCAAGGGGTCCCCATACAATCTAGAGTCACCTCTCTCTGGAGAGATATCACAGATACCAACATTCGCCAGGTTGATGTTGACAAATTCATACAAAGGGTCAGGATGAACCCCAAGATAGAGAATGAAAAATTGATAAAGAAAAGTGGAATCGCCAAAGCTGCAAGCTTCTCGCTAGCCTTGGTGGCCCCGGAATTGGTAATGGCATGTGTAGAAGCTTATCAAGAATAGACCCAGACTATAGTGGACCAGCACGGAAACGTCCTCACAGACATATCCCTGTCGGGTATAACAGTGACATTCCACATTCCTGCTTATGAGAGCATGGAGACCCCCACCATGGGGGAGTGCAAGGAACTTTGGGAGTAGAATCCCTTGGGATGAAAAAAGGTCATCAATCAGTATTGGTTAAAGGATAAGCGGGGTAGCGCTGGCAAGCTTCCTCAGGAGATTTTTCACAGTGACTTCTTCGAGGATTACCATGACCTCGTAACTTTGCTGAGCTGAGTAATGGGCCTTCCTATAGTGGCCTTCTTCCAAGAATGGATGTTCTATTTCATAAAGGAGATTCTTCGTGGCAAGGGGACTACCTTCTACTGGGGAGAGATAATTAGTGATTGCTTCCATGAGCAGTTTACAAACGTGAAGAAGACATCCAAGTTCTTCATGATCTCCTACTTGGTTTATTCCCTCACTGACCGGCGGCATTATCAGGGATTGGCGGTGGTACCCGATGATCCATTAGGGGTGAAACTCAAACCATATGACAAATACACTCAACTACAATTCTGAAATTTCAAGAGTGATTACTATCGGGTGAATGATGCATTCATCACCTAAATCATTCGGTCCCTCGGGGGCGACTTTCAAAGGAGAGTTTCTCATAGTTCCAGAGCTCTCCTCAGGTAGTATGCCTTCCTTTACATACAATTCATGAAGTTCACATACATCTGTGCTGAGGGATTCACAGAAAGACCAAACAAGCTGCCTCAATATCCAAATGACCGCATCATTCTATTGGAGCTGACCTGGTAGCTATGACATATTCATAGCACCTTGAGTGATAAGCATTCGGCAAGCCCTTCTTACTCCATCGGGCTTGGACAGGGAATGTACAAGATTCATACCTCCCAGTGTGTGGGGTATTCGGAAAGGGAGTTGGCTGAGTACAACTTCCATCAACATATAACTTAGCCTCGAATGGACCCATATGCGCACATCAGGAAGGCGCTAGGACAAGAGTATGCCCACCTCCACAATGTCGAGGACTTGTGGGCCAACTACAAAGATGATCTCAAGGTGTGGTTGAGGAACTACATGTGCATGAGTGCTATCTATGTGCGAAGGATTAACTGGAGAGCTCGATGATATCAACGTCCTCACTAGGCCCATTGAGATCCGAACGAGGGCATGGATTGACCAACAGGTGGCCTAGCTAAAACAACAAGGAGTTGACTTGACATTCAAGGGACTGGAAAGTGAACCAAGTGGCTCTGATGGAGGAGTAGCTACCACCACAACTAGGGAAACATCTTGCACACCGCCATCTGTCAAGACCAAGAAGAGAAAGGAGGCTAGTGAGCAGCTACCTAAATAAAAAGTCTATTCCCGCAAGTCTTCTGAGCTAGAGCCTTCCAAGAAGAAGAGAAAAACAATTGGAGGCATGAAGATGACTGTGATGCCCAAAGGTCCACCCCTTGGAATTAGGGGTGGGGGATCTAGCTCGCTAAGGTCACTACCTACTTTATTCGCTGCTGATCCCACCCCGCATGTCTCACTTGCTGCTTCCGCTTCCTCCCCACCAGCTGTGGACATCTCTATCCACCTTCCCTCCACTCCTCCAATCTTGCAGATCATTCTCATGGATTCATCATCTGCCACGACCTCGCCCGTCTCCTCTTCTTCCATGTCTCCTTCCCTCCCCTCTGCTCCCGCTGCTACAATGCTTATCCTTGGTCTTCCTGAGTCCTTCATGAAATACATACAAAATGTGTCCTCCGAGCTCTCAGGGATACTCACTAATCTAGTGGTTCAGGCTGCAATAGCCCAGGCCATGGCCTCTGCTCCAGTTCCCCTTCCCTTTACTGAACCACCAAGGATGAAGGCAACAATGCAAATATCAGACGAGCTTGAGCGATAGTAGCTAGAGGCTGCAACGAGGCCAGAGGATGAGGAACTTGAGTACCACAAACATCCATTATTCGAGCACCAGGAAATTGATGAGGTAGCTTATGAGTCCTCTAGTGAGAGTAGCGAAGAGCTAAATGCTGAATTTATAAAATAATCAAACGATCTCGAGCTAAATGTAGAGTGGGGAAAGCAACTCAAAGAGATTGAGGATAAGGAAGCCAAGGACCAGCTCATAAGAGAAGAAGAGATTACTACTAAAGAGACAAAGGGTAGCAAGTCTCCTACTGAGAAACAAGACCAGACTTTGGAGCATGATAAGGAAGCATCCCTCCATAAGGACGAACAGGGGGAGAACCCCGAAGAGCATGGATATAATAAGAGCGAAGAAGAGGGGGATGCTGAAAGGGAAGATCCACCCAAAGAGCAGTTGCATACTGAATCCCCCACTAAACATAAAACCCTTCAACAAGACTCCAATGAGGAGAAGGAAGATGCGGGGACTAAAGAGAAGGCTCTTGTCATCAGAGCCATGGAGCTTGAGAAGAAAGATAGTGGGAGTCAAGGTGAACCACCTAGGGAGGAGCCCCAAGCTCCCGAGTGGCTTCAGAGGTAGCTAAAACATAAGATTACCACCTTGAAGGATCCCAAGGCAAGGCTGGAAGCCATCATGGCCAGAGCACAAGTAATCACTAAAAAGAAGGAAAAGAAACCAAAGGTCAGATCAAAGGTAACCATGGATGCCTCAGGAGCAAGTGGCTGATCTAACAACCTACATTCAACAGTGGTCGTCCCCGGATGAGCAGCCCATGATGTCATCCACCCCGCCTCAGCTGCTGTCCCAAGAGCAGATTAATAAGTTAGAAAAGAGGATGAACTTAAACAACACTACAAAAAACTGGTTCTGGTAGGTCTCAGACATGGGAAACATGGGCATCAATTTGCCTGTCTGAACAACAAATAGGTTCTTCGAAGTGCAAAAGACCCTTGAAGGTACGAGGTGGATCTATGAGGAGTTCCCAGGGAAGTATGAGGCTACCTATCCAAAGATCGGGGTCATACTCGCATTGCCAAGCGAGGTCTAGGGGAAGGACCTAGCTTTCAAAGATGATGATGAATGGTTAGTCGATGTCTGCAAGCAAGATTTCAATCATAGGAGGAAAAGGCTCGAACAGATCATTGAGTCAATAACGCTAGACATCGAATGGGCTAGGGATTCTAGAGAAGAGTGCTCTCGGTATATCAAATTGATAACGGGGTATGAGCCACCCGCAACTAAGATCATCTCTGAGAACATAAAGCCCCATTTCTTAAAAATCATAGAAGATGGGATGTTAGTTGAAATCAGCATGGACTTCATGAGTTTTACAGCCCATGCCTTCATGCAATCAGAGATTTTTAGGGATAGTATAGCCAAATATGAAGAGGACTGGAAGAAACTTGCCAGCAACTCCCAGGAATGGAGCTATCAAGTGCTACGATCAGACATCATGGAGATGGATAAGCTCCAGCTGCTGATCATGAACTTCGTAGAATATGCAGTGTTGAAGAAGCGTGAAGGCAACCCTGCTGTCGATGAAGAATTCCTCAAGGAATAGCTACAACAAAGGGAAAATAGCTAAAGGACAAAATTGCTATAGTGTTGTCACTAGAAGATGAAATAGGGAAAAGACAAGAATGAATTTATAAATGTAATATATTTGGGGGTAGGTGAAACCCTATTGTAAAGTGAATATTGGCCACATAATAGAATCAAATTTTGGCCACTCATTTTATTTTTTGGAAACTATAAATAGGGCTCTCCTCCTCTCATTTTAAGAGAGTTGAGTTGTTGTAAAGACATGTTGCTGAAAATATAATAGAAAATACAATCATTTTATGGTGTATTTCTAGGTTTCTCCACATGTTTCATGATTCTTCTCCATTTAGTTAGAACTTTTCTTCAAGTTACTTTGCTACTTTAGTATCTTTAGATTGACTTTAGTAGAATTAGTATGTTATCTCTGGTTTTGAAGATTATTGTTGTGTGTATGCTTTCCTCATCCATAATTTTGGTCATTTGTTGCTAGTATATGACTGTGCAAAGTTAGCCTAGACTTTAACCTCATTGCTGCTCATTAAACCTTATCTTTATTCACATTTCCATGGTGAATGAATGATGAATATCTGTAGTCCTTAGGAGATAGCATAGATTTCATGATATTGTGAGAATTCTGATTTAGTGAAATTCTATTTAAGGAAACTATCGATAGCAAGAACCTCCATGATCACTGTTCATCGGTAGTTGCAGGTCCAGGAATCATCCTCCTTCCTCGCCCTTTTTTTTCTTTTTTTTAGAAATAACTTGTGCTAAGGTTCATTGCACATTGTAAATCCAAATCTGACGAAACAGTGGAATCTAAGACTGATGCCTGAACCTGCAACAAGGCATAGTAATTCCAAATCCGTAAACTCCATTCATTGACCCAATTCTATTACAACTTTGACTACGTAATGCCACCTTGTGATTCTAGAAAAATCACATCAAACAACTGATTTATTCCAATCCTCATCATGACCTGACACTTGAGAGGCCTTGGGATAGTGTTCTACAATTTGATTGTGGAAGATTGTCTTTCAAGAGAGGTAATGCACCTACGTATTACCGGTGTTGTGAAGTGTGTAAAAATACCATCAATAGAACTGGTGCTAGAAAGAGGGCCCAATGGATAAGCTGGATCGAATTGGGACATTCTCGCTTGAAATATTCCATCGAGTCTTGAGGTCTACACCCAACAAGGGAGAGTTATAGGAATTGCACCCCCTTACCCTTGCTAAAAGAGCTAAACAAGGGGAACCATCCATCACCATTTCCATGGAGCAGCTCGCTGCCCTTCCACTTCCATCTCCTTTGAATTCACTAATAGCACCACCTTCTGCTCATCCAATCCACACAGCCTTCCAGGTTACCACTCCATCTGAGCTGAATGCTGCCTTTTAGCCAAACATGGTCACCAGCCTTGCTGCTGTCTCATCTGTTGCTGCTGCTCCATCATAGCCATAGACCAATCTGGTGCAACCACCCCCACCACCTTTCCCAATGGCATGGCTGGGTAATAACCCATCTCCTCTCGCTTTCAACCTCTACCAGGATATGCCAAAGAATCCTAAGAATTTATGCACAAAGTTCAACTCCTAGGATCCACAGAGGATAGTTGAGGAACATGTCAAGATTTTTGAAATCGTCTTGAAGACCATGCAGATCATTTACGAGGATATAGCTTGCAGGCTTTTTCCTTACTCATTAGGGGAAGAGTCCTTCTATTGGTACGTCAACTTACCAGCCAGAACTATTAGCACATAGGATCTTTTGAAGAGTTCATTTCTGCAAAAATTCAAGACCCCAGTCAGCCCCACAGATTCATACCAACACTTCATGTCGATCTAGAGAGAAATCAATGAACCAATCAACTCGTTCAATGACCATTTTCATAGAGCATACACTCGGCTGCGGCCCCGTATGTTTTCAATGATGCTGTTGTCCTACCTATTTACTATGCAGCATTGGACAACCTCACTTCAGCATTGGTAAAGAGGATGAGGCCACCACCCACTAGGTTGGTCGATGCATATGCTGAAGCCATCATTGCCAGCACAAATTTGGAACATAATATATCCGGTTCACTGCCTTCTCTTGGGAAAACTACGCATCCGACGCAAATACAAGGACTCATGCAAGCCTTACAACATTAGAAGCCTTTGTTGAATCTAGTGTCGCAGCTACCTATGGTCTCGCATCCCAGGCAGCCGATGAACCAAGCATATCCAGTACCACATTATTGGCTGCCCCAGTAGTAGTAGATGCATTCACAACAACCCCAGATGCCTACGTACCTTCAAGTGGTGGAGTTTCCACCCACTCACCAAAATCAGTCAGTGGCACAGCCTGTGTTCCTTCAGAATATCGCACCGCAACCAAACCACACCAAAAAAGATAGAATCGACGAGCTTACAGAGATGATCAAGAAAATATCAACTGAGATGACACACTTGAGGAATCAGAATAACCAGTTGTAGACATCGCAAAAGAGCATCCAGACCAACCTTAATAGGGAAAATCGGGATCACCGAGAAAATCAGGACAATCAGAATGTTGGCATGTCGTTGGGGAAAAACTATGAAAGGAATCAAAACTCGGGATAGAACTATCACAAGAATCAGAGCTCAGGTCAGAACTTTGACAGAAGACCCTTCCAAAGGAAAAACCAGACATGGAATACATGCCCAACAATGGCGGTGTTCCCACGCCTCTTGATCAGCCCAACAGTAATAGTAATGAGAACCCCACAAGCAGAGTTTACTTGGTGGAGGCCGCCTTATCTAGTTGGTGCTGCATTCACAAGACAAGCGACCATTCTGAATTAGATTGTCCAGAATTTCAAACTGTAGTCGAGATCTTCCAAGTAGAAGTTTAGAGTGCAGTCAACAACCCAGGATGCAGAGACATTGTTCTATCTGATCCATACGATGCATTGGTGTTGGTGTTAAATCGGGCCCCTTTCCCAAAGGCGGAATGCAACACCCCTGAATTGGAGAATGTTGATTGAAGCCATCATGATACGGTGAGAGAGGTAAGTTCCGAAATCCCTTTAGCCCAGCTTTTCGATTCAGTAGATAATGGTTCCAAAGATGATGAAGAGGAGTCTAGGGAGGACGAAGTCCAAATATTTCACCAATGGACTACCCCTTACATCCTTAGAAATAGACAAGCTGGAGGCCTTGTTGGAGGTTCTTTCACCACCTCCAGCCCGCCAAACAATTTCAGCACTCCTCCCAATCCGAGTGTGAAAAATAATCTTGGTTTCCTAATTACACCCACATGATATCTCAACAGAAACAAACAACAAAATAACGGCCAAAGTCAAGCCGCTAGCTCCTCCCAGAATGTTTCCCATGACCAAGAGATTGAGAAAATGGGGGAGTATATTGCTAAGGAATTTAAGAAGGTATAGCTAAGCGTATCGACATTTGAGCTTCTAAAGGTGCCTACTATCCAAAATGTTTTTTTCAGAATGATAAATGGCACTCCACCACAGGGGTCAGCTCAAGAAAATCCAACGAAGAAGGTCTCCTTTAATGATCAGCCAAGTGAACCGATTGTCAGACAAATCTTTAATAGTAGGGCTGACCTACTAGCAGGTCAGCAGACAAACAAGCAGCCAGATAGGGCAACTAATCATACACCAACCCAAAACAAGGGCAGTGAAAAGGATAAAGGTCAAGTCACTCAGGTGGATGTCTCTGGAGGGTTGTTTCAAGGGAAATTCGAGACTCCTCCCATTCTGACCACCATCCGTGTGTTCGAGAAGAACCTCCACAATTACTTGCTTGATTGAGGAGAATCAACTAATTTCATTCCCTTGAGCATGTGCAAGGCACTCGGGATAACGCCAACTCCTTCCCGACGAAAGGTAACACAACTTGATAAAACCAAAATCAACATAGTGGGGGAGATCAACAAGATACCCATGCAAGTTGCTACTGATCCCCAGATCCAACAAAATATTGACATACAGGTGGCTGACATCCCGGATACCTATGGTATAATCCTAGGAAGAGATTTCATGAGAGCACTAAACAGATACACTGCTATGGATTACTCTCACATGTGGCTACCATGGAAAGGAATGCCCAATCAGATCTGGATTGATAGAGAGCCACGAATGAAATTTATGATCACCGAATATAACAACACAAATGAGGTGTTGTATGCTAAAACTAGTTTGGGAAATTATTCCCCAGTATCATATTGAAATGAACAGGAATACCCTGAAGATGAGGGAATGAATGAGGTCTTCCTCATACTATGCAGCCCGCCTGCTAATTTGAGCAATGCTCCTTAGGGCACTGAAGTGCTCATTGAATCTAATGACGAGGGGCTAGGAGAGAGTGATAGTTGGGGACTGCTCGATGGTTTCCAGAACTTTATGGAAAAATGCGTGCATGACCAGCTCAACCTAGGAACTTGAATGAACTTCCAGGAACTCTTGCTCCCTAACTAGTGCTAGGTGCACAATGCTACTCATTCAGAATTTGACTGCTGCTTGTACCAAACAATGATCAAGCATGTCAAAAAACAAGCTACTCCAAAGGAGAAAATGGGAGTTACCTCCGGTGAATGAACAGTTTCTGTCCTTGTAGTTCCCGAAGCGATCATTGAAATGCAGCCCCCCGCGAAGGCCAAGGCTGGATCTGTCAGCCCTGAGTCTAAGGATTCTCTTAGATTCTAGACGTTGTGCTTCGATGGTTCTAGCTCCAAGCATGGAGCTAGGGCAAGTTTCAAATTGATTAGTCCCAAAGGTAAATCATACTTTTTTGCTCATAGACTGCAGTTTTATTATACTAACAATGTGATAGTGTACGAAGCTTTGGTCTTGGGCCTCTTAATGGCATTGAGAAAGGATTTCAAGATGCTCCAAGTGTATGGAGATTCAGAGTTAGTCATAAAACAAGTCAGGAAGCTTTATTCTTGTTATGACCGAAGACTCACTAACTACCGGCACCGCGTATGGGATCTACTGGAAGGGCTAGATGCGTTCAACATTTAGCTAATCCCATGTGCTCAAAATTAGACCGCCAACACCCTAGCGCAAGCGGCAAGCACACTATAGCCATTATCCCTATCTGGCCTCAAATGATTCATAGTGGAACTCACTTCTGTCCCATCAGTGCTAGATAACGTAGCCAATTTCCAGGTGTTCAATGATGACTAGCATATACTAGAATTCATCACCAATTCGGATGTGTTCATTGCCCAGATAATCGACGAAGCCGAACCCCAAGAGGCGGATTTGGATATAGAGGGGATCATTAAATTGAAAACTAACACCATCCCTAGGGGAATGGTTCAATTGGAGCAAATCTTTGACCTTGATCAGATCAAAGATCAAGATCAACAAGCTAAAAAGGATACCATCAACAACCAATGTGACACTTACAATCTGAGTACGACTGAAAACACCAAGAATGTGTTCATAGGTAAAGTATGCACTCATGAGGAAAGAAAATGGATTATCGAAGCGCTACAGAAGTACCATGACATCATAGTCTGGAGCTATGACGATCTCAAGACGTATGACACATCGATTATCATGCACACTATCCCTCTCAGGCCAGATGCAAAACCATTCCAGTAGTGGCAGCGCCTTGTGAACGCTCTATTGGAGCCAATAATATATAAAGAAGTACAAAAGTTGCTGTCAGCCAGGATTATCTTTTCGGTCAGACACTCTACATGGGTAGCGAACTTGGTTCTTGTTAGGAAGAAAAATGGAGAAATCAGGTTGTGCATGGACTTCCACAACCTTAATTGGGCCTCAGAGAAGGACAACTATCCTGTACCCTCATTGGATGAGGTGTTGCAAGTAGTGAACGGATCCTAGATGGTTTCCTTCCTGGATGGATATTTGGGATATAACCAGGTTATGGTGCAGTACGAAGATCGACACAAGACAACATTCACCACCAAGTGGGGAACGTTTGCATATAGAAGAATGCCCTTTGGGTTAATCAACGCTGATGCCACCTTTTAACACGCCATGGATATTGCATTCAGGGACCTGATTGGTAAGTGCAACATCATCTACATGGGTGATTTAATAGTATTCTCAAAACAATGGGGTAATCACGTCGCTGACTTATGCAAGGTCTTCGAGAGGTGCCGTGCATTTGGGGTCTCCCTTAACCTGAGGAAGTGCATCTTTGGGGTCACTGAGGGGAAACTCCTTGGACATGTCCTATCAGAGCGGGGAATTTTTATTGACCCCGAACATATTCAATCCATCATGAAAATCTAGCTGCCAAGTAGCAAGAAAGAATTAAAGTCTTTTTTCGGAAAGATCAACTTCGTCTGCAAGTTCATTACAAGCTTTGCAGAAATAGTTAAACCACTCAATGCCATGCTGAAATAAGATGCTAAGGTCGAGTGGAATCCCGAAGCAAAATAGGCCTTTGGGGAAATCAAGAAAGCAATTGCTGACGCCCCTGTGCTAGTCAATCCCGACTATCTGAAGCCCTTCTACGTTTACTCCTTTGCTTCAGATCATTCCTACGCCAGCATCTTGACACAAAAGGATGATGAGGGAAACGAACATCCAATCGCCTTCATGAGTGCCCCCTTGAAGGATGTCGAACTATGCTATCATAACATTGAAAAATAGGCTTATGCCCTTGTTAAAGGAGTCAAGAAGTTCTGACACTATATCTTACGCAACAAGGTCTTTGCCATAGTTCCCGACCCCGCAGTAAAAATATTGCTTATGCAGAATGAGTTAGGGGAACGTAGGGAAAAGTGGATCACGGTGCTACAAGAGTATGACATGGAAATCTAGCCGATGAAGGTGGTACGAGGGCAGTCACTCGCCTGAACAATGGTAGAGGTAGTTATTGACGTTGAACCCGAACTCATGGTAAAATAGTACTAGTTGGAGGATGTTTCTCTAGGGGAATGGTATGATGACATAGTGTACTACCTGCTGAATCATAAATGTCTACCTCGCCTGCAGGGAGTCCAAAGGTGAGCCCTTAGGCTGAAAAGCATTAGCTATATGTTACATGGCTCCATATTGTACAAGAAAATTCATGAAGGTATCTATCTACGATGCTTGGGAAAGGAGGAAGTTGATCGCATTCTTAAGGAATTCCATGACAAGTTCGGAAGTAGCCATGGCTCAGGTCTATCAACCACACATCAAATATTGAGAGCTGGGTATTATTGGCCCACCATTTTCAAGGATGTTCACAGCCATGTCCGTACCTACCACGTGTGCCAGACTACTGCCGCCAAAGAAAGGAATGTTGTTGTCCCACTACAACCTATCCTGGAGGTAAGGCCTTTTGTACAATGGGGTCTCAACTTCATTGGTCCGGTAAGTCCTGCATCATCTATAAGACATAGGTACATTCTAACCGCTTCTAATTACTACACTAGATGGACATAAGCAATAACTTGTAGGCAATGTACAACTAAGGTCATAACCAATTTCTTAGAAAGTTTCATTTTAAATTGTTTTGGTTGCCCATATGCTCTACTATGTGACAACGGCCCTACATTTGCTTCATTAAAATTCACAAGTTGGGCCTTTGACTATGGCATCACCCTTAAATTCTCCTCCAACTATTATACTCAAGGCAATGGCCTTGCTGAGTCCACCAACAAAAACTTGATCATGGTGATCAAGAAGCTGCTAGACAGGAATCCCAAGGATTTGCATACTCAACTTCGTTTCGCCTTGTGGGCAGATCACACCTACCACAAGGCTACCCTTGGGGATTCCCCGTACCATCTGGTCTATGGCCTAGAATCTGTCTTTCCCATATATTTGAAAATCCCAACCCTTTAGTTTATCAACGACTTTTATGAAGGAGGAGACCGTAGAGAAGCTCGCCTCGCCAAGCTGCTGCACCTCGAAGAAGTATCAGACCGTGCAATAGAAAATTTCGTCAAACATCAGGGCATAGTCAAAAGATGGTTAGACCGTCAAGCCAAAATTAAGGCCTTTCGCATTTCTAATCTAGTCCTCTATTGGGACAAGGCCCATGAAAAGAAAGGGGGACACAACAAATTTGACAAGCTTTGGCTTGGCCCCTTTCAGATTGCCGAAATCCTTGGAGATAATGCCTTCTTCCTAAAGAATCTCACTGGTGAAGACATCCCATTGCTTGTCAATGGGCATCACCTTAAGCATCACTTCCAGGCTTGAGCTCTTGGGAGCTGTCTATGTGAATACCTATACATAGGTTAAGATAGATTTCCTGCTTTGTCCTTTGGTTTTGCTCGCTGACCCGACTATTTTATCTTGATCTTGGAAGGGTCTCTTTGTTCTATTGTGGTGATCGTGCTCGTCCCGATAGATGGTTTTCCTCGCTATCCACTTTCATGGTGTTCCCTAGATAAGCCTTCATCCCCTATTACTAACCTTTGAAAGCTCCTGAGCATCGATTTTCAACTTTCGAACTCTAAATTAACCTAGGATGGTTGTCCGCTTGAATCCCCTACATTTGTCATGGAATCCACAAAATACATTTTAAAATTTCCAAAGAATGGTAGGGTGATTACTAGGAAGTGGGGATAAGTGAAAAATCTAAAGTCTATTCCAGTGACCACTGTGATTCTCAAGCCCATTGTGAGCTTTAGTGCTCACGCAACTGAACGAAAAAAAAGAGAAAGTGTTAAAAGGAACTATCTAGCACAAGCAATAAACAATTTGAACATAACAACTGTATGGGTGTGTGAATATCTCTACCGAGGCTATGGACGCTTGGCTGGCAGTAGAGCTATGTTTGTGAGGTTGTAGCGACAACTCCGTCGGGGCTATGGATGCCTGATTGGCAGTGGAGTAATGTCCAAGTTACTTTTGGGGTTAGGTAAAGCACGTAGCTTATCTCCCCCAACCAGTGGTTATTCATGCTCTCTCCGAGGAAAGGAAATGAACTCACCATGCATACACCTCCATGATGATATTGTAGTTCGATTCAATCCCGCCTTCCTTAAACTATTCTTAGTTCGGCTTTGAAAGTCTTCTCCGATCTATGAAACCAAAGATCATGGGTTCGAAATGAATATTTATCTCTAGAATGTTGGGAGCGTTCTCCCAACTGAGTCACCACTTGTTGTGCCTTTTTCACACATGCCCCATTCAAAATAGGGACCCTCTCTTCACTCTTTTGCTTCTTGGGCCCTTTTTGCTTTGCCTCATTTCACGTGCCCAATTTTGTGTCCTAAGAGGTCAGCGTGTTCCCCAAAGTCATATTTTAAGCTTGACCAAAATCGCCCCTTTAAAAGAATGCTAAGTCTAGGGTCAATTTGGGTTTTCCTTGTTAGAATTCCCTTTCTAGTATCTGCGGCTCTTTTCGGGTCCGGACCCCCGGGTTTCCCCTTCCAGATTTCTATTCCGGGTTTTTTGTTTCTGTCGCTCGACATCCGACATCTTTCCGGACCCCGGACCCTAGTAGTCAGGTTTCCCCCTTCGGATTTCCTCTTGAGCTTTGTCATTTCCATCGGCCATGGCAAGACGTCTTCCCAGACACCGAACTCCAGACCTCCCACCGTCGATTGTGAATTTCAACTTACTAACTCCACCTACCACCGTATGAAGGAATTGAATGCTACATTAATGGCAGGTATGGCTATAAAAGCTAATTTTCTACCTATCATTTTCGTCCAACCAAGTGATAGAATTTCGAGGAGCTCTAGCGCATCTGACATTTCTAGCCTTCGAATCCGAGCTTCGTTTTCCAGCATTTTCTACGCGGCAGTCAGAAACCATCTCCAAGATCTTGAGGTAGGCCTACCGTTTGCACCCTTCTTCTTCATTTTGTCGATTTCTGAGCCTTAAATGAAGTAAAATGCAAAACCATGTTAAAATACGGTAGGTGAAGGCCCTTTCCGTTAAAACCCACATTTTAAAAATGCAAAAATCAATCATTTCATTGACCAAAATTTAATCAGGGACTTCACCTCTCCATGGCCGTTCTTCGGAACAGACACCGACATCCTCGAGCAAACTTCACAATTCTCTACGACCAAACCCACCTCAAACTTCGACCTCTAGAATTCCCCTCCCGGGATTCCGGTGTATTGTCACCATTTTACACGGCCTCGCCCGAGCATCTTCTTGACCTCCGGATCCTGGACCCTCGATGTCCATCTAAAACTTGAAAAATTTGTCAAAACCTACCAAAAATAAGCAGCCCCGGGATTAAGTCCTCAGAATTCTATGTTGATTTCGCCGTTTTGACGACCTTCCCCTTGCGGCTTTCCAAACCCCAGTTCCTAGCTCTGCGAAAATCTGTTCCAACTTCCAGGAGGAACTTTTGACCAAATTCCCTCCGAACCCCAACCTCCGGAATTCCGTCCTTGAAATTATGTGTCGCAATGGCTATCCTGGGACGTCTTCCCAACTCCCACACCTCGGTCTGCTCCCCACCGAAACCAATTTCATGTTCTCCTCTTCCCCAAGCTTCTTCCAGGTTTTGACCACCGGAATTCCCCTCTCGGGATTCCGCTCCACTGGTGCCCTTTTAACGATGAATTCGGGACAGCTTCCCAACCTTCGGGTCCCAATGCTCTATTCACCGCCTGGTTGTCCCGAACCCTCTGACTCTCTTTGGAGACTATCCTCTGGATTTCCTTCCTCGGAATTCCATTCTGACTTCACCATTTCAATGATCTTCCTCGTGCAGCTTCCCAACGACAATAATCCGAGACCCAAATTCTGAGACTCGGATTTCTACCTCCCCTACGCCATTTCCAATGGCCATCTTGCATCTAATGCTCAAACTCCCAAATGAAGGATCAAATGACCTTCAAATCCAAAATGGATTTCGACCCACTTGCTAAAATTAGGTCTTCCTTCATGCCAACCTTCTAATTCTCAAATCCAACACTCAAAAATGCCCTTGGGAATTCCATCTTCAATTTTCCCTTTCAAACAACAATCTGCCAACGAAATTCTAGCCCTGGGAACCCGGTTTCTCTGCATTGCCTCCTATTGATGAATTATCAAGTGTTATATGCTTATTGAATATGAATAATGATTGCAGAGCTGATCTTGGTGTGCAGGGACTTATCCGAGACCGCTTCATCATGTTTATGGTTACTAATTCTCATCTTTTGTGCAGGATTTATGGAATCCGGTGCAGAAACTTCCGGTGCCTCCAAGGAGAAAGGGAAAGGAATAGCCAAGACACCTCAAGGCAAAGAGGATAGGGACCTGATAAAGTACAAGTTCCAAGGGGTCCCCATATAATCCAGAGTTGCCTCTCTCTGGAGAGATATCACAGATACCAACATCGGCTAGGTCGATGTTGACGAATTCATACAAAGGGTCAAGATGAACCCCAAGACAGAGAATGCAAAATTGATAAAGAAAAGTAGAATCGCCAAAGCTGTAGTCTTCTCGCTGGCCTTGGGGGCCCCAAAACTGGTAATGGCATGTGTAGAATCCCATCAGGAAGAGACTTGGACTATAGTGGACCGAGACGGAAACATCCTCGCAGACATGTCCTCGTCAGGTATAATAGTGACATTCCACATTCCTTCTTATGACAGCATGGAGACCCCCACCATGGGGGAGTGCAAGGAACTTTGGGAGCAGGATCCCTTGGGATGCAAAAAGGTCATCAATCAGTATTTGTTAAAGGATAAGCGGGGTAGTGCTGAAAAACTTCCTCAGAAGCTTTTTCACAGTGACTTCTTCGAGGATTACCATGACCTCATAACTTTGTTGAGTCGAGTAATGGGCCTTCCTGTGGCGGCCTTCTTCCAAGAATGGATGTTCTATTTCGTAGAGGAGATTCTCTGTGGCAAGGGGACCGCCTTCTACTAGGGAGAGATAATCAGTGATTGCTTCCACGAGCATTTTACAACCATGAAGAAGACCTCCAAGTTCTTCATGACCTCCTACTTGGTTTATTCCCTCGCTGACTGGTGGCATTATTAGGGATTGGCGGTAGTACCCAGTGATCCATCAAGGGTGGAACTCAAACCATATGACAAATACACTCAACTACAGTTCCAGAATTTCAAGAGTGATTACTGTCGGGTGAAGGATGTATTCATTGCCTACATCATTCGGTCCCTCGGGGGCAACTTTCAAAGGAGATTTTCTCATAGTGCCAGAGCTCTCCTTAGGTAGTATGCCTTCCTCTACATACAATTCCTGAAGTTCACATACATCTATGCTGAGGGATTCATGGAGAGACCAAACAAGCTGCCTCGATACCCCAATGATCGGATCATTCTATTGGAGCTGACCTAATAGCTACGACATATTCATAGCATCTTGAGTGATAAGAATTTGGCAGGCCCTTCTTACCCCATCGAGCTCGACCAGGGAATGTACAAGATTCATACCTCCCAGTGTGTGGGGTATTCGGAAAGGGAATTGGCTAAGTACAACTTCCATCAACATACAACTCAGCCTCGAATGGACCCATCCAGGTACATCAGGAAGGTGCTAGGACAAGAGTATGCCCACCTCCACAATGTCGAGGACTTCTGGGCCAACTTCAAAGATGATCTTGAGGTGTGGTTGAGGCACTACATGTGCATGACCACCATCTATGTGCGAAGGATCAACCTGTGCCCAGTTCTTGACCAGCTCGAAGAAGATGAAGACATGGTGATTGATCCAGGATACGATGCCATTGCGAATTTTCCACTGCCTGCATTTAACTAGAATAAACTAGAGCCCGATGATATCAACATCCTCACTAGGCTTGTTGAGATCCAAACTAGGGCATGGATTGACCAAAAGGTGGCTCGACTAAAACAACAAGGAGTCACCTCAACATTCAAGGGACTAGAAAGTGAACCAAGTGGCTTCGATGGAAGAGCAGCTGTCACCACAACTGGGGAAACATCTAGCACACCGCCATCTTTTAGGACCTGTTAGGAATAAGGTGTCTCAACCTTGGATAATTCCTATTCTTATTATTTGTTTTGTAAAATGTATTTCTTGCAAATAATGTAATTAAGTGTGAGTGTACATGTCTAGTTTGCATGTTGATGTGTCACTCCACTTAATGTGTCGGCATCTTGAATTATGTGTAAGGAGATCATGGCTGAAACGGTTATGACGGATTCCTATGACACGTAAGAGCTATGTCTGGAAGATTCAATGACAGGTGAAGACATGTGGCAATTGATAAAGTTGAGTACTGTACACTCTTCCACGATAGTGGGGTTCGGGGCATCGCCCCGAAAAAAATTTTCGAGTTCCTATTTTCTCGGAGAATGGTAAAACCCTAATACAGTTATCTTCGGAAGTTGCCCTAAAAGGGAAGCGCATGATATAAGCGTTTTTTAGGGTTGCGAAGATTTGTGATGTGAGTGTATTGTTGGAACGTTTTTTCATGCTGCCGCATTTTGTCTTCAAGAGTTGGAAATCTCCTGAAAGAACTTGCATTGCAAGTGTGTTGTAACCGTTGTGTTGAAGATAATACATTGTGCAGGTTTTGGAGTGCTGGGGTTTTTTACCGAAAGGTTTTCCCCAGGGTAAATCATTGTGTCATTCTTCATTTTCTGTATGTATGGTATATTGCTGCAATATCTTTGTTAAGTAGATTAACGAATCTGAAATTGTAAGGGTTTAAAACGAATTTGCACCATACTTTCCTTAAGAGATTAGTGTAGGAAGCTGTTTCCGCACCTGAGTTTCCTTACAAGTGGTATCAGAGCCTGATCAACTTTTGATCCTAGTTGTTGGGTAGGGTTTTTTGAGCTAATCTCAAGTTGAGTGGGAGTTTTTTTGTGCAGAGCATTCTGAATCTTATTTGCAGATTGAGATGGCAAGTTCCTCATACAGTAGAATGGAGGTGGAGAAATTTAATGGCACTAATTTCGAGTTGTGGAAACTCAAGATGGAAGACATGCTTGAAGACCGCGATCTATGGGAGGCTACTTCACTTGATGTGAAACCTGTAGCGATACCTCAAGCGGATTGGGATATCAAGGATCGGAAGGCTAAGGGTCTCATCAGACTCTGTCTAGCAGATGCCGTTCTTCTGAATGTTCTTGATGAGACTACTGCAAATTCTTTGTGGAAACGGCTTGGGTCTGTGTATCAGGCCAAATCTCTGGTGAATAAGTTGTTCCTGAGAAAGAAGTTGTATTCTTTAAGAATGGAGGAAGGTGGATCCGTAACTGATCATCTCAATGCATTCAATTTATTGATTGCACAGTTGGCATCATCTGGTGCCAAGATTGAGGAGGAGGATCGATGTATGACCCTGCTTTGTTCCTTGCCGGATTCGTGGGACCATCTTGTGATGGCTCTCGGAAGTACTATAGTCACATTCCGTATGGATGATGTGGTGTCTTCACTGCTGTCTGAGGAGATGCGAAGAAAGACTTCGGATTCGTCTAAGGAAGCCCTTGCTGTTCGCGGGAGATCCAACGACAAAGGAAAGCAGAATGACAATAAGTCAAAGAAGGGCAGATCCAAATCCCGTGGGAGTTCTAAGACTCCTGGAAAGTCCAAGGCGAAATGTTGGAACTGTGATAAATCTGGGCACTTCCGGAGGGACTGCAAAGAACCGAAGAAGAAGAAGAAAGGCTCAGATTCAGCTTCTGAAAAATCTCAAGAAGATGGAGATGCTTTTATTGCAGCTTTGGCAGCCCATGCATCTGATGATGTGTGGTTAGTAGACTCGGGTGCTTCTTTTCACATGACCTCTCATCGAAACTGGTTCTCAAAATATGAAGAGTTTGATGGTGGAAAGGTGTACTTGGGTGATGATTCTCACCTAAAGATAGTTGGACGCGGAAGGGTCACTATCAGATTTCCTGATGGACGAGTAAAGGGAATCAATGGAGTTATGCACATTCCGGGTTTGGCACGAAACCTATTATCTGTAAGTATGTTGAATGATGTAGGTGTGCAAGTTGTTTTTTCGAAAGATGGATGCAAGATGATAAGAGGATCTATGGTGCTCGCTAAAGGTACTAGGAGAGGTACTTTGTTTCAGCTTGATGCATGCATTGCTCAATGCAATAGTTCTTCTGTTTCAAAGAAGAGAGCGGCTATCACTTCATCCCCACCATCTGAACGAGCAGTAAAGAAGATTGTGGCAATGGGTTCCGATGGCAGTGCAGTAAGTGTGCCTAAGGGTGTAAACACTTTGGAAGGCAAGCTTCCTGCAGAAAAGACAATGTTGTGGCATATGAGATTTGGCCACATTGGTGAGAAGGGTCTTAGGACCTTGAAAACTAAAAATCTCGTTGAGGGGCTAAATGATTGTAATCTCGAATTCGATTTCTGTGAACACTGTGTTTATGGTAAGCAAAATCGTGTTCAGTTCTACTCTAGTTCTCACAAGTCTTCTGGACTTTTGGATCTTATTCATTCTGATGTTTTTGGTCCTGTAAAAGTTCCTTCTATCTCCAGTTCTGTATATTTTGTATCTTTTATAGATGATTACAGTAGAAGGACTTGGATATATTTCCTAAAAAGTAAGACACAGGTTTTCAGTCGGTTCAAGGAATTTAAGGCTCTCGTGGAGAATCAGACTGGTAAAAGAATCAAGTGTGTGAGAACTGATAATGGTGGTGAGTTTTGTTCCACAGAGTTTGAACAGTTCTGTAAAGAACGAGGAATCGAGAGACATAAGACAACTCCTTACACCCCGCAGCAAAATGGAGTTGCAGAGAGAATGAACAGGACACTGATGGAGAAGGCTAGGAGTATGCTTAGTGGAGCTGGCCTAGAACAAAATTTTGGGCCGAAGCTGTTGCCACTGCTTGCTATCTGGTTAACAGATCTCCTACATCAGCTCTTGTTGGTAAGACACCCATGGAGGTGTGGTCTGGTAAGAAGCCTTCAATTAGACATCTTCGTGTTTTTGGTTGTGAAGCTTATGCACATGTTCCAAAGGAGAAAAGATCTAAGTTGGAAAACAAAGCTGTCAAATGTATTTTCATCGGATACAGTGTTGGTGTGAAAGGATACAAGCTTTGGAATCCTATGACTAGTAAGGTGCTGTATAGTAGAAATGTTATTTTCAGAGAGCTAACATCTTCTCCTATTGTGCTACAACCAGATGAAAAAGAAAAGGAAAAAGATGTTGTTCAGTTTCCTCCTACCCCTGAGAAGACTGAACAGAGAGACCATGTTGGGTCTAATGATGAGGAGAGCTCTAGCAGCTCTGATAGTTCGGAAGAAGAGGAAGAACAACCTCAACCTCAGCCCTTGAGGAGATCCATGAGAGAAAGAAAGCAACCAGAAAGGTTTGGTTATTCTATGTTAGATTCCAGTTGTGCTTTTGCTTTGATTACTAACACTGATGAGCCTAGATCTGTGAAAGAGGCTTTGGGCATGGAAGATGCAGGTTCCTGGATTGAGGCTATGGATGATGAGATGGCTTCATTGGAGAAAAACAAAACTTGGGACCTTGTACCTTTGCCTAAAGGGAGAAAATCTGTTGGCTGTAAATGGGTGTTCAAGAAGAAATTCTGTGCAGATGGCAGTGTTGAAAGGTACAAAGCTAGATTGGTTGCAAAGGGGTATTCACAGGTAGAGGGAATAGATTATGGTGAAATATTCTCTCCTGTTGCAAAGTTGACATCCATTAGATTTTTGTTATCTCTTGCTGCATCATATGATTTAGAGATAGAACAGATGGATGTGAAGACAGCTTTCCTTCATGGTGATTTGGAGGAAGAGATTTATATGTCACAGCCTGAGCACTACATTGTTAAAGGTAATGAATCCTTAGTTTGCAGATTAAAGAAATCTCTATATGGTTTGAAGCAATCTCCTAGGATGTGGTACCTTAAGTTTGATGCCTTTGTGTTGTCAATTGGATTTGTAAGATCGAAATCAGATCATTGTGTTTATTTCAGAGTTGAAAATGATCGCCTTCTTATTGTTGCATTATATGTTGATGATATGTTGCTGTTTGGGAAGGGTAAGGGTATGATTTCTGATTTTAAATCTCAGTTGTCAGCACAGTTTGAGATGAAAGATCTTGGGGCAGCAAGGTACATCTTGGGTATGGAAATCAGTAGAGACAGGTCTAACAGAAAACTCTGGTTGAGTCAGAGTAAGTATGTGAAGTCTGTGTTGGACAGGTTCAGCATGGCAGATTGTAGACCACTATGTGTTCCTGTTTCAATGGGAACAAAGTTATCTGTAGATGATTGTCCAAAATCTCCTAGTGAGGTGGAGGACATGAGTAGAGTACCTTATGCTAGTGCAGTTGGCAGTCTTATGTATGCTATGGTCTGTACTAGACCAGACATTGCCCAAGCAGTGGGAGTCCTAAGCCGGTTTATGGCTAACCCTGGACGGGTACATTGGGATGCAGTTAAGCGAGTATTCAGATATTTGAGGGGTACATCAGATTACTCCATATGTTACCATGGTAACTCTTCTGGATCTCCACATTCAGTTTGTATTCGTGGATTTGTGGATTCAGATTGGGCAGGTGATATTAACAGCAGGAGATCCACCAGTGCTTATGTTTTCACTATGTTTGGTGGTGCCATCAGTTGGATGAGTAAGCGACAACCTGTGGTTGCTTTGTCCACTACAGAAGCTGAGTACATGGCTGCTACTCATGCTTGTAAGGAAGCCATTTGGCTTAGGAGATTGTGTTCTGATGTTGGTGTTGATGCAGAACAGATTACTATTTGGTGTGACAGTCAGAGTGCTATTTGCCTTGCGAAGAATCCAACTTTCCATGCCAGAACGAAGCACATTGATGTGCAGTTTCACTTTGTGAGAGATATGGTGGAAGATGGAAAGATAAATTTGGAGAAGGTAGATACTGTGAAGAATGTTGCAGATGCATTAACGAAACCAGTGGGCACTGTGAAGTTCAGATGGTGTTTGGAGTCTATGGGCCTTTTGGCCTATAGCGGTTAATTCCTGTTATGTTCCTATTGCTCTTACAAGGTGTTCGACAAGTGGGAGAATGTTAGGAATAAGGTGTCTCAACCTTGGATAATTCCTATTCTTATTATTTGTTTTGTAAAATGTATTTCTTGCAAATAATGTAATTAAGTGTGAGTGTACATGTCTAGTTTGCATGTTGATGTGTCACTCCACTTAATGTGTCGGCATCTTGAATTGTGTGTAAGGAGATCATGGCTGAAACGGTTATGACGGATTCCTATGACACGTAAGAGCTATGTCTGGAAGATTCAATGACAGGTGAAGACATGTGGCAATTGATAAAGTTGAGTACTGTACACTCTTCCACGATAGTGGGGTTCGGGGCATCGCCCCGAAAAAAATTTTCGAGTTCCTATTTTCTCGGAGAATGGTAAAACCCTAATA
Organism: Sequoiadendron giganteum; assembly: GCA_007115665.2. Classification (NCBI taxonomy): domain Eukaryota; kingdom Viridiplantae; phylum Streptophyta; class Pinopsida; order Cupressales; family Cupressaceae; genus Sequoiadendron; species Sequoiadendron giganteum. Next base: position 458,099,105 of record CM021108.1, read on the forward strand.
CAGTTATCTTCGGAAGTTGCCCTAAAAGGGAAGCGCATGATATAAGCGTTTTTTAGGGTTGCGAAGATTTGTGATGTGAGTGTATTGTTGGAACGTTTTTTCATGCTGCCGCATTTTGTCTTCAAGAGTTGGAAATCTCCTGAAAGAACTTGCATTGCAAGTGTGTTGTAACCGTTGTGTTGAAGATAATACATTGTGCAGGTTTTGGAGTGCTGGGGTTTTTTACCGAAAGGTTTTCCCCAGGGTAAATCATTGTGTCATTCTTCATTTTCTGTATGTATGGTATATTGCTGCAATATCTTTGTTAAGTAGATTAACGAATCTGAAATTGTAAGGGTTTAAAACGAATTTGCACCATACTTTCCTTAAGAGATTAGTGTAGGAAGCTGTTTCCGCACCTGAGTTTCCTTACAGGACCAAGAATAGAAAGGAGGCCAGTGAGCAGCTACCTAAACCAAAATTCTATGCCCGCAAGTATTCTGAGCCAGAGCCTTCCAAGAAGAAGAGAAAAACAATTGGAGGCACAAAGACGACCATGATGCCCAAAGGTCCACCCCTTCAGATTAGGGGTGGGGGATCCAACTCGCCAAGGTCACCGCCTACTTCAGTCACTGCTACTGCTGCTGCTCCCACCTTGCACGCCTCACTTGTTGCTTCTGCTTCCTCCCCACTGGCTATGGACATCTTTGTCCAACTTTCCTCCACTCCTCCAATCTTACTGATCATTCTGATGTATTCATCATCTGCCATGACCTCGCCCATCTCCTCTTCTTCCATGTCTCCTTCCCTCCCATCTGCTCCCGCTGCTATGATGCCTATCCTTGGTCTTCTTGAGTCCTTTGTGAAATACACACAAAATGTGCCCTCTGAGCTCTCAGGGATGCTCACTAATTTGGTGGTTTAGGCTGCAATAGCCCAGGCCATGGCCTCTGTTCCAGTTCCCCTTCCCTCTACTAAACCACCAAGGATGAAGGTGAAAATGTAAATATTAGACAAGCTTGAGTGACAATAGCTAGAGGTTGCAACGAGGCCAAAGGAAGAGGAATTTGAGTACCACGAACATCCACTATTCGAGCACCGGGAAATCGATGAGGTAGCTTATGAGTCCTCCAGTGAGAGTAGCAAAGAGCTGAATGCTAAATTTATAAAAGAATCAAACAATCCCAAGCTCAATGCAGAGTGCAGAAAGTAGCTCAAAGAGATTGAGGATAAGGAAGTTGAGGAATGGCTCATAAGAGAAGAAGAGATTGCTACTCAAGAGATAGAGGGCAGCAAGTCTCCTGCTAAGAAACAAGACCAGACTCTGGAGCATGACAAGGAAGCATCCCTCCACGAGGACGAACAGGGGGAGAACCCTGAAGAGCATGGATATAATCAGAGTGAAGAAGAAGGGGATGCTGAAAGGGAAGATCCACCCAAAGAGCAGTTGCATACTAAATCCCCCACTAAATATAAAACCCTTCAACAGGACTCCGATGTGGAGAAGGAAGATGTAGGGACTAAAGAGAAGGCTCTTGTCATTAGAGCCATCAAGCTTGAGAAAGAAGATAGTGGGAGTCAAAGTGAACCACCTAGGGAGGAGCCCCAAGCTACCGAGTGGCTGCAGAGGCAGCTAAAACATAAGACTCCCACCTTGAAGGATCCCAAGGCAAGGCTAGAAGCCATCATGGTTAGAGCACAATTAAGCACCAAAAGGAAGGAAAAGAAACCAAAGGTCAGATTGAAGGTAACCATGGATGCCTCAGGATCAAGGGCAATGCAGATAGCGATGCCGATGGTTGGAGAACAAGGTATAATTTATAATGGCTCCACCATTGACTTGGGAGTGGCCACGAGAGAGTAGAAGGTCGATCACCTCCAGGAATCGGTTGCCATAGTTGTACACCTTATCCAACAAGATAAGATTTCAAAGGAGGAGCTCAAGGAGCAAGTGGCTGATCTTACAGACTACATTCAGCAGTGGTCATCCCCAGATGAACAACCCACGACGTCATCTGCCCCACCTCAGCTGCTGTCCCAAGAGCAGATTAATAAGTTAGAAAAGAGGAGGAACTTAGACAAGACTATGAAAAAATGGTTCCGATAGATCTCAGACATGGGAAACACGGGCATGAATTTGGCTGTCTGAATAACAAATAGGTTCTTCAAAGTGCAAAAGACCCTTGAAGGTATGAGGTGGATCTATGAGGAGTTCCTAGGGAAGTATGAGGCTACCTATCCAAAGATCGAGGCCATACTCACATTGCCTGGCGAGGTCTAGGAGAAGGACCTGGCTTTCAAAGATGATGACCATTGGTTAGTCGATGTCTGGAAGCGAGATTTCAATCGTAGGAGGAAAAGGCTCGAGCAGATCATTGAGTGAATAGCACCAGACATCAAATGGGCTAGGGATTCTAGAGAAGAGTGCTCTCAGTATATCAAATTGATAACGGGGTATGAGCCGCTCGCAGCTGAGATCAACTCTGAGAACATAAGCCCCATTTCTTAAAAATCATGGAAGATGGGATGTCAGTTGAAATTAGCATGGACTTCATGAGTTTTACAGCCTGTGCCTTCGTGCAATCAGAGATTTTCAGGGATAGTACAACCAAATATGAAGAGGATTGGAAGAAACTTGTCAGCAACTCCCAGGAATGGAGCTATCAAGTGTTGCGATCAGACATCATAGAGATGGATAAGCTCCAGCCGCTGATCCTGAAATTCATAAAGTATGTAGTGTTGAAGAAGCACGAAGGCAACCCTATCATCGATGAAGAATTCCTCAAGGAATAGCTATAGCAAAGGGCAAATAGCTAAAGGATGAAATTACTACAGTGTTGTCACTAGAAGACGAAACAAGGAAAAGACAAGAATGAATTTATAAATGTAATATATTTGGGGGTAGGTGAAACCCTATTGTAAAGTGAATATTGGCCACACAATAGAATCGAATCTTGGCCACTCATTTTATTTTTTGGAAACTATAGATAGGGCTCTCCTCCTCTCATTTTAAGAGAGTTGAGTTGTTGTAAAGACATGCTACTAAAAATATAATAAAAAATACTGTCATTTTCTGGTGTATTTCTGGATTTCTCCACATGTTTCATGATTCTTCTCCATTTAGTTAGAACTTTTCTTCAAGTTACTTTTCTACTTTAGTATCTTTAGATTGACTTTGGTAGAATTATTATGTTATCTCTAGTTTTGAAGATTATTGTTGTGTGTATGCTTTCCTCGCCATACTTTTGGTCATTTGCTGCTAGTATATGACTGTGCAAAGTTAGCCTAGACTTTAACCTCATTGCTACTCATTAAACCTTATCTTTATTCATGTTTCCATGGTGAATGAATGATAAATATCTGCAGTCCTTAGAAGATAGCATAGATTTCATGATATTGTGAAATTCTATTTAAGGAAACTGTCCACAACAAGAACCTTCATGATCATTGTTCATCAGTAGTTGTAGGTCCAGGAATCATCCTCCTTCCTTAGCCTTTTTTTTCTTTTTTTTAGAAATAACTTGTGCTAAGGTTCATTGCACATTGTAAAGCCAAATCTGATGAAACAATGGAGTCTAAGACTGCTGCCTGAACCTGCAACAAGGAATAGTAATTCCAAATCCGTAAAACTTCATTCATTGACCCAATTCTCCTACAACTTTCACCACATAAGGCCATCTTGTGATTCTAGAAAAATCACATCAAACAACTAATTTATTCCAAGCCTCATCATGAATTGACACCCGAGAGACCTTGGGATAGTGTTCTGCAATTTGATTGTGGAAGATTGTCTTTCAAGAGAGGTAATGCACCTACGTATTACCTATGTTGTGAAGTGCATAAAAACACCATCAACAAACACCTTAGAAGATTGCACTATTTTCTATAAGATTGTAGGTATAGCATGGGTCGAACAAAAATTAGTTTAAGGGATTGGTCCATTCCAAATATTTGATCATTTACAAGGTAAATCTTAGAAGTAGTGTTAACATTAGGACTTCTAAAACCCTCATCTTTTTCTGTTTCTTTTATTATTTGGTTAGAACTAGAAATTAAAGCATCACCATATCTTAAAATCTGATGAGTTTAGAGCTTCCAACATTTGTTCATAAGACTGCTTGTGATTACTAGCATTTTCACATTTATCACTGAGTTTGTTCTACTGCATTGTCATGACCTGACACCCGTGAGACCTTGGGGTTATCTCTTTGTTCATAAAGATCAACCTTTCAAGAGAGATAGGATAACTTTTATTCTGTCTGATGTTTGGTGTCATGCAGAAACACCAAACAATAGGATTAGCGCTAGAAGGAGGGAAGAACAGGGACATTGCTTCATTCAGTTCACACCCTTCTCCTCCCAACACCAAACAACAAGATTGGTGCTAGAAGGAGGGCTTGAACAAGCAAGCTGGAGAGTTTTCTAAATGCCATATCTCCTAAGAGGCTTAGAAGGAGAACTAGATCTACACCAAAAGACGGGAGGAACCATCATCCAATCCATCATTTCCACCATCCTCACCTCCATCCACTTCATCTTCATCTAATTTTGAGACTGGTTCCATTCCAAAGTGCCAATCAGTCACCCATTAACCATTACCACCTCCACCTCAACCAAGGGCTTTCCTGGAAAATAACCCATCCCCTTGGTCCTTCAAAGACTACAATGTTATGCCCAAGAATCTTGAACTTTTCTGCTCCAAGTTTCACATTAATGATCCCAAAAGGACTGCTGAAGAGCACATTAGGATTTTTAAAATTACCCTCAAGGATAGGGTAGTTAATTAGGAGGATGTTGCCTACAAACTTTTCCCCTATTCTCTAGGAGAGGAGGCCTTTTATTGGTATAAACATCTTCCTGTTGGGTCTATCACTACTTGGCTTCAGTTGAAGACTACATTTTTATAGAGATTTGAGGTCCCAATTAGTTCCAGTGGGCTTTATCTACGGTTTACTAGGGTAAAAAGAGAGGTCAATGAACCAATAGGATCATTCAAAAATAGGTTTCATAAGGCTTATGCCAGGCTTCAACCCCCTTATGTTGTGGATGGTGCCTCTTCCAGGGAGGTTTATTATGAGGCTTTGGATAGTTTAACATCTACCTTTGTGAAGTGGAAGAAAACCCTCTTGTTAGCCTACTTGAAGCTTATGATGTGGCTGTTAAAGTGAGCATAGATCTGAGACAACACTTGCCTAGACTATTGCCATTAATTGATCAAACAGTTATGTTGGGTTCAACTCCTCAGTTGCCTTTGGTTTCATACCCAAGTCAACCCTTGAATCAAGCCCTACCCATGCCAAATTACTATCCAAATATGAATCATCCTACATTCTCTCACCAAAAAGCTAATGTACCTAGTTACTTGCAGAGCTTTGAGATATTTAACCAATCCTTGAACCATGGATTCCATTCTGTTTATATGCACAATTCATCTAGTGGTGTTCCTCCATCAAATAATGCAGACAAGGAGAGTTTGGATGAACTCACAAAGTTGGTAAAGAAGCTGGCCACTGAAGTCACTTGCCTAAGGAACCAAAACAATCAACCTCAGGCCATTCAGAGGGGAAATCAGTTCAATCATGATCAAGATTAGGGGTAGAATCTCTATAGGGGACAATATTTTGAAGATCAATACTCAGGGCTAACATTTGATAGGAGGCAACTACCACCTCAAAATAGGACTTGGAATATAAGGCCTAACAATGAAGAAGTCCTAACATCTTTGGAACATCCAAACAATCAAGAAAAGCCCCCAACTGGTGTGTATCTAGAAAAAGTAGCTCTATCTAGATGGTGCAGGATTCATAACACCAATCAACACTCTGAATCAGATTGTCAAGCATTTCAGACTGCTTCATCTATTTTCCAACAGAAGATCCAACATACCCACAACAATTTGAGTGGATAGGAAATAGTACCAGCTAATCCTTATGACATATCGGTCTTGGTGGTGGATCATGCTCCATTTCCATGGAGTGAAGAGAATGGACCAGAAGAAAAACAAGATAAAAGTGTTGAAACAAAGTATGCATACAATGAAGAATCTACGGTTCAATCTTCTGAAAGTGATGAGGAGAATGGCAATAGTCCACTAGAAGTGGAAGAGCAAGTTTGGTTGTTAGATCATACAAAGGATGTGCATCAAACCATGAAGAATGAGTCTCCAATAGAATAATTTCAACAAGCTAATGAGGAATGCCCAATAGAAGAGTCAACTGGCATTAGATCTGAGAAGGTCATAGCAGTAGACACCGAGGTAGCCCTAGAGGAGGTTGAGCTTTCAATTGAAGGGCCTCAACATATTATCAATGAGTGTCCCATAAAGAAAATTGAAGGAGTTGATGTTGCTGATAAAGGGGCTGATGTTCATGAGGGTTGTAGTTATAGGCCTGAACTAGTGCCAACAAAAGAAGAATTCAGGGAGTTTTTTCATTCATCTAATTTTGTCTCTCCTCTTTCTGTTGATGAATTAAGCATTGGAAGTTCACATATTTTATGCATTAATGATGGGATAGCTAATGTGGTTCGTACTAACATGCAGGAAAACATGAATGAAGAAGCATAAAGAAGAATGCTATACCATCAGTGGAGACCTCTTGACTTCATGGACATCGATTCTTCACAATTGGGAAAGGATGAATACAATGCTCAGTCCACAGGAGCTCAAAATCAGGTTGTCTCTTTCCTTGGTGTGAATTCTGAAGCTTATCAATTTAATTATGGAGGTTTAGTAAAGACAACGTGTTTATGGATTAACCACGGGTTTAATGAACCTCCTCAATTGCTGATTCTCCGAGATGTTGGGGTAGAGTTTGAATGCTGCAATATTGAATTTATTTTCTCTAAATATATGGATAAATCTGCATGGTTGAGAACTATAACGAGTGCCCATTTGCTTGTACATGTATTGCGAAATCCAATGGGCAGTGTCAGTTGGCCTTTCCTGAACATAGTTCTTTGTAAATATCTTTGTACATAGCTCATTTTTCTTTAGTAGTGTAGGTTTCTTGTAAATACTCCACTTTCCTGTTTTCCTTAGGTTAGTTGGTTTTTTTTGTAGGATAGATTGCTTTAGGATTAGCTTGCCTTGGTTAGAGTAGGGTTTCTTTTGTTTTTCTCTTCTTGTCTGCTGCTCTGGTTTTGGTTTGCTTTGGTCTGCTTGGGTTGGTTTTCCCTACTGCTCTGCATTTGTGGGGTTGTCCTACTTTCTTCTAGGCTTGTTGCATTTGTACAACTGGTTGTTTGTCCGAACTACTCTGGGATTTATTTTACAAACTCTTATCATCTTTTCAGAGTCATTCAAACAAGTAGATTTCCTTCATCTAATGTTGCATGGGCTGGGAATTAGTGTCACTTGACTAAGTTAAATTCTAGAATGTATTTGGGTCTTATATCTTCACACAAGTCTTAAGAATTCCAAGGTTGCATATGGTCTTTAGTAGGTCTGACTGGGTGAAAAATCTTAAATTCTGCTCTAGTGCCGCTGTGGTTCTCATCCTTGAGTGTGGGCTTCATTGCCTGCAAGGTGAAAAGTAAAGATTTAAAAGAAAATATCAAAAGAGAATATCAAAAGAAAAGAAAAGAAAATATTGAAAATCAAATGAAATGTTCACCTTATCAAGGGTATCCTAGTATCTCTACCGGGGCTATGGATGCCTGACTGGTAGTGAGGCTCTATCTAGGTTGCTTTTGGAGTTAGAATCCTTAGGTAGCCCTATCAAATTGAGTTTGGTCCTTGTTGCATCTTAGGAAAGGGAAATGAATGCATATGCACACACTTTAACCCAAGTATAGGAAAGGTTGGCTTGTTAGTGATTTCTAAAACCTTGTCTATTGGTAACCTGATGCTTGGATTGTAACCAAAGATTATGAATTCTTGATTCCAGTTTGTCATCGAAATGCTCTAGAGCATTTCCCCAATGGAGTCACCATTTATTGTGCATTTTTGCACACACGCCCCTCTGAAAGTGGGGACCCTCTCTTGGCCTGCCCTTTTTTCCTGTTTCTATGGCTTGCCCCCTCTTTTGTGCTTATCTTTGAAAATCTTGGGCTTTTGGTCTTTGGTGCCTACCTTGGTTGTGGGTGCCTTTGTGTTGAGTTCCTAGTGGTTTTCGAGTCTTGCGGATGTCCTCTCTGGGGTGGTCTTCTTTTGCCTTCTTTTTTTTCCCTTGGTGTTTTTTGTTTGGGTCCCAAGGGTTGGTTTCCTCCCTTAGGTTTTCCTTGTTTTCCTTGTTTTCTTTTTTTCTGCCAAAGGCAAAACCGGGATGGGACTAAATTATGAACTTTCACTAAGTTCACGGTTCATTTCCCATTCCCGTTCTAGCTCTGCTTCCCGCTCTCTTGCTTTCTTCTTCGTTTTGTTTTTTTTTCTTCCTAAGGTTCACTTTCCTCCCTTAGGTTTTCTTTGCTTCGCTTTTGTTGGAGGCAGGATCGGGATGGAACTTAACTTTAAACTTTCACAAATTTCACGGTTTGGTTCCCATTCCCATTTTAGCTTCGCCTCCTGCCTTCTCATTTTCTTCGTTGCTTCACCCATTTTCAGTCTAAGGGTTGGTTTCCTCCCTTAGGTTTTCCTTGTTTGCCTTTTTTTATTTTGTTCTGCTGGAGGCAGAATCGAGATGGGACTAAATTATGAACTTTCACTAAGTTCATAGTTCAGTTCCCATTCCCATTCTAGCTCTGCTTCCCGCTCTCTTGCTTTCTTCTTCATTTTGTTTGTTTTTTTCCTAAGGGTCACTTTCCTCCCTTAGGTTTTATTTTCTTCGCTTTTTATTAGAGGAGGAACCAGGATGGAACTTAACTTTCAACTTTCACAAAATTCACGGTTCGTTTCTCATTCCTGTTCTAGCTCCGCCTCCCGCCTTCTCATTTTCTTCGTTGCTTTGCCTATTTTTGACCTAAGGGTTGGTTTCCTCCCTTAGGTTTTCCTCAGTTTTCCTTCCCTTTCTTTCGCCGAAATCGGGACCAGGATGGAACTTAACTTTGAACTCTCACTAAGTTCATGATTCGGTTCCCATTCCCGTTGCACCCCCGCTTCCACTTGTTTCCCTTCCTTTCCTATCTTGAATCTGTCTCTGCCTCCACCAGGGTTGGTTCTGTTTTTGGCTGCACCTATTTCCCTTCCTTTCCCATCTTAGTTCGATCTCTTCCTCCACCTATTTTCCTTCCATTCTCATTTTGGTTCTCTCTCCACCTCCGACTCCACCTCTACCTATTTTCTGTCTCTGTTCCTGTTCTGCTTGTGGCTCTGCCTCCACCTATCTTTGGTTTCACTTTCACCTAGGTTTGCACATGATTTTCTTTCCTTAGGAACTCTAATGGATCTGCCTGGATTTTGATGATGTATTGAGCATTAATGGTGGCCCATTTGAATGCAAGTTGGATTGAGTTGAAGGTTATTATTGGGGCCAAAGGGGAAGAATGGGTGTACTTTGAAGATTTGGCGAGTTCTACAGGTGCAGTCGAGTACACTTTGTGTCTACTGTCAAATGAAACCCATCCCAGCACGCAAGGTTGATTTGGTTGGTGGCCATTAATGGAAGGAAAACATGACATGGTGGACTCAACCTGGTATGGCTTGATCTGAGTCGTTCATTTTCCCAACTTAGATCTGATCGGTGGCTTGCATTCAAGTTGGTGTCTTTCATGCATTGTTGTTCATGTGGGTGGAGCATTGATGGCGAGTGTGGCTTGAGGGAATGTACCTAAATTTGTGCAATCCCAGATCGATCTGAAGGGGCTCTTGCTGGATGCATTCAATGTTGGATGACAAGTTATTGTTGGTTGTTGAGGCCAATTTGGTTGGTGGTTGGGCTTCTTTGTAACCCTAGCTCTGGTTCACACGAGCATGTTTCTATAAGTATGGCCTTTGGCCTCATTTGTAAGGGTTCGGTGGAGTTTTGAGATCAGTATGTTAGGTTAGAGTTCTTCCATTGGCTAATTAAGCCAAAAGACTTGTAGATAGTAGATTTAGTAGTAGAGTAGCATGTTAGAAGATTAGGAGTTAGTTTTAAATTTCAAGAAAGTGTTGTAATAGACCAGAATTGTTGCTAATATGATGATTTAATACAAAGTCAAGACATTGTGCTATGACTGGTGCCTTCTTTGCATTGAATAATCTTGCATGGTTCTTGTTCTATCTTCTAAATCGCTTGGAAATGTTTGAAAGTATCCTAGGTTTAGTTAGTAATTCTTTTTATTTAATGCTTGGAGTGTTGTATCAATCCCTAGTTCATACTTTGGGAAGCTTATTGATTATGGGAATGTTGTGCAAGGTCAACCTATACCTAATACTCACGTGCTTAGTTCAACTATAGATATTCATCCAATTTTATTGAATGAATGCCCACAGTCTGAAAATATTTAACACCTTAGAAGATTGCACTATTTTATGAAAGATTGCAGGTATAGCCTGGGTTGAACATAAATTAGTCCATTCCAAATATTTCATCATTTGTGTGGTTAATCTTAGAAGTAGTGTTAACATTAGGACTTCTGAAACCCTCATCTTTTGTTGTTTCTTTTATTATTTGGTTAGAACTAGAAATTAAAGCATCGCCATATCTTAAAATCTGATGAGTTTAGAGCTTCCAACATTTGTTCGTAAGACCCCTTGTGATTACCAGCATTTTCACATTTATCATTGAGTTTGTTCTACTGGATTTTCATGACCTGACACTCGTGAGACCTTAGGGTTATCTCTTTGTTCATAGAGATCAACCTTTCAAGAGAGATAGGATAACTTCTATTATGTCTGATGTTGTTGTCGTGCAGGAAAAACAAACAACAACTTCTTCTACGTGTTTCATCATTCTTCTATATGTTATAACTTGATAATTATAGACGATGCAAAGTGTTGGGGGCATTTAGGCCTCCCTTCCATGGTGACCCAATTTTTTAATTTTATTTTCCTCATGTGCTCTTCTTCATGTTCTGATACATTTTGGGATTGATGAAATTTCATATGTATATTATATTATATCTATCTATCTATATTTATGAATAGTTCTAACCCCAAATTATCAGATCCCCCTATCAGTTGATTTCTTTATCTTTTCTTATTTTTCCTTGTTTATCTTTCTCTCTTCTTTTCTTACTTCTTGATGTTGTGGTGCCTATGTGTTGTCCCTCATGTGAGTGACAACATTTCCATGTCTACATATCATCATGTATCATGGGCCACAACATCTCTACATATCTTCTTCCTTTCCTTAGGATTCCACATGCTCCTTCAATTCACACACACCATCCTAAAGGGGGCTACTACCTCTTTGATTTTAAATAAGGTACATTTGGTAGCCAATGAATTCCTTGCCGAAAATTATGAATTTTTCAAAAAATAACATCCTTCAACAAGGATCCCCTTACCAAGATTTTCTTTCAAAAATGAATTTGTAGCAAAAAGAATCAAAAAATTTGCATTCGAGAAGGCCATTCTTTTTATCGGATTCCTTGACGAAAGAGATATTTCAAAAGGATTCCTTGATGATAGAATCATTTGTGAAAAATAATAAACTTTTCAATCAAAGTGTCCCTTTGAATGAACCCCTTGCTATCTTGAAGAGTTTCTGAGGGACCCCTTTGAAAGCTTCTCCTTTAATTGCTTGTTCTAAGATATGATTGTATGTCTATGTGACTTTTTCTTTCCTAACATGTTTTTCCATGGATTAACATGTTGCTTTATAGGACTGAGTACCTATGAATCACTTTCACAATCAAGCTTGGAGGATCGAGCACCTTGTCAAGCTTCCCTTGCAAGATCGAGCACCTGTAAAGACCAATAAAAATCTATGGAGCTTTTCATTTTCAGCCCCCAAGACTGAGCACCTATGGTGCCTCCTTTACAAGACCGAGCACCTATAAATCACTTTCATTTTGTAGGACTGAGCACCTATAGAACCTTTGTTCACCTTTTGTGGGACCGAGCACCCATGGACCCAATTCTATAGGACCGAGCACCTATAGAGATTTTGTTCACCTTCCACAAGATCGAGTACCTATGGAGCCATCTCTCTCCTACATGTCTGAGCATGTCAGATTGTGGTCCACTTCCTCGATGTTCCAGTAATTATTTTCATCTTTTTTCTCTACTTTACCTTGCATTCATTAACACATATGCTCATTAAAGTGGGGGACAAATGTAATGGAGAAAATTTGCACCCCCTACAAATTCCCCATTTCCATACCCCTTACCTTAGAAAAATGAAACCCAATGATGCAATCTCCACATCCACCACCTTTCCTTGTCCACTCGGTAGCCTATTTTTGTGTTGGTGGAGGAATTTTGTCAAGGATGCACACATGCTACATTGTCATCTTGACAATATTCTTGCCTCTAGAATATGTAGAGGCATTATGTTTCTCCATTGGATGTGAACCATAACACTTCATGCCCCCTTAACCAATGCAAAATGGCCCTTTTGCCTCCTTTCCATTCAAATTGGATAACTCTTCATTTTATCCATCTTCTAGCAACTTCTTCAATCTATCTTGCTTCTCGACTAAATTCTTTGTGCCCTATTGATCAACTACACACTTCAAGCTTCATCATGTCTCAATTTTAGCTACAAGCTACTAATTGCTTGGCTCCTCCACTCCGTTCATTATGACAATTTTTTTGTTGGAGAGCTTGCAAGCTCTCTCCTTCCTCTACTTACCTTGAAAGCATGTATATATGAATGCAATATCCTCCATTATCACTTGCTTTTGCATCATTTTATTTACATAGTAGCATTTTTTTTTGTGTTATAGCTTGGTACTTATAATTTCATAAATTTCTTTATCATTTCCTACATCGTTACTATCTGGCTAAGAGAAGGTGAAACACCAAAGCGAGGGACTGACTAAGGTAGTCCTCTAAAAATATCACCAACATTTTCCTTGGCCTTGTGTGTAGGTGGTCTTTGGTTGGATTTGTTTGGATAATCAAGTTACGAGGAGTTTGGTACTGCTTTCTCACTTCCTTTGTCAATTCAAACATAGTATAGTTAAAATATTCTTCTTTTTATATTCCATTTCTATAATTTTCCTATATTTTTTCATAGCACAAAACTTTGCTAGCCAGGCTGTTAGTTTGATTTCTACCATTTTAATTTGCTTCTTAGACTCTCTATCCATATGGATTCTAGCACACCATTGAGATGTCAGTGCGTTGTGTTAGAGTCTATGTATTGCACTTTCATCCTAAGGCAATGAGTTTTCTAAATAGTAGGTTAGACCCTAGAAATTAGCTCATCTGACCCTCTAAAAAATTTGGGTTAGCAAAAGTATAGTAGCAACTAGATCGCTCTTCCTTTTCAACCTTAATAGCTTAATGTTTTTAATTATTGAACAAATCTTGAGGTAGATTAAGGCAACTTGTTGCTTAGGAGTCTCTCATGACCTAGAGTCCTAAAGAAACTGGTCCCCCTCTTCTACAATGTGTTTTGTGTTGTCCTCTACATTTCTTCATGTTTAGAGATGTGCTTGTGTGGTTTGTATGTGATGATCAATAGTATTTGAAGGTGGTATATCTAGAGTTATCGGTCTTGGATTGTATGGTAGTAGAATATGTGTTTGACAGTGTGTTGGACTATCTCTAGCTTGTGAAGAGGGTTATCTGGGAGAAATGGAATTTCTCCACATTTCTTCATGCTAAATTTTATTATCTTAAATTTTTTGGAATGTCATAAATATGCTTGTATCTATCTTCCCTTGAATGGTTTTGTGTTCAGTTGTTCCACAAGCTTGGTTCATGTGTTGTATCTTAGTGGTTGTTTGGCTGGTTGCACTTGATGATAGTATTCTTAGTTGCATGTGTTTGTACCAATGTGTGAATATTTGTTTAGTGTTGGAATATTCTAAAATGTTGTGGGATGTTGCTACATGGTGTGCAAGATGTTTTGGGACTTAGTGAAGTGTGTATGTGGCTACTTGGTAGTGTTAATGTTAGTTTGGTCAACCTGGTGTGTTAGTGTTATTTGTGAATGTGCTTTGTGGTGTTTGGAAGCTTGGTGTAGCATGCTAGTGTAGATTTGGGTCTTGGTTAACCCTTGGTGTGGTCTACCTTCACTACTTTCCATCGTGGAAGTGTTTGGTGCTGACCTATTTTGTAGTTGCATGTTTGAGGTGCATACATTTCATTGAAGCCGAATTGGAGAAGATTATTTATGTTTGTGAAAGATATATAAAAGGTCAATTGTTGGATAAGTGTGTAATTTGAAGAGTGGTGTGAAATGATGTGTATCTGATCAAGTTTTGAAATCTAAGTGAGTATGAATTCCTAAGACTATAGGAAGTAATGAGTAGAAGATATCTACATTTCAGTGTACCTAAAGTTGTTGGAGGTGGTGAGCCAAAGGTTGTGGATGATAAATAGTCATTGTGGTGGATTCTCTTGTTTCTCTAAGGTAGTGAACCTCCTTGTAGTAGTTTCTTTGTGATATCTTATATTCCAAAAGAAGTGGTCTTCTTGGATAGTGAGCCATTCTTTCTTTTGGATAGTGAGTCTTTTAGGCAGTGAGCCCTTTCGATAGTGAGCCTTTTGTAATTAGTGTTGTTATTCATATATATGTGAGTTAATCTTCACCATGGTTTTTTCTTGATTAGGATTTTCCATGTAAATTTTGGTGTTCTATTGTGTATGGTTTCTGATGTGTTGATTATTCATTTGTTTACTTTCATAGTGATGATTAATAAGGGTTTGAAGGTTTTAATGCACAAATAATTCACCCACCCCTTCTTAGTTGTCTTGTGTGTCTAACAAAAGATGTATGCCTTGAGGGCTCATCAGAGATGGCCTTGCCTATGTAACTATGCAAAGGATTCATAGTTCAATCATTCGACTAGGACATTAACACATGATGGGTAACAATATTTTTGATTTTGATGTTTTAGACCTATTTATGGATTTTGACTTGATTTGGATGTTTTTTTATTTTGACTTATTTTAAATGTTTTTCAATTTTGAAGTATTTTGAATTTTTTTGAGATTTTTATAAATGATACCTAGATCACAATGTTGATGTCACATTGTGAGATATAGGACATGGATCAATATTTATTCAAAAGGAATATATAAGTATTTTCCCCCAATGTCTAGCAATGTATGGAATGTCATGGGTGGATGCATGGATCAAGATAATGGATGGATATTGGTAAGCATGTGAAGGATGCCAAGGATTATTTTGTGATATGATAACATGTTCAGATAGAGGATGCTCATTTGGATAATGTTTTATTTCTCAAGATATGGTATTGCATAGGATAGGATAGTATCAATGATAATGAACCGTGTTAATATTTTTCCATAAGCAAGTTTGAAGTGTACCCCAAATCTTTGTCAAGATCAAGATAACTAGATTTGGATGAAAATTGATTGGATGGATGGATCATGGGTTTACTATGGATAAAATGGATGGGATGTTATATTTATTATGGATAAAATGAATGGGATATGGAGGGGATGATATGTTTCTAATGGAAATGGTGCATGTAGATGCTCAATTCTATACATGATGTCTATTTTCTAGGTTTTCATCATGGTACTTGCCCAAAGTGCCACCAAAGTGGTTTTCGTTGGAGGATGATTTTTCTCTTTACTGTTTTCTTAAATTTTTTTGAAGGTTTATGCAAGACCACCTGGTGGTGTTGATGTAGATGTTTCTGTCATGATGTACCAATGATATCCTACTTGGGCAAGTTTCTTTTCCAAGATATGAGCACTTGAATTTAACCCATGGATTTTTTTGTTTTCTTTGTCAATACCAGAGTTAACCTTGCATAAGTGTGCACACCACGATGGAGTTCCCTTAGAGTCCTTATGATAAACTGTCACTACCAATATCTGGTCAATGTGAGATTTGGATATCATGGATGTTGAAGTGGATGGAGGATTTTGATGAGGAATATGATATGTAGATGAATCAATTGATAGCTTGGAATAATTTATTATCCAAACTTGGGATGGTGATAAATTAAGGGTGGATATGGCGATATGAGTGAAATTATGACCAAATTCTTGATATACTTTGTATCTCCCTCTTAAATCTTTCTTTTGCATCAACAAACATTTTTGATGGATGAAAATCCCTTTTTGATTTTTCCCCATAATTTCTTTGACTAATGGAGTTTTATAGGGATGATTTTCTTTCTTTTTCTTTGGGATCCATTTGAACTTTCTTTGTCCCATTTGATTTTTCAATCATTTTTCTTGATGAATTTCCCCTTTCATTGATGTAGATCTTCCTCTTTGTGTTGGTCCCAATTGGTGGGTGGAAAGATGCAAGGATGATGATTCATGATATGGATTTTTTTAGTATTGGTAGTGGTTTTATCATAAGGACTCATCACTCTCCCCATGTTGATTTTTGTAGTAGGTAAAGTTACACCTAGTATTATTGAGGTATTGTTGACATGATTAGATTCCTAGATTGCTAAGTGACCATTACCCTAATGCTTAGTATTGTCGATAGTCTTTGTTGATTCTAAGATATAATGTTCCCATAAGCCTAATCCTTTACCTTGATAATTTTGGATATCTTCGTACTCAATGTCTTTGATCTAAATTTGGGATGTATCAAATTTTGATGATGATGATTCACAATCAATGTAGGGATCTTCTTCAGGATCACTATGAAATTTTGTTGATTCTTCTATTCTTTGATCATTTTTTAGGACTTTAAGAGTAGGAGACCCTTGACCATTGGTAATGATGTCAGTAATAGGAGAATCTTGTTTTGGAAGATCATCTGTGTGTCCATCAAAAGGAATCATCTCATGGGTATATGTATGTGTGGTTGGTATATAGATTTGGTCTTCTTTTGGAGAACTTTGGGTGTCTTGGAAGATACTCACCAAGTCATTGTAGTATTTTGGCGATATGAATTCTTGATCTTGACTAATTTTAGAGTTACCCTCAATACACTTTGGATTAAGCTCTTGACATGGATCAAATTAAAAGAAAGGATTTATTTCAAAGGACTCTTGGATGTCTTCAATATGTGGGTATGTGGTTGATAACTCTTGGCTTAGATTTTCTTCATTGGGTATGAGAATTGGTTTAATATTTTATTGATCCTCAAGTGTTGTGTTAAGAATCTCTTATATATTTGCAACCATGAGGTTAAATGATGTTAATATATCTTGGAATGGACCATTTCTAGAAATTGGTGGATGATGTTGATCATGCTTTGGAAAAGAGTCTTGATGTATGTTGACTTTATCATTGGGTGAGGTAGAGACATTGTTAATGTGATCATTAGTGGATGAATATTGAATGTTATCCTCAATAGTTATGGTTCCTTGGTCAATGCGGTTATGTATGAGGTTCTTAATTTTAATACAATTTGATGTTTCAAGACCTTTTATTCTATGGTATTTAAAATAATCATTACCATCATGCCATGAGAATTTAAATATAGGTTTGTAACCACCAAATAACTTTGGAAGAGTGGTAAGTTTAACATGAACTAACTTGTTTAACTGAAACACAATTGGCTCCCTTAAATGAGTGTATTTGTGTTTGGTGATAGTGTTGGATTGTAAGGCTTGTGGTGATTGTTGATATTCATGAGGATTTTGTTGTTGATGTTTATGTGAGTATTGGGATAGATTATGTTCATTAAGTGAGGAAATGTAATGAGGATTTTTAAGGTTTTATGGATGTAGATATTGAGATATTTGTTGATGTATGTTTTGAGGTGTGAATGGATCCATCTCATAGTTCATCATTTTCATATTTGACATGTTTATGTTTGGGTTGTTCATGTTTGAAATGTATTGATGTGGTGAAATAATGTTGTGTTGATAAAGACTCATGCTTTGATTACTTGGCCTATAGATTAGTATGTTTTGACATTGATTGACATCTATCATGTGACAAGTTGTTCCAAAGTTTTGATTAGGGATACCCATTGTTGTTATTCCATTGAAGCTAGTAGGATAGGATGGCCCTATGTATGAATTGTATTAATGTGAGTTTGGATAATTGATTGGAATTGTCATGTTTTATTTATTTCAAGATCAGATTTTTCAATACCTCTAAATGATATAAGATAAACATTTGAACATGATGGAGGAATGTGTCAATCCTAGGAGGTGTTAGATGTAAATTAATTTGTTGAATGTTTTTGTGGTATCAAATAATAACACTTTGATAGGTTTTAGGATCAATGCTGAATGATTTTGTGAATAAATGGAGGGTATGAAACTTTCAATTTTTGATAAAGTTTTAGACTCAATTGTTTGGTTGTGTTTGATATTGATGATGATGAACTTGAAAGATTTGGGAGTAGAATTCTGACTCCAAAGTAAGTTTATCCAAAATGATGTTTAAATTCGACTAAATACTTAAAAATATATTGTTTCTAAGCATGACGCTAAACTATTTGATAGGCTGAAAAATGTAAGTCTAAATGATTTGTGTTAAAATATCAAGTTATTGTTTGAAGTGAGATGTTTTGATGGTTTTATCTTGGTAGTTTTAATATTTGATCCTCATGAGACCTAAAAAATGTTTTTGATGGGCTGAAGATAATAATGAACATGGATTTTGTTTGCTATTTTGATTGATATTAGTGAGCCAAGTTTTTCTTTAATTAAATTCAGACCATTTAGTGCTTATGAACCAAAATATAGAATCAGATAATGTTTTGAATTTTGTTATTTTTTTAGTTTTGATAAAAGTGTCCTTTTGTTTTTCTGCAAAGACGTTAATATTTGTAAAGGTGTTGATGTTTGACAGAAGTTTCAGACTATCCAAACAAAGGATTTTCTATGCAAATTTCATTTTACTCTAACAAACATGTCGAGATGTGCAAAAGCATCGATGTACAAAAAAAAGTGTCATTTTCATGAAAATGAAAGCATTGGTTTTCATAAAACAACCACACTTTCGAGACAAATGCATTGATATGTTAAAGGATCTTTAAAATGTTAGCTGACCTAGTTGTTTAATGTTTTTATTTTGTAAAAACACAATATACAACATGTAAAATGATATGATTGGGTGATTAGATGCTTTTTGTGTGTCCTTCCACAAGGCCACACTAATAAGTGTCATAAGGTCTCCACAAGAAAATGTGCCATGAAGTTATAAGGATGTCCAATAATAGTAGTCTTACCACACTTGTGTGTTAATCTAAATCCAAGGAATAGGTAGGTAAGGTATGCTAAGTTCATGTACCACCTTAACACACCTCACCTTGAAAGAACTAAGTTATAACAAGACACCTTATCACCTCAACCAAGTATCAGACATGATGAGTAACTTCTCATGTTGATAGTGCCATGATGCACCACTATAGAAGACATTCAATAGGTCTTAGGCTTCTTGTAATAATTGGTTATTAGTGGGTGGAATATTTATGAACACCACCAACTACTTCTAGATATATCCTCGTGATCTAGAATTACCCTAGACCACTAGTGAAAGTCTAGTATGCTACGTGTGTGGATCAAACTACAAATCCTTTGGCTAAAATGAAAATAAAAATGCAAGTTAAATATGTTTCTCTTCACCCAAGTTCACACAAGATGCAAGGGGAGAGGATACACATCCAAAACCTACCAAGCACGTAATACAAAGCACTCATTTTTTCATTTTAAGCATGCACTAAGGATCAAATGTTTGGTTCATTTTAAGCACAAATTCCAAAGCATGCAAGTTGTATTGTTCTTTTTAATCCCAAAGGAAAGATGAATTCATTTTAAATCCAAAGGAAAGATGTAAGTTGTGTTGTTCTTTTTATTGTACCAAAGTAAAGATTAATTCATTTTAATGCACTAAATTGAAAAATGTGCCCTAAATTAAAGCTCTAGTGATCAAAATTACTAATTATGTTCCAACTCCTCCAACCCAAGTTTCCTCCAAGAATCAGCCTCAAGAATTAGAGAACAAAAAAAATTATATTGTTAGGGTTATATGAAAACCAATTTGAAATAAAATGAACCCTAAAAATTAAACTTATTGTTATACTTGCAAAGGTGTTGCTCTATCTATGCAAAGACATCACTCTTTCAAATACATGTGTCACTCTTTCAAACAAAGGAATTAGTCTGTATTTATGCAAAAGTGTTTGGAATTTATAGAAGCGTCGCTATTTGCAAGTGCATCACTCTGCCATTCACAATAAAACAAAAAATGTTAGAAAACAAAGGCATCGATGTAATGCAAATGCATCATCCTTTTAATTGCAAAGGTGTAAATATTTGCATAAGAAACACCTTGTCACCTATAAAGGAATTGATTTTCTTCTAGAACCTACAATGTTTGAAAAAACTAGTTAGATAGGGACGTGGGTCCCACCGGGTGTGCTAATATGTAAGCATATGAATTCAATTGATCAAATAACATAAAATGAAGAAATTAAACTAAAATGATCAATTAAAAGAAATACTTCAATGAAATTTAGTAAACATGGTTAAAATGATTCGATAAAAATGAAAGAAGTATAAATTCTAAACATTTGAAACAAATAACCAACAAACCTCCAATCCCATTGTGGATTGAGTAAAATTTGAGTGATGGTATGGATGTGGATTGATCAAATTTTCCTAATCCATGTTGATTTGCAAAATATTGATGATGATTGATGAGGTTGGTTCACACAAAAGGCTCTCAAATTGCTCAAGAATGAGTGATCAATTTAAGAGAGTAACTTTGCATAAGATTTGTCTTCATTTAATATGAAATACCTTAATATTTATAGATTTTAGAGATATTGATCAATAGTTATGATTTGAAATACTAATCAATGGACGAAATCGAATGAGAGATGAAAAATGGATCAAGGGTTGATAATCCATGAGGCATGGATCAAAAATTAGATCAAGGGTTCATAATCCTTGAGAGATTCAAAAACATCCCTAAATTTCAAGAAATATGTTGGAGATATTTTGATTTGGAGGGAAGAATTAAAATTTGAAAAGGAATATTCCATGTGGAATATTCTTTATGCAAGTTGGAGAGTTGAAATAATATTAGCTAATTAAATAGTTCATGAAAATTATTTAATTGTGTAAGTTGGAAGAATTAAGTTTTAATTAAATAATTGTGAATTATTTAATCAAGTAGGATTATTAGCATTTAGTTAAATAATATTGACATTATTTGATCAAAAGGGGATAAAATGATGAATTATGAGGAATTAATTAGATAACCTTAATTATTCTATCAATAGGAGAAGAAAATGAATTTAACTAAATATTTTGGAAATTATTTAATTAAATAGATGAATTAGGTGAATTATGTTAGAAATGGTGTTAATAGGAAAAATCAGGTGTGTGATATAATCAAGACATTTTTAGATGTCTGCAATATGAAGGCTAACAAGAGCATAAGGAGGAGGAAGTTTTAGTCTAGCATACCCATTCTAGAACCACTTTGGCTTCTCTTTTTTTTTTCAAAATTGTTGTAAATGAAATTTTGGTAATTTTTAGAGCTCTTTTTCACATTCTTCATGTCTTCATATTTTGACCTAATGGCCTTTGCAATCAGCTATGGAGAAATATTAAAATATAAACCATTTACATTCACCTTTCCATTAAACTATAAATTGGTGAGCTTAGAGGTTAGGGAATCATTATAGTTGTGCATCACTTGAAAGAAATAATTAAAACCTACCTTATCAAATAGCTCCCAAAGCTCCATATTTTGTTGGAGAGATCCATAGTTAACCAGCTCATACCTCTTCCTAGGGCCAACCATTATACCTTCATTAGTAAGGAAACTCCCCCGAATTAAACACCAAGAAATCTTCCCCAAGATCCTTACCACCCTCATTCAAAATAATAGGAATATCAATATCTTAAATGGTGAAATAAAAAATTGCCTCATACATTTGTAAAAACAATCTATTATACTCACAAGAAATGATGAAAAGGAGAAACAATTTCTAGTAATCTCAAACACTGAGATTAGGCATATCAATATGACTTGTGATAAAAATATTAAAATGTGAAGCATTAATGGGAGGCTTAACGACCTATCAATCTGCACATAGGAAAGGACTAAGAGCTTATAGAATAAAACACCTCCAACATACGTAAGATGATGATTTTTATGAACCTTTTGAAAAATAATCATTTCCCTTCCATCCTTTAAATACATGCTCATACCACTATTAAGATTGTTTAAATGCTTAACATACCCAGTCATCATTATTTCATTCACCCTCAAAGTATGAGAAGAAAAATCACACATCTCCTCACTCATTAATATCATAATTACCTTTATCCCATTCCTTTCTTTTAAAAGGATACTTTTAATATGAAACATAATATTATTATAATTATAGCAAGCCTAGTGATGATAATTCAAAGCTTCATTAGCCACTACATCAACAATACCATTACCTTCTTTATAGGTGTGAACAATCTTGGATTGAAGAAATATCCTCAAGATCATTTTGCAATCCTCCATGATATCCTTGATGTCCCATGGTCCTATCACCTTCCCTTGTAGAATATATATTATTAATTTTGAATCTCCTTCAATAAGCTCTCTAGGAAACCCCAAACCTTTCATTCTTTTGATTCCCCACTAGGTAGCCATTGCTTCTACAATTTTTTTAGTAATCGTACCAATGTTTTGTCATATACTTCAATTATCCACCCTTGATGATCACAAATCACACCCCCATCACTAGTAAACCTAGGCTTCCCTTTAGAATAGCCATCAAAGTTGCACTTGACCCCACCATTGTTAGGAAGCAACCAAGAAGTGTTATTCCTAATGAATTTGGTTATCCAATTAACTTTATTCAAGTCCTACTTTATCCCTCAATTCTATTTTATCTTGAGCTCCTTGTAAGAAAGCATCTATTTTAAGTAACCATAGACACCAACATTGATGTTCTCCTTTTTTTTTTGTTTTATGGACATGAAGACTTCATTGTTGTTTCTCTTTATATCTCTAAACACTACACCAAAACAAGCAATTAGTGCCTAAAATAGCATCGTATTTTAGTGAATTTGAGTTCATGAATTGAGCACCTCCACTAGCACCAAACTCAGCGCTAAATTGCATGTTCACTTTGGCACCAGATTTGGCACTGGGTTTTGAATTGGGTTTTACATCAATTTTTGCGTTGAGTTTTGCATCAGAATTTCTTGCTTTCGATTTGGGTTCTAATTTTGTTTTTGGTTTTGCATCTTGTGTTGCTACCAGGTTTTCTTCCAATTTTTCTTCCCATTTTGCTTCAAGGTTTTCTTTCGGTTTTGCTTCCAGTTTTGCTTCCAATTTTTCTTCCTGGTTTGCTTCCAATTTTGCTTTCGATTTTGCTTCTAGTTTTGCTTCTTTTGTTGCTTCTAGGTTTGCTTCTAGTTTTTCTTCCCATTTTTCTTCATGGTTTGCTTTTGGTTTTGCTTCCATTTTTGCTTCTAGTTTTGCTTCCCATTTTGCTTCACAGTTTTCTTTTGGTTTTGATTCCAATTTTGCTTCCAGGTTTTCTTCCAATTTGGCTTTCGATTTTTCTTCTGGTTTTTCTTCTTGTGTTTCTTCCATGTTTTCTTCCAGTTATTTTTCCAATCTCACTTCCAGGTTTTCTTTCGAGTTTGCTTCCATTTTTGCTTCCAATTTTGGTTCTAGGTTTTCTTCTAGTTTTTCTTATGGTTTTGCTTCTGATTTCGCTTCCATTTTTGCTTCTATTTTTTCTTCCAATTTTGCTTTTGGTTTTACTTCCAAATTTTCTTCTGATATAACATTGCTTGTTGCATCTACCTTTGCTTCCATTTTTGAATCTTTAATGCTTCTAATATGACTTCTATTATTGCATCTTTTGTTGCTTCTAAAATTGCTTCCATTATTACTTCTTTGTTTGCTACTTGAATTGCTTCTATTTTTTCTTCCTAGATAATGCCAATTTTTTCTTCCAAGATTGCTTATAGTTTGGCTTCCATTGTTGCTTCCTTTTTGCTTCTAAAAATGCTTCTTGTTTTGCTTCCATTTATTAATTTAATATGTTTTATTTTATTTTAATTAATTAAATATATCACGCCTCTTAAATAACTCATATGATTATAGAGTAAGTAATTTAATTATTTAACTCATATGATTAAATAACAAGATAATTATTATAACATGATCATCATCTATAATTAAAACAAGTGAGTCAAATATCTATAGTTTAATTAAATTTGATAACATCCATCCTGAGCAGTAAATTAAAATCATCATACGTAATAAATATCCATCCAAAAATCATCGACCACTTTCAATATATATAAATTGACAAGTCACTATTGATAAGATCATCATCATATATAACTAAAACAAGTGAAAGTCAAATATTCCAATAGATCAATAACATGGAAAAATGATACATTTACAAATGATATAAGTAAAATTTGATAAATTATGTAACTCAAAATGATGCAAGTCAAGATGATACATGTCCAAATGATATAAGTCAAAATGATACATGTCAAAATGATACAACTCAATAATGTGGTACTGCAGGCCATGAAAATGATACATATGATAGTAACCATGAAAAAAGACATCATAATGATATATCAGTAATGATCCATTGAATAGTCTATATGATCATGAATGTCGATGGCTACTAACAACAATTGCCTCATCATTATCATCACCATCGTGATCATCATCATCATGATCATCATCGACATCATCATCATCATCATCATCAGCCTCGGTGTCTTCTGTATCAGCATCATCATCATCCTCTTCCATGCAATTTGTACCAAAACCAACATATTCTGGATCATCTTGATCTTTTGGAAGACCTATGTCCTGCAAAAAAAACATTTAAAATAAAAAGTTATTGTTTATTTCATGCAATAATTTTTTTTTTCTATTATATATCTAATATTAAAACATATGAAACAAAACCATAATCATATTACATCATATCAAAGTGCACATACCATAATAGAATTTCAAAAACGTTACAGCTAATATGTCATTCCAATTATGTAAAAATGCAACAATTTTAATAAATGTTAGTAAAATATGCCATTATTTGGTGGAAGAGGAAGAAAGATGACTGGCACTCTAGAGGCCCACCATAATGGATTTCGGTATTCAACCATGAGAGCAGAAGAGATCAAGCTGATATCATGTATCAAAACATTAAGCATGCATTCTTCCAGCCATTGGAGAATGGGATTATTACTTTGCTTCATTTTCATTTGCATAACCATATCATGGTGTGAACCAAGAAGACCAAGGACTTCCAATTTTATGTGGAGGTAATGGATGTGGTCCAAACTTTTGGAGGGGAAAGAAGGTCAATGTATGATCCTGATGAAATTAAGGAAGAACAACAAGAGAGGGACAGGGAAAATAAAATCAATGCAGAGTTTCAAGGATTTTTCAAGCGAGTAATAAAGCTATGGGAGCAACCTCATCTAAAATATTTTGAACTAGAGTTTTATATACCATTTAGAGAGCTTGGTTTTCATGGAGTTCCTTTCAAATCATCTTCTTTTATTGTTCCTATGGTAAAATGGTTGGTAGAGTCGGTGGAATTACCTTTCTTAGTAATCAATATTAGTGAGATTGAGATTGTTAACCTTGAGAGAGTAGGACTTGGGAAAAAGGCATTTGATATGGCTATTTTTTTCAAAGACTTCAAGTGAGATGTACTCCGCATTGACACCATTCTTCAATCTTCACTTGATGGCATCAAGATTCAAGTAATGTTTTAACTCAATGGATATAAAGTATTATGAAAGTAGAATGAAATTGAACTGGCGGCCAATTTTAAAGACTATTACTAATGATCCAGATAAATTTATTGAATATGGTGGTTGGGAATTTTTTAATATGGAAGCTAGTGATCAGAGCTAGGAAGACCATGCAAATAAATACAAATTGAATGATGGATTGTGACCTCAAGTTAAAGACAAAGCATAACATATATTTGGATGATATAATTTGATAGGTTCTTCAAAGCAATTCAATTCCAATAATGTTAAATTTGTTATCTCAGTCATTTATCAACACCAAAAGGTTCAACAACCTATCATGGAAAATTTCCATATATACCAAGAAAGAATAATTTCATGAAAAATTAATTATAGTCAAGCAAATGAGGAATTATTATCTTACCTAAGGATAGTCATAGACCCAAAAAGGATTGGCATAGATTTCATGAAGATTGGATATAGGAGGCATTGATACAGGAGATGGACATGGATCTTCCAAGCCATCCACTGAGATGGTTTCCTACAAAAAAGTGGATGATATCCCTATTTCTAGAGAGCTCATGATTCTGGTTGATGTGAAAAATTATTTTGTTCTAGTACCCATATATGGCATCATGGTTCCATTTCATGTAGCCACCATCAAGAGTGTTACAAGCCTCCAACAAGATGGAGGGAATTCTTGTATAAGGATAATTTTCAATGTTTCCAAGTACCGACTTTAATGTCAACTACATGCCAACATTAAAATTCCCTAGTAGTATTTATGTTAAGGAAATTTCCTTTAGATCCAAGGATTCAAAGCACATCAACCATGTGGTACAAATGATTAAATCGCATAGAAGATTTTTAGCAATGAAAGATTCTGAAAAAGCTGAGAGAGCTACACTAGTGACTTAGGAGAAACTTCAACTTTAAAAAACAAAGCCAATTAGGCTAGCAAACTTTTGGATTAGACCAAAATTTGGTGGAAGAGGAAGAAAGATGACTGGAACTCTAGAGGCCCACCATATCCTACAACCTTTCACACTTCCAAGATGCTAGAGACTGAAGCAACTCTAGAATTAATCTTAGTAGCTAAATGTACATGCTGAATATGTTCATTGCTCAGAATGAGGTGACACTAGAATTGATTTTAGGCCTACAATAAAATGGATGTGCAAATGACAAAGGTGTCATTCAGATATGTTCATTTTCCTATTTTTTAAGAAATGTTTCTCTTGGTCTTGATATTTTTATAGTGAAGCTCTGAGGAAACAACCACCTATTTTTTCAATGCAATATTCACTACATTTCTTATGATTAAAGAGGTTGAAAAGAAGCCCATGAAATTTTATTTCTCCTGAATCTCAATTCTTGATAAGATCATAGCTTGTGAAGTGACAATAAAAACATTACCATTCTTGAATTTGAATCCACAAAATAGTTTTAGTAAAGAACTTAGTAAGATATATAAACACCAAAACACGGGATTATAACTTAGATATTAAAACTCATAAATCTAACTCAGTCCAGAAAAGAATAAAAGGAGTGGGGAATGACCACAGTAAAACAAAAAAATGCATATGAAATTATACACATGAATAAAACATAGATACACAATGACAAAACAAAGAAGGGAAACTCACATGCAACATAGACATATAGTAGAGAGAAACTGCATAAATGGTGCCATTATAGAAAATCAATGCAATATGATATGATGATCCAAAACCAAGCCTTGGTTTCCCTTATTATACGGGAAGTGACAAGCTATAGGTCCATTCATGAAAATTTGTGTATTTTCATAACGATAACTAATTGTGATGTGTTAAACATAAGAAAACTAACTTAATGAAATAATAGTAGCCAACAACACTTGCTCTATTAGTCATCATAGAGAACCTGTGACTTCTTAGGATGTGGCAAGATTCTCTTCTCCATGATGAAGTTCCTGATCAGCTTGTGTCTTAATGCAAATTTCCTTTCTCCACACTCAGGGCCCTTCCATTTCTAGTAATAAACAAGTGAATTTCTAACATATGCTTGATGTAATCCTCTCTAATGTGAATGTCAATGCTCGACAAGGAATCCCTCATATTTTACTCTAGATACATGATTCCTTCAAGCTATTTATGAGCGTTATCCAACACATTTTCCTCATCATTGATTATATCAAGTTCTTGTGGTAATATCTCAAACAACTCATCCTTCCATTGATCTTTTTCTTTAAGTCCCCCATCATCAAAGAACATAGTAAATGGGATATCTAATGGTTGCTTGAAGTCATCAAGATCAGTCTTGACTCTAATACGAAACTCCTCATGTTGATTGACTAATTCATTATATATGTGGAGTATTTTTTCATCCATGATTTCCATCTTGACCGATTCTTCTTTCTTTTCTTCCACTCTTTCTTGTAGCTTCCCATGTTCTTGATAAGTTAAGCGTAGCTTTTCAAAGAGGTCCCAATAATTATTAGCCTAATTTATTACTTTCTCAAATCTCATTTTGATCATCTCAGAAGCCATCTCAAATTTAGTAGTTTTTATTTTTGTCTCTAGTTCATTGCATTTCTTTTGAGCTTTCTCATGACATGGCTTCCAATATATAACATTTGCCATTGCATCTAATACTTTATTTTCACAATCCACCCATGGAGAAAACAACTTTTATGAAGAAGAAGAGGTTGATTTGTCTTTGTAACTAGCTACCTCCTTAGCTTTTCATTATCCTTCACCAACTTTTTAATTTGGGATTTATTGAATTTTTCTACATTTATGTTCAATTCTATAGTTTCAATGGGATTAGTATCCCCAACTCTATGCATCATGAGATGTCCAAATACTTGACTTAGATTGATGATAATAACAAGTCTCTTATCTTGAGGGTATAGTGACCAAATCAAAAATGTAGATTCATCTAGGTTGTAACCTGATCTTGAATACATTTTATCACTAGATTCTTCGGTTAGATGCAGTTTTTTATCCCCTCTCTTCT
This sequence comes from Sequoiadendron giganteum, assembly GCA_007115665.2. Lineage (NCBI taxonomy): Eukaryota > Viridiplantae > Streptophyta > Pinopsida > Cupressales > Cupressaceae > Sequoiadendron > Sequoiadendron giganteum. The sequence continues at coordinate 458,127,710 of CM021108.1, forward strand.
TGAAGCTATCAAACACTATAGTAGAAATGATATCCCAACTAGGAAAAAGAAAGACCCCAACTTCTTGAAGTAGTTCTCTTCATCTCTCAGGTGTAATGCATTCTAGCTCCTTATCTATGTATTTCCTTAACTCTTCTAAGGAAATCGCCTCTTGCTTAGGAGTGAAATCCTTCATTCTTTTCCTCAATATTCCACCCTTGTGCTCATAAAAAAATGAATTGAATTCTAAAGTTTTGACAAAATCACTATCTGAAATAAATTCTTGTCCAACCCTAACTCTTACATCATCAAAAAGTTCATTCGATGTTTCAAACTTGACTATGTTTTGTTCTTTAGGTGGCTCATATTTTGTGACAGCTGGTGCACTTATCTATTCAATTTCATCTTCCTCCTCATCATTGTCTTCTTCATCCCTTTCTCCACTTATGTCAGTATCAATAGAAAAATTGACCTTTGGAGTGAATCGTGAGGGTATGTAATTGAGGGGTTCCATCTCCTCAACATGCATTCTAGAGCCAGTTTCCACATGTTCCTCAAAGATCATAGAAGGCACATCTATGGTTAGTTCTTCTTCATGATTGATCAATTGTTCAACCCTTTCTATATGATCCTATATATGGCTAAATTCCCTTATATATGAAGGATTATTTTTCCTTTTCCAATCCTCAACTATCACAACCTTATTGTATTTGGCAATCCTTTGTATTGTTACAATTTCATCACAATTCTTGATTACATCGTCCATAGAGAATTTATGCGCATACCTGGATAGCCCTTGTGACAACATTTCTCTATTAATAAAATTTTCTGAATCAAAGCTCTTTCTTTCATTTCCCAATGGCGGACTATAATGTGTGAGTTTCTTGTCAATCTCCTCATACCCTTCACTAAAGACAACTGTAAATTCCCTGAAGCACAATGTACTTGGCAGAATTGACTACTTGTTGTGCCCCTTAAGATTCTTAGCATCTAATTTAGCTAATTTCCTTACAATTTCCAAATAAGATACTCTATCTAGAACGGTCTTTGGTAACAAGTATGGAGATCCTTCAAATCCATACACTCTAATTATAGTGCAGTCAGAATAAGTATACCAATCTCCCCAATTGTGGTTCACTTTCCTTCTGGGATCCTTTTCCTTAGGTCTAAGGAACCTTTGTACCTCAAGAGACAATTTATAATCACATGAATATCCTAACAATTTCAGAAAAGGTTTAACAAAATATTCTTCAAAATACAGATAATGGGATCTTTCACATTTGTTGTCCCATATTAATGTCCACATCTAAATTGGTTTAAAGTTGTCATCCTCATTTGTGTCTCTTATCCTTAGCTCCTCTCCCCAAAACCCTCTAGCTTTCCCTTCATACAAAATAAAATTCATGAACAAAGAATAATGCTTGAAATTAATATATTCATTACTATTGTTTTTAATTTTCTCCAATCCTTGATTTAAAACATTGGCTAGGTAGCCAGCATAATCAAATGACCTTGTGTCTCTACTTTGTACATTTGTTTCTAACACCATCAGGGCTAATGACATAAGAGGTGGGACCTCCACTCCCAATACTTGTCCTACAAGATACTATGTGTACTGAAAGTATTGCTCAAACAATTCCTCATGAAAGGGAGGATACTCATTGTGAGAAAATTTTCTAAGTTGATTTCCATCTTCTCTAGGCCTGTGAAGGGGAAACTTCCATATTTTTTAACTATTATCCATGTGGTGGTATTCTGTTATTAGGTCCTTCACTGTGAATGAGAGGTGCATACTACAATCTAATCGAAAAATAGTAGAAATAAAGTCTTTAGAGATGATACTGAACTCAGACCCATCATGTAGCTGAATTGATCATCTCCTAGGGTTATATTTGTTAGCTAGTGCTTTGATCAATTCCACGTTGATAAATACATTAGGCACAACTAGTTTTCCTAGGTTCATTCTCCAAGAATTGCACACGGGTTGGAACCTATACTATTTTCTATAGTGATACATGAAAAATTCATACCCTCTTTGTGGTGTCCAGACATCCTCTACATCTTTTTGTTTATCCCATAGTTTTTGCATGGAAATATTTAATTTTGCACTCCTCTTAGGCCTCGGCCCTAACCCAGGACACTGGTCTATTAAATCTTGATTCAAGAGTTTGGCCTTTTTTCTTTCTTTTTATTCTTTAGTGTCCCAGAGCTTTCCTCCATTATTGTGAGAACCCTAGCTTCTTCTTACAGTTATTTTTATTTTTGAAAAACCTTCTAACTTGGATCAGTATACTTTCATCAACTTTCTTCCATCAACCTTCCTTTTCTTTGCTCCCACTTTCTATGAGCTTCTTCATTTTTTATGACAAAAATATGATCAATTTGAGGTATATTTTGCTCGGCTCTAGTTCATTAATGTCCCACTTGTTCTCAATCTTTTCATCGGGGAGAAAATGTAATTTGAATATCTCCTCAATATCTCGAGTTTTCAAATCACTCAAAATAAATCATTATCGTTGTATTGGTGGAACTGTTATTTTACTCTAGCCGATATCCATATTTCCCATTGATGCGAATGTATGTCATTGTTTCTCCTTCAGGGCATCGACACGATACCAAATGATGTCTCCCTGATACCCCTTAGTCTCTCTAATATCATACCTTAGGGATGTAATTAATCACTTATGACATTCTTTATGCTATCGGCCCATCGGGGCAACTTTCTTTATATTCCGCTAATAGAAACCGTTCCTCTTGATACCCTTTTCTTCTATCAGTTCATCGTTGTATCAAGGAAACTATGTTTTTTGTTAGATCGATAGGTTTGTATCTCACCAATACCACTATGTAATTTATTAATAACTATATTCATCATGTCACTATATCCATCCATCGGTGAGACAACATGTCATCTTTCCCCAATATACTTTGGTGTCTATGATATGATTTGCTTGGGCTATCAAGGAGACAACAAGATGTGTTATGGCGATATTTGTTTCTTACTTTTATGAATCAAACCTTGTTAGCTTTGTATTCCTTGTTGACTTTCTCATTCAGTCACCAATTACTTAAGTCATTAGCAACATATCTTTACCGACCCCCTTGTATAGGTTTTTCGATCACTCAATGTTATATCGCCCCATTTAATTTTTCCTCAGTCATGCTCATTATTAGTTTTTAGTTGATTGTGGCATCTGCCTAATGGGTTATAATCCTATTAACCTAGTCATGGCCCCATTTTTAAAACCAACATTACTTGCATGTGCATAAATCATTCCCGTTTGATTTGAAGGTCGTATCTCAGCTGTTGCTCATAAACCTTGTGGGATTTGAATATTGATCTCTGAAACAATGTGAGGTTGGAAAATATTTGACATGTGTGCACCCAAAGTGTTGAAGGTAAATCTTGGTCGTATATGGCACACATCACATGACTTAGACAAGTACTTTCCAAAATATTGCGAGGTCTATGAATGATGGACATGTGGACTATTTCATTCACTTGGGAAAGGAGGTGGAGCCCACGGGAGAGGATGATATGGTCTCCAGTCAGCAAGTTTTCATTGGCCAATGAGGTAATGAGCGAAGAAAAATAAAATTCAAACCATGTTGACTTGATCTCGACCATTCTCTATACCATCTTGGATCAATGGCTTCTATTCAAAATTGGATGCACAGCTAATTGAACCGTTTGTTTCACGCAAGCGAGCAATAATGGTGGACAAGACACGCGCAATTGCTATTTTTTTGACATTAGATGACACAAAAACTTATTGTCCTCACACAATTCAATGTTGCAAGTAAATTCAAAGCCTTTAGGAGATCATGTTAATTATTTCAGGCTACAACTTGAACAAATCAGGGTTTCTTATGAATGAAAAATTCGCAAGTCAAATTACAAGCTTTATCTTTTAAATAATCTTGATTTAAGGCAGGTTTTCACTTCTTTCTTTCAAATTGGATTAGCTTGCATGTTTTAATTGCTTTGTTTTTCTTTAAAATTTCACATAAGTTTGGTCTTCTACTATGCTTCAAAATTTGTATATCCAATTTGTGCTAGTTGTTAATTAAGCACTAGGTATTGAGTTATCCTACATTGAAACCCTAGCCTACTTTGAACCTACCTAATTGTCCATGGATCCCAAAGCCCAAGGATCTAGTTCTAAAACCCCAACTAGGTTACTCTCTCAAGATATTGTTGACCAGATCAAACCCTCAAAAAGTAAGAAAGCTCACGGGCAAGTAATATTTTATGGTCCTAAGATTTATGAGGGGTTGCTAGATAAGCAAAATTGTATCAAGGATGTTGAAACACCTTTCACTGGATGGAACATGTTCGAGAATTGGTTTGGAAATAGAAATTTTGGAGTTCCCACTTTCAATTCCTAGAGATTAGACATGGGAAAACTTGTGGTCCCAAATGTCTATATGGATGTGGACTTGTTGAAAGACATTACAGTAAGGTATGACCCCATTTCTAGGGTAATTAGGCATTTGATGGCACTAAGATGGTCAAGATTACCAGAGGATAAGTTTTTGAAGTCTTTGATTTGTTTGAGTGGAATGAAGACATGATCCCTATTGACCTAGATGTTTTTAAGAAAGAGTATGAAAATACCAAGGTCTTGTTCAGAACCATAATGCTGCCAATACATATTGCTACCACAAGATATGTAAAAAATAAGAGACAAATAAAGATTGGCAAATATGAGAGGGAACCTTCCCTATGAAATAATTTTCTAAATACTTTAAGAATACCTTCTATTCCTTATACCAAATCATTGGTTTTGATCCACCAGAAACTATGCCAAAATAATATATGTGCATGGCAGGACATATCCAGCATGGAGCTTTCAATGTGGTCTATGATTATGCTACTTACTTGGCAGAGCATATGCACAAGGGTTTGGTTTCTCTTAAGGAAGGAAAGAATTGGGTTCAAAATGACATGAAGTTTGATCCTAGATATGGCCCTTTTTCAAATATCAGGGTAGAATGGGGAAGATTACAATATGTTTTGGAAAACTTTAAAAGTGTTGTGGGTGTATTAAGAAGGGAAAGAAAAATTGAGGATAAGGGGAAGTCATTGGCGATAGAAGAGGGGAAATTTTCACATGAGGAGGAAAGACCTTCCTATGAGCCTCCAAAAAAGATCAGAAATATTCGAGGAGGAAGGATATTGTTAAGAAACAACAGACATTGCCAAACCCTACTACCTTAGAAGGGTCAAGGGAAACTTCTCCAACTAGGTCAGTTTCATCACCTCCTAGATAGGCTCCACCTATTGTTATTGATATTGATTCACCCCCAAAAGGCCCTTCTCATCAGAGCAGCCACTGGCCAAGAAGCAAAAAGTTGAGGTGAGAAAAATTGTTGACTACCCAGACACCGAGGAAGAAGAAATATTAATCATTGTTGAGGAGATGCAATAGGGAATGCCTTCTCCTCCAAGGGAATTTATAGCAGTTACTATAGAAAGCAACCTCAGATTGGGAAAAGGGGAGTTGAGTGGGACAATCTACTTGGATGACTTGAGACATGAAGCTTGTAAGGATTTATGGAGGATGGCTCTTTTATTAAAACAAGAGCATTCCAAGATTTTTCTTACAGGGATAAGGTTCTAATTTATGCAAGAATGTAGCCAGGGAGAGGATTTTACATCTTGAACTCCCTATGAATGTTATCCAAGAAAATTTAGTGAAAGTCATGAATAAGGAATTTCAAAGTATTATAGTTGAGGAAGGAAGGGCGCTTGTGCAGAAAAGTGGAGTTCTATTATTTCCCCAATGGGACATTATTGATGTTCTTGTATTGGACACCATAAGAAGAGTTGAAAGGCCATTATTTCAAACTTAAGAAGAAGCTAGGTTGGCAATCAATGGATCAAAATTTAGTGAATAATGGGATGCCTTGGCCATTTGGTCATTGTCTACGAGATCTAGGAAACTAGTTGTGGCAGAACCAGCTAACTTTAGTGGGAATTTGGTTATAATTAGAGTTATTGACACTCTAGCTCTAGAGGCAATAGACATGATGGTGAATGTTGCCATGTTTTCCAAAGCAACTATAGAAAGTTTAACTATTGAAATGGACTCATTTAGAGGATAGTATAATGATATTTTGGTTGAATATGATAAGAGTCAATAGAGATTTGTTGAGCTAGAAACAGAGCTAGCACTTTGGAAAGGACAAGTGGAGACATTGAAGTCTCAAGGACAAACTAGCTCAAGCCAAGCTGCATCGACCATTCTAGTGGAACATTCCCAGCCTTCTCCTTTGTCAGAAAAACCCATGACCATAATACCATACAAATTACGCTAGGAGCCACATGCAAGTGATGAGCTTACAAAGAAGCAACTAATTCAACAAGTTGAGGTACATAAGAAATTGCTTGAGCAAATGCAAAATACAATGTATGAGAACAATGCTCATATTGTTCATACAATACTCAAAAATATGAATAAGAGGATTCAAAGCAAATTAAATATTGTTCATGCAAATTACTCTTCAATGTTACAAGCAATAAGGTTGTCCCATAGGATTAGGGATATAACTATCCCAATATTTTATAAATGGATTCCAAGGGTTGGTGATTTAAAATTCATGGTAGTGGAGGCTAAATAGAATGAAGATAGATACCCCAGAGTGATCCCACTCTAAAAATATGTTGATGGAATTAAGGAACAAAAGTTACATGGATATATTGCTCCATTGGAGTAGAGGATTAGAGAATTAAAGGCTAAGTATGATGGGGCAGAGTTGATATTACTTCTAGATATCCAACATACATACGGTGAGGTAAAGCCTCTACAGGTGTGGAAGGACCAAATGGATACTATCATTGCCTCATAGGTAGTTCTGATTTGTGAACATGTTGATATTGCTATATTGAAGGATTCTCTAGAGAAATTTTCTTTCATTATCAGTTTCTTAGAGGATTTTGATAAAGATTCAACTTCAGTGATGATGAAATATGCTCCATATAGAAAAAATATGGATGAAATCATTAATTAAAATTGGCTATTTGATGATGAATATGAATAATGGAAAAATATTTTTATTGATGAATTGGATTTATGAGCACAAAGGCAGAGTACACATACATTTGGTCAAGTATAATACAAGTCTAGCCTAAGAAATTGAAATGCATAAAGTATGTGTCTCTTATAGAAAACACCACAGGTAGAGATCGATCACTAATAATTTGAATGCTAGTTTGGTTCAACCTTTCTTTCTCTTTCATATTTTTTCTTTAGCTCAAGGAATGGATATGTTGCAATGGTTAGAAGATTCTTCTCTCCAACATAATGCCTTTTGGAAGGTAGGTCCATTTTCTTCATCGAATGGAAATATTTCATCTCACTTTTTCCATCCATTTTGAAGATGTAAATATAACTACAAAAGGGAATGTGTGTATTGTCATCCAATGAGAGGGTTGCATGTGTACAACTTGGCTTGAGGCTTGTTTTTATCCCTTATTCTATAAAAGGGATTTCAAGGCCAATTGTACAAGTCTTTTATTGAATTCTTGAGCCGAGTATGCAAGTAGAAAGCACAAATCAAATAAATTTTGAGTCGATGTCTTAGGTTTTGAGTTAATCTAGCCAATTTTGTCAATTGTATGGTTTATGAACATGTCTAAGTTAAATATGTAAGTCTCATGAGGTCATTTTCTCTCCATTCATACATTTTATATGAATTATTAAAGAGAATTCTATCAAAGATCTTTTCATTAATGTTCATTGTTGTCTAACTTTATGTCTTAGAGTAAAGACAAGGTCTTATTCACCCTTTATGTAATATCATAAAGTTCACTCTTGTTAGCTTGATTGCTACAATAATTTACACAAGAAGACAAGAAGACCAATAGAAACCAAACACAACAAATAGAGTACAACTGTAACTATTTATCTCAAGTATCACTCTATAACCTCTTCAAAGATTATTGAAACTCAACACAATAAATGCAAACTGACATATTAAAAAAACAATATCCAAGTTATTGAAATTCAACTATTGATACCTTGTTCTCCATTCAGATTACAAAATCAACCCACTTTTTGCTTTGTAACATTTCCTTTTCAAATTGCTTTGGATGTCGGCTATATTTCTCCTCCTGTCAAAACATGGAGCATAGACTAGTTAAACTAATTAATATGCAATCATTTAATTTTTCCTAGAAAATAAATAAATATCATTTAACATATTAAATATACTTACAAATGCATAAATCAAGGTTTGTAAACCTTTCTCGCCACTGTGATGCATGGCACGAAGTTTGTTAAGCCTAGCCTTGGAGGCCTTGTCTTGAAACATATGCTAATTCAATTTAGCTATGCAAAAATAAAATTTAAAAATCATTTAATAAATTTGATATAATCTTATGAGAAAATTCAAATACTTGTGTACTCTCCTCACTGGAATTCCTCTGTGCATCGGACCTCTCATATGCTTTTACAATCTCTTTCCATACTTTCACACACTTATATCAATTGGCCTTTTTTTAAGCCTTAGCTCAAGAGGGAGTTTTTTTATCTTCTTTGTTTGGTTACATCGAAATCTCTTGCAGTTTTTGAGACATTCATAGCTTTATCTTTTTTACAGACCAACTTGTGCCAAATTCAGTCTCCATGTCATAGATAACTACTTTTTGTAGGTGTATGGGTATCTTTGAGAATGGAAAATGTAGATAGTCTTTGAACCATTGAAGGCATGATTCCTTCAACCTATTCAAAAATGTTTTTCCATTATCTGTCATTCAGAATTCCCCTAAAACCACATCGTATTCTATCTTGGTATCGTAGGTACCAATGGAAGATGCAAAACATGACGTGGTGGAAGAAGTTTGTGTCCCAAGAGTGGTTGGGACATTGGAAGTCTCTTCTCCCTATTCCACATTGCTAGAGTTTATTGTTATTTATTTCCTCCTGGATCTTTTGCTCAATCTAGGACTGGTTGGGGAATCAATTGATTCCCTTTGACATGGTTGATTTGGTTGCAATGTTTCAGGTGCTTTACTAGATCATTTTTCTATGTATATGGCAGCCATTGTCAAGTCCACACCATCCAATTTGTTCACTGCCTCTACCCCCAATAAGGAAGCCAATGCCTCTTTATCTTTGTCAGTATCATGTCCATATATATATATATATATATATATAATTTCTTCTTTTAAATTTAGAAATAAAAAACTAAAAACTAAAAATCAAAGAAATAATGGAAACATTTACAAATTTATAAATTGACAATGAATTACCTCATTATGGCCAATTTTTTCTCCCTTTTCTCCCTTCCATATATTGCTTGGCATTTTGAGGCGACCTACGGTAAATTATTTTTGTCTAGTTTGTGGAGGAAAATGAAGTACACACTATCAAGAAAAATAATTCAGATATGTTTGCAATGCAAGGAGCATTTTTATGCATAGCTATAGTTAATCATTGTCAAGTACAATTCAAATATGTTTGCAATGCAAGGAGCATTTTTATGCATAAAAATGGAATTATAGAGGCTGATTGAAATTTTAATGAAGCAACATCACGTGGATCAAGTCCAATCAATCAATGTTTTAAAGCAACTTCACATTTGCATCTACTGTCAACATATAAGTGGATTTTCTACTTTTCTTAAAAAATTCAAGGCCATATGGTGTTTCTCTCCTTTTTTAAAAGGAGTTTAAAAATTTTAAACCCAAAAAGGTTTTTGACATTAAAAATCCAAAAAAAAATTAGTTTAATGGTATATGGTGAGGATAACATATTTTTTTATTTTCAATATGCCTTAGCCCTAGCCAAAACCTTACTTTTTATGGTTTCCAATTATCGTTAGAGAATTTTTTTGGGACAAATGGCACAATCATTCCTAAACTATAACAAAATCATACAATTTTTGTGGCTTTGAATGCTATGGAAGTATTTATCACTTCAAATGGCATTTGGCAAAGGTGCCAACACATGATTTTTGTAAAATTTGATAAGAATGCAAACCAACGAGCACAAGATTCAAAATATAGGTGATAAAAACAAATCACACTAGCTAAATGCAAAAGAACAATGTTTGTAAGATTTTTGAAGGATGAAAACCAACAAGTATAGGGTACCTAGCCAAATTCAATTCATTTTAGCACAACCTACAGGCGAAATAAATATTAAATCTGCCAAAAAATTTGATAAAAGTGTCATTAATATACCTACCTACACTAGATGATGCCAACTATTGATGTAAATCACACATGATACAAGGGACAAAAACAAGTCACACTAGCTAGAAGTAAAAATAAAATGCTTACTACGTGCGGCTCCAACAATCTCTTTACTCAAAAAACCACATGAAATCTCCAGATGCAACTTCCAAGTGAAACCCTATGGCGGCTGAGAAGAGAGCTTCCAGAAATCTTGATGGAAAAAATGACATGTAGAAGAGAAATCTCGATGGAAAAATGACATGTTTTCACAAGGATTTTTAATTTTTTTTAATTTTTGATTCATTAGTCGGTGCTATAGTCATTGTAGTTAGTGTCGACCTTAGCACTGACTTTAGCGTCGACTTTAGCGCCAACTTTGAGCCCTAAATGTAATCTCTTTGGGGCATAAAAGGTGGCACAAAGTACACCTAATTTATCTCCTAGCTATGCAAAATGATGTATTTTGCATGGAAGTCGATAAATAAATACCATTATTTTTATTATTTAATTTTGAGCATTTATTTTAGTGGTGTTATTACTTTCAACTCTTTATCCTAGGTAGGTTATATAATTTATTCATTTTGATTTAATTAATTTATTTGGGATATTTATGTGAGGCATGTTATTTTTCCTTACATAAATTCATGAACCAAACATTCTTAAACACACTTAGGTTTCACCCTTAGATTTTATCCTTCTACATTAAGGTTATAAATCTAACATTTTTAAGTAGATATGATTCATTTTATACTTTATTAGGGCTTGGATGCACCCCTTATCTATGTTTCATTGCTACTATCTTGATTAGGGTTTGGGATTTTTTGTGTAATCTCTTTGATCGCACTAACCCACCCTTATTTAATGTATTATTGATAGATCATTCATCATGTATTATCACATATATTTGTCTATTGCCTTTATCCATGCATATATTACATATTTTGACATGTTTTTACACTTTGTTATATCTCATCATTCCATCCTAAAGTAGGTTTCAATCGAGAATAAGGAATCCAATCTCTAGTCTCAAACATAAAATATCTACGATTTTAATGAATTTGTGGAAGAAGTGTAAGGTAGAGAACCAACTAGAATGATTAGTAATAGGTTTTATTTCATCTAGGATAACAAGGGACCATGGAAGGGATGTTCAGCTAAAATTATTAGTAATAGTTTTTATTTGTAGTAAGCTTGAAAAATAAATATCTTTTTGATGTGAATTTGTATTCATCTTGTAATCATAAGATTTTACCTCTAGTTGTCAAGATTTCGCATGTAAACTTTTTGTGAAGAGCAAAATGTTGCAATGTCCTATTTTGTTTTTCATAGTGCATCTTAATGAAATGCGAGTGTATTTACAAAATAATTTCAACAATATTCTCTTGGTGCACAATTGTTATGTGACTATTGTCATTGTTGTGTATTACAGTATCCAGAGGAGGCCATGGATAGAGGACGTGGACGGCATATAACTACTAAATTGTTGAGAGGAAAGTGGATGGAAATAGATATGACAATGGAATCTACAGATACAATAGAGGTAAGGAGTGAAAGCAACCTCAACCAAAGGAGGAAGGTGTTTATGAATTCACAAATGCTACAACATAGAGGAGATAAAGTTTTTTTTTTGTCCATGAGGCCTCTAAGGTCAAATTTATTGGTTGAAAATGCATAGGAATGGTGATTAAATGTGATTCTATGATCAAGGGAAAAGTTTGAAAATTAGGATGGAAAAAACATGATATCAATATGTCAAATATATGACTAAAGTGAGGTTTTGTGTTGGATAGTATATTCGTTGAAATGATATAATTGGCGTACTAAAAATTATTTACTATGTTATGTATTATAGGGGCCAGACGAGGCCATGACAATAGATCATTTCATATCAAATGAGGACACAATGAATGAAGTGAGACATCAGGTACTCAAATTTTGACTTAACTTAGGAAAAAATGATCTGATGGCATTTTGTGATATGTCCATCATTTTTCACAATATTATTGAAATTTATAATGTATTATCCAATCTTGAAATAAATTAATGCATGTTGTTGATTATTTTAGATGAAGATTGGAGAAAATGCAAAGCCTGAGCGTTCAACTAGCAAAAGAAAAAGATATGTATGTGGACGTGGACCTAAAACTATTAAATCACGTAGAGGATAGGGGGTGGAAGAGGATATGAAAATGGATCCTATAGACACAAAAAATGATTGCACTAAACAAGAGGTTGGTTAGGACTATAGTACGTGGGATGATTACTTTGAGAAAATTGTTGTTTGTGGATGTTCCATATGTCATGGAAAGAAACAATTCAAACGAGCGATTGTACAAAGACATTACATATATGATGAGCTTCCAGTTGGTAGTATGCCTCCTATAATCGATTCAAATCCAATAGGAATTGTGGTAAGGAATTTTCCAATTTGATATAAATAACATGAATACTTCATTTAACCGTTATTTTATATTATTTAAATAACTATTTTTTGTCTTAATGGATACTTGTAGGATAAAGTTCTTGGTTTAACGTTTCCTGGATCACTAACTTCCAACCTAGAGGGAAATGATCATTTACCAGATGATACATCTAACAAAAATATGTGCCAATATACCAGCTCAAAAGATGAGGAATTGATGAAAACAAGTAACAAAACAAGAACTAGTTTAAAGATGCATAATTTGCTTAAAGACAAGGGGAAGGTGGGCTACATACCCTATGAGAATGAATGTGATGGAGATGATGAATTTCCCTTGAGTTTGAGATTAATTTACAAGGAGACATATGATCATCGACTATATTGTGCTTGGCCTAGTGATCAACAACTACCTAGAGTATACGAGGTGTTTCAATTTTGGGGATACAGCTACGTGATGCGACCCTCCAATATTCATGGAGTGAATCTAGGCCTCTTTATTGTCCAAAATGTACATGTGGTATCTAAACATAGAAACAATTCAGAACAAACCACTAGGATATTAAGGCCATATTATGGTCCATCATATTACAGTGGTGAATTGAGAAGGCTAGCAAAATATAAGCCTAGCATGCTAGCATATGGTCTAAATTCAAATATGTATACACATCATATCCAATTGGAAAGTGAAAAAGAAATGGATAGAGGTCATCTTATGTATATAGGTGGACATGCATACACACGCAAAAATATTGCAGGATTTATAAATAGTAGTAATGGAAGGGACCCTACTGTAAGACTGAATTGTCAATTTGTTGAGGTTATAAATGATAAAGATGGAGATATGGAAAGAGAGGTTGATAGATTGATAATGGTCAAGGCTATTATGGACCTTACCAATGGCAAAGAGTTATCAATTGATTACCCCTTCTTAAAATGCACTCTTGTGTGAAAGAAAAGGGAAGAACAAGGTCTCCCTAAGGATGTTCTTAAGGGCGGAAAACCAAAGAATAAGAAATGAGTGTGGATTGATGTTTTGTAAACTATGTTGTCAAAATTGTGTTTTATTTAAATTATTGTATAAAAAAGGTAGTCTATAAAATAATGCTCCATCATTCAATTGGTGTATATATGTTCATACAATTTATATTTATATTTTTTAAGTCATATTTGATTATATTTCTTTGAAATTGATATATTTATGATTTATCCAATTGTTTCCAAACATTAAATAATGCTTGCATTTTTTTATAGGTAGAAGATGTTGATGAAACACGTACTAATACCCAAGATCCAACTGGGTTATTAAGATTTGTATGGGATGACCCAAACCATCCTTTAAACAATACCAAGGTGAAAAGAGCAAGATTGAAGAAAATACTAACCACCTGAGAAATTTGAAGAGTTGATGAGATCTGCATACACTGATGACATGCCACCTAGCCTTAATGATGATGATCATGATAGTGAAAATGCAGTGCATGAAGAAGGATTGAATTAAATGCTTACATATTTCTTTGGGGATGGAAAAAATGATGACAATAATGATCATATGGTTGACAGTAACAATGATAGTAGGGGTAATTAACACCAATGTAATGTTGATGATAACAACCTAAAAGACTCCATCAAGTAAGCATTGAAGACACCCGTGTTCAGATCGGGTGCAAGTAGAACCTCAAAACTAGCATGCACATTAATATTATTAGAAATCAAGCCACTATTTGGTTGGTCAGACAAAGGATTCACTACCCTACTAAATTGAGTTGAAATCTATTTCTTACTTTGCATTATCAATTGGTTGAGTTGGGGATTGAATATAATCAAATTCATTCATGTAAAAATGATTAGATTTTATACAGAGATGAATATTAGAACAAGGTAGAATGCCCTGTATGCAAAGAGAAGAGATATGATACAGATGTACAAGGTCCTACAATTCCAAAAAAGGTTTTGCATCACATGCCAATTATACCTAGACTTCAATGAATGTTTCGTTGAAAGTCACTTGCACAATTGATGGATTGGCATGCAAAGAACAAGAGTAAAGATGGATTCATGTGAATTTCGGCCGACTCCAAAGCAATGAAACACATAGAGGAAAAATGGCCAAGTAAATTCAAACATGAACCCCGTAGTATCAGGTTTGGTCTTGCAATTGATGGAGTGTGCCCATTCTCTTTCCTAAGCTCAAATTATAGTGTTTGGCTAGTCGGATTGACAGTATAAAATATTCCCCCATGGATTAGTTTTAGAAAGGAGCACCTTATGTTGACTCTCATTGTTCTAGGAAAACATCAAGTTAAAAACATGGATGTTTATCTTGCGCATTTTATTGATGAGATGCAACTACTATGGAAATGCATAAGAATGTATGACATCACTTCCTCCATCAAATAGGTCCTTCATGTTGTATGGTGTGCTATGTTGGACTATTCATGATTTCCCAGGACTTGGTGTTTGTTCTAGTAAGATAAAATATTTACCTATTTACACTCATAATTTATTTTCATCCCAACTTTCATACTTAGTTTTATACTATTTTTTTGATGTTATTAACATTACTTGTTGAATTGCAGGGCTTCAAACAAAGGGGATATTTTCATGTCCAAGATGTGCAGAACAATTTCAAGGGCGATATTCTAAAGATCTATATAAATTTATTCATGCAAACAACAAGGTTTTTCTACCACTAGATCATAGGTTTAGAAATTTCTTGAAGAATCAATTTGATGGAAAAGTTGAAAATAGAGGCCCTCCCATGATTATGGGTCTAAGTGATTGGCTTAAGAAGTATGAAGATGTTGAATTGAAATCTTGGGAGGATTTTTTGATCAAGGTGATTCAATTGAAGAACCAGAACAAGTTGTAGCTAATATGCCTGAAGGAATGAAAAGGAAATCCATATTTTATGAGCTTCCTTACTGAAAGGATCTATTAATATCTCACCTATTAAATCCTATGCACATTTTCAAAAATGTGCCAGATTCTATATTTGGACATATATCAGGCAGAGAGAAGGACACCTTGTTTTCAAGGAGAGATATTTCTCTTTCGTGTACCAAAATTGTGGACAAATAGGGAAAATGAAACATATGTAGAAGCTCCATGGATTTTGAAAAAAAAAGAGCTACATCAAATAAAAAATGTCATCCATTCAATAAGGATACCTACTAGTTATGGGCCATCATTGGCTAAATATTTTACAGTTGATGGACATATCACATGATTTAAAACACATGATTTTCATAATTTTATGAAGGTATTATATATCATCATTTAATATTTACTGGTAACATTGATTAACTACTAAATATATTTTGATATTTTTTTGTGTGAGAAAAAATTACTAATGAACTTTTCATAAATGTGTTTGATAGCATATCATGCCATTAGCAATTAAGGGGGATTCTTGTCTTACAGTTGACTTAAGGAATACCATAAGTCGATTGTCAAAATTTACAAGGTATGTGGTTATATGAAATGTTCATGTGTGAGAGACATAGAGATATTATATTTCATTTTAATTTTTGACTAAAGGTTCATACTAATTTACTATTCTTATATTAGGTGGGTGACCTCCAAGGAGATCTATGAATGTGAAGTGCCAAAATGGAAAAAGGAAATTGCAGAAATTGTATGTGTATTTGAGAAGGAGCTCCCTACAAGTTTCATGGACCTACAAGTCCATTTACTTATACATCTAGTCGATGACATTGAATTGGTGGGTGTCGTATCAACGAGGTGGATTTTTTTCTTTGAGAGGTATATGAAAACTCTAAAGAGATATGTTCAACAAAAGACACATCCAGAGGGTTGCATGGCCGAAGGGTATGTATTGAATGAAACTAGTAAGTAAATTCATGATCAGTGTGTTATTTTTCTGGCAATCATTAATTTACTCTGTAATTTATTTGTCAAATTAACAACATGACATTTGGAGTTTGAAGTAAACATGTTGACATGTAATAGTGTAGACAAAAGTGCTATACCTGACAAGTTCATTCTGTACCACATGGAATTTATGAACAAATGGATTGATTTGTATGATAAAAAGAGAGAGAAGTGTTAGAAGAAAGGAGATAGTTTAAGAGATCGAACCCAAGGAATACTCCACTTCCCATTGATCTGCTTGGTGAATGGGGCAAAGATTGCACACTAGAATGGGTTATTGAACAAATTCAAAATCAAATAGAAGATGCAAGTATAGATTCAAACATAACAGAAGATGAAATCAACATGTCTAGAGGATGTGAAAGAAAGGTACAATTGGAATTTTACAAAATGTTGTTTCCTTACAGTTTTGACACTATTAACTATTTTAATATTCATCATTATATTTGTTTTCACTGAAATAAATGGTCTTTCATAGGCAATAAAATATCCAGCAATGTGGGCATATGGTCGACATTATCACATAGAAAGTGTAGATGTAAATAGATGATCCTTCGATTGTGGCATTATGGTTGACTTCAAGCAATCCAGTTGATCAAGCTCAAAAGATAAGAATATAATTGAAGGGAATCTACAATATATTGGGAAAATACAAGAAATTATTGAGTTGGATTATCGCTCTTTTAAATATTGTTTAAGTGTAAATGGTATGAAGAATTTGAGAGGACACAAAGACATGATACCCATAGTGAATTGTTTTCTATAGATTCCTCATGCTTCCTACTGGAGGATAAGGAGCCTTATGTTCTACCAATTCATTGTGAGTGGGTATTTCTTTAACTCAAACAAGAAGTGTTAGTGATCATTAATCTATTAATTCATAGTTTATTGTGAATATATACATGTGTTTATTACTCAATACAAAATTTATAACATACGTCTAATATATGTATGTATTTCATGTGTAGGTATTTTTCTATGAAGATATTTTGGACCTGAAATGGATATTTTTCATACATTATGATCTAAGATTAAGGCATGTATTTGATGATGCATTAGTGGATACTGAGAAAAACAATGATGGCCATGAAAATGAGAGAGAGGGATTAGAAAACATCGAATAAATTGATATCCATTATGATGTTGAAGATGGTTATGTTTAGGAACACGAAGACAAAAATCCAGAGTTAGATGATATTATGGAAGACAAAAATATGGATGGTATAGAAAATGATGATCCAAATATATCTAGTAAAAATATAGATGGTCTATAGTCAAATTTCAATGATGATAAAGATGATGCAGGTCAAGATGAGGATGATGATAATATTAAATACTTGAAATAACATATGAACATTGACAATGATACACTGGATGGCATTGTAGCAGACAATAATGTTAATGACCAAGACTTATATTTTTTTAGAATTATTTGCAATCCATGTTTAAAAAATGATGACTCTTATGGCCTAAACTTTGAAATGCTTCAGTAATATTATTTGTTTTGATACAAATTACCTATTACAATATCCTTAAATAGTTCAATATTTGGTATGAATTGTTGGCAGAAAAAATTAGGATTACTTGGATGCTTCTTCCATTCATTTTTATCAACATATGTTCATGAAGACACAAAAGTTAATAAAATATTAATGCACGTAACTCGCAATTATTTAAATAAGAAACTTTGTTAACTTTATTATTCTCAAAAGGGAGAGATGGATGGAGAAGTGAGACAAAGACAAGAAGAGAAGAGAAGAGGAGGGAGGGACATATATATATGAGGGTTGGAAATTGAGGGTATA
The DNA here is from genome assembly GCA_007115665.2 of Sequoiadendron giganteum. Taxonomy (NCBI): domain Eukaryota; kingdom Viridiplantae; phylum Streptophyta; class Pinopsida; order Cupressales; family Cupressaceae; genus Sequoiadendron; species Sequoiadendron giganteum. Next base: position 458,145,990 of record CM021108.1, read on the forward strand.
GAGTTTCGAACCTATAGGGTTGATGGTTTAGGGTATTGGATTGAGGGTAGAGGGTAGAATTTTTAAGATTTTAGGGTTTAGGGTTTAAGGGTTTAGGGTTGATGGTTTAGGGTATTGGGTTGAGGGTATAGGGTTGAGGGTAGATGGTAGAAGTTTTAAGGATTTAGGGTTTAGGGTAAAAAGGTATAGGGTTGATGGTTAAGGGTTGAGGGTAGAGCACGTGTTTATGGTATAGATTTGAGGGTATATGGTTGAAGGATTAGGGTTGAGGGTCCAATGTATAGGGTAGAGGGTATAGGGGTTGAGGGTTTAGGATTGAATATTTTCTTTGTGTTGTTGCACTTACATTTCACTTGCACAAAATACTTTCACAATAATATTAAGAAAAATCAATGTTGGAAAGTAGTAAAGAAAGAAAAAGATAAAAGAGACACTCTTTTGTAGTAAAATCAAATACTTCATCACAACTAAGTGATTTTTGAAACTTACCTCCAACATAACCTTCTCATCTATGATATAGAATGGGAACATACAAAGGAAGGTGTGCAACCATATAATCAATTAAATAACTAAAGTACTTTTAAAAAAGGGTATTAATAAATGTGTATACCTCGTAATATAGTTTAAAGACATTTTGACTAGGTGTACATGAGAATTTGGAAAAGAGAGTGCATGTGTCCACTCTTTAATGAATATCTCTATTGGAATCAAAGATAGTCAATCCCTTGCCAAAATTTATAGAATTTGATAAAGATTAATATATATATATATATATATATATATATATTCACAAAAAGGGTAGGGTGGTAGAAAGACATGCCCACTTAAATATTTTTTATAATTGAATCAAATTAGAAATGATAATTATTATGAAATCAAACATAAAATCACATCCTTTTTTTTACGAAAATGAAATCATATATGATTAATTTCTCCAAAAACTATAAGGTTCCATTAATGACTTCTACCGAGATTTTCTCGAGAAAATTAAAATATCTTTATTAACCATTTAGAGCACATACAATATCCTTAAAAAATAGAATAATATGCTATGTTTTATAATTTTTCTATTGGATAATGATTGAATGAATAAGTTATATCATTATATAGTTTGTCTCTCTCAAAGAGACACATTTTGATTTAGTAAGAAAAATTATATGTTATCTACTTGTAATTTTTTTAATGTTTAATGTTTGAATGAATAGGATATATGGTTATATCAAATTAATCTCTCTTACACTTATGAAGAAATAATAGTTTAGGATGCTTTTATTATATACTCACACACATGTATAACAAGTGATAAAATAGAAGTAAACATCATAGTACATGTTATAACTATAACACATTTTTTATGAATAACATAGGCCTAGGATATTATTTATTTAATATGTTCTAATCCCTAAGATGTGCACATGGGATCAAGAAATCATGAATTCAGCCAAAAAATTATCTAAGAAATAATTTTAAATAAAATTTATAAGAAAATCATAAAAAAATAATATTAATCAAATCGTGTTATCTCATTTGTTATGCATTAATCCTTTTTTTTCTTCGTAATAAGCAGCAGAGCTGCATGCATTATATTGAGTGCAAAAAATTACATCCTTCTAGCCCAACTAGTAACTTGGGAAAATTCAAATGGAATTGACTGCCTATGACCACCCTTACAAAAATCCAAAATTAACAAGATCCGCCACAGGCTGCGAATTTGATAACGAGCCAAACAAGTCTATAGTGATTCAAAACACTCGACAAAACACCCAATAGCCACCCCACCCGATACCATCCTTCATTCTTCTTTGTCGTAGAATTTGGTGGATTCCACCAAGTTTGCAAACACATGACACCATTCCAAGCCTTTTGTTTCATTCAATCCTAGTCATCTGCACAAGAAGTTGTAGCCAACCATTACCCATCTCCTATGGAGCTCCAGACCTTTAGATCTCATGTCAATGTTGAAGGGATGCCACTCCACCTCTACACCTTATAGAAACATTTTGCTAATGTCATCTGGTAATGGAATTCCAACTCCCAGTTGTGTCACCACTACTACATCCACATCATCAAGTAGAATTGTTTCCTTGAAGACCATCCGGAGCAAGATTAAGCACCTCAATTTTGGTAGGTTTAGATCTAGCAATGACACCAAAAAACAAGAGGCAATGTTTGAATTTTCCCTTGTCCGGTTATTAGAGAAATAGAACTTCTTCCCAATCACCATATGCACAGCTTCCAAACATAGGATGTCTTTGTTCAAACATATCTTCTTGAGCCTTTGATCCGTTATGAAGCCTGAAAAAGTGAATTTCTTTTTTGAGCAGCGTAACTTAATAGTAGTGTCCATTTATGAGGCTATCTTCTTGTTTCTTGACGCTTCATCACTTGATATAGTCGCTTGGCTTGGCTAATTCCATTAATTCTTTCTACCGCTAGCTTCACTGCCTCTTAATTTCATATGGCTCCTTGGAGGTGGCATTTAATTTCCTTTTGGAGGACTATACTTTTGCCACCCTTCTTAGTATGATGCTACCCTCCTAAGTTTGGTTCCACCAACTCTTGTTAATAAACTCCACAGTCGCCATTTTGGAGGTAATTTAATATTTGAATCCCTGGACACAAATATGTCTTGTGTGGTTGATCTTATGTCAGGGCTTGTCAAATCTCCTCTCCTTGGGAATTATTATGGCCATACGGGTGGTAAGCCTTGAAGGTTGATGAGATGACAAGGCCTATGTCATCATCCTCCTGAGGGATGCCCAATTTGTTATGCATTATAAATATTGTAATAATTTTAACTAGCTATGGCACCTTGTGCAATGGGTACGCCGAAGAGGTGTGGAAGGTCAATTAGGAAGAAATTGATTTATTTTTTGCACACATTTGTGTAATGTATGAGGTCAATTGGTAGGTCATTTAGAAAATGATTTTAATATTATTATTATTTTTATTTTATTTTTGTATTATAGAATAATATTATTATATTTATTTTTAAAATTTTATGTATTAACTATTATATTATTATATTTGTCATTATGATATTATTATTTATAGTAATTTATACTTAACTACATAAAGATGTCATAATTTTAAAACCTAAATATCCTCATTATTAAGGTCTTGGCCGTAATTTCATTCTATTTTATAACTATTATATTGTTATATATTATTATATTTATTCTTTAACAAAACTATCTTATATTATTATATTATTATATTTATGTCATTATTATATTATTATTTATACTAATTTATACTCAACTACCTAGGGTAAAGGATGTATTTTAAAACCTAAATGTCCTCATTATTAGGATCTTGGCCATAATTTTCATTTTATTTTATAACTATTATATTGTAATATATTATTATATTTATTCTTTAACAAAAGTATCAAATACATATATTTTTTATTATATAAAATATACATTATATATTAACTATGCTAATTTATACTTAACTATACAGAGTAAAGGATGCAAAAAATTTAAAACCTAATATATATGTATTTGATAATTTTGTTAAAAAATAATATAATTATATTAATATATATATATAATATACATTATATATTAATTATACTAATTTAGACTTAACTACGTAGAGTAAAGGACTAAATGTCCTCATTATTAGGATCTTGGCCGTAATTTTGATTTAAATAAACATACTCTAAAACCCTCATCAAAAAATTATTTTAGGCTACAGCTCGCCAAATATGACATTATATCAGCCAAGCCAAATACGACATTATATGTAGGGAAACCGATAGTAGCAAGGAAAGCAACACAAAACTGACAGAAAAATGGTGAAAAATGATGGATGGCTGAGATTCATTTTATTGTCAACTAGGGTCTCTCGTTGCTTTTCAACCGTTTGTGGGCAAAATGAGCTCGTGAATCTCAAATAAGGAAACACATTCAATGTAAAAATTATCACATCATTCCATAGAGTACAAACACTAATATGCTTCGACATCATCTACTAACTCAAAATTAATAATTATACTTAATTCAATATTTTCTCAATGATGAAAAAGTACAAAAAATTAACTAAATAAAAAATATTTATTTATGTGGAGACTAAATAGAGTTCTTATGTCCATCTAAAGAAATTTAAATAAGATTAATTTAAAAATATAATAAATGTAAGTTCAATATCTTTTGATTCAAACACATTTAAGGCACACGCATAGAACTAAATGATCAAGATCATAGACATGGCTTTGAAGAATACAAATTCTCATATCCTCATTGAGTTGATTTGTCAATGGTGGTCAATTCCTTATCAAGGAAGGCTTCTGAAAACTAGCACTTAAATTATTTATTGGACATATATTGTCTCTTGATTTTCATAATTTTTCTTCCTTTGAAATTATGAATCGATATAGGGAAGCTAACATATTGGTGGATGCACTTGCTAATAGGAAATTGATTAGGATTGAAGATTGTATAGGGTTGATGGTTTAGGGTATTGGGTTGAGGGTATAGGGTTGAGGGATTAGCGTTGAGGGTAGAGGGTAGAAATTTTAAGGGTTTAGGGTTTAGAGTTTAAGGGTTTAGGGTTGATGGTTAAGGGTTGAGGGTAGAGTGTTTAGGGTATATGGTTGAAGGATTAGGGTTGAGGTTCCAATATATAGGGTAGAGGGTATATGGGTTGAGGGTATAGGGGTTGAGGGTTTAGGGTTTAAGGTTGAGGGTTTAGGGTTTAAGGTTGAGGATTGAGGTTTGAGGGATTAGGGTTGAGGGTTGAGGGATCTTTTAATACAAGTGAAATGTAGACAAGCAATTGAAGGTCAGTGAATATTGGGAAAGGATTTTTTGTTCTAAAAACCATAATCCCTTAACCCTTAATCCCCACTAGATCAGAACAATTAGGAACTAAATTAGGTGCTAAAGTAGGCTATAAAGTAGGTGTATAATTAGGTGTTAAATTAGGTGCTAATGTTGATGCTACACTCAAAGCCAAAATCAGTGAAAACTTGGCACTAAACTTGGTGATAGACTCTGCATTAAATTAGGCACTAATGTTGGTGCTACACTTGGCACTAAACTCAGCAATAGACTATGTGCTAAAGTAGACTCTAAATTAGGTGCATAATTAGGTGTTAAATTAGGCACTAATGTTGGTGCTAAACTCAGAGCTAAATATGGCGAAAACTCAGTGCTAAACTCAGTGCTAAATTTGGCACTAAACCTGGTGTTGAGCTTGATGTTAAACATGTTGCTAAATTCGACGCTAATTTGCATCGAATTTAGTGCCTTCTTGTTCTGATAGATCCAATAAATGCCAAAAATAGTGCCACTCAAAAAAATAGCATCAACTTTTTCAAAAAATTAGAGAAAAATACATTAAAACAGTGGGTGGAAGTAAAAAATGGAGCAAAAAAGGGAGCTAATCACATGGATTTGTTGTAGTGAAAATTATATTATTACATTCTTTCCACAACCCCAAACAATGAAAGGGGGGACTTGACTCCAAAGATCCATTATTATATTATGAGAGAAGGAGAAACATAACTATATTTAAAAAAAATGCACGAGTCTTAGGAAATACCTAATCAATCTGAAGTAAAGAGAGAGCCTAGGATGAGACTTTATGAGCAGAAGGATAATGGAAAAACATGTGATCAATATATTCCAAATTATTCAAGTAAAGGTTGCATATATTCACAAACAAAAGCCTCTTCTATTGATATTATCAATTGTCAAAATATTTTTGTGAATAGTTATCCACCAAATACAATTAACCTTGGCTATAAGTTTAGGGTTCCATAACTTTCTCCAATCTAAATCAGTATAAGCAATAAGAGACCTTTCCAATAAAGAGTAAGTAGACTTAACTAAAATGTTACATGAAGAGTGAAAAGACCACAAGCACTCATTCTCCCTATTCCTGCAGAAGAACAAATAGTCATCAATACATTAATACTGATTTTGAATAGCCATATCCCAATTATGTTGTATTCCACTTCTTAGTTGCATTCCCCAATAGAGTTGTTCTTGAAAGTTTTTCCATTTAGGCCTATTACCATTCCATAGGATATAATTGCTAATTTGGATTCCATTACATCTTAGTAATATTTTTTTTATGTTGTTGACACTATTAATATTGGATAAAGGAGGGCCATTCCTCCAAAAATCATACCAAAAAGTTGTTTTCCTACCATTTCTCGCTATTCTTCTTGCCACTATCTTTGTTGAATGCACAAGAAAATTGGGAGGGGGGTAAATCAATTGTACCTTAAAACTTCAAAACCCTCACTAACATTCATATCCACATTCATTCATTAAACCCTTAAATTTGTTATGATGATTTAGTATGGAAATAAAATAACATAAACTGAAACAACTTAACACCATACACAAGACAACACCAAATTTATGTGGAAAACCTAAGAAGAGAAAAATCGTAGTGATGATTAGCTCACAATATAAGTAATATCAACACAAATACAATAGGGCTCACTTTCAGAGGGCTCATTTCCCAAAGAAGAAAGGCTCAATTCTAGAATAGATAAGAAGATAGAGAATGAATCTTACACAAAGAAAGGCATATTAATGCAACAAAGAATCCACCACAATGACATTAACAACTTCGCAGTCTAATTGAAGAATCGTAGCCACCTTCTGCTCACTACATCCAATAAACTAAAACATGAAGGCTCAAATTGCACTTTTCAATTTTATAGTCTAACACACTACACTTCACATAATTTTCATCTCTCACATCTATCTCCACATCCCTCAACATCTCAACTCATACTTATACTGTCTTCAACCTTGAAACCTTCTCCAAGGTTGGCTATGCACCTCAAACATGCAAATTTAAATTAGGTCAGTGCCAAAACACTTCCATGGTGAGTAGAAGTAAAAGATAACCACATCACACCTTAGCTAGGACCCAAATCAACAACACCATGCTACAATGTGCTTCTACAAATAATAATTATCCATCACAAATAGTGTAAAAACTAGTTCAGTGATTACCCATGCAAAAATAATTAAATTTTTAAGTGCACGCTTCTTCAAACCCAAGGAAAACTTGTGAACCACACACTATGCTTGAAAATGGTATAGAATATTCTGCAAACATCCTAAAATTGATCAAACTCCTTTGCAACAACTTCCACTTGAAGAATGTACACACCCAATACACTCAGATAACTTTGACATACACAATTACTTGAAAATTTGACTTTTGAAGCACCAAACCTTAAATCATATTGGGTAAACAAATATATCATCACTATCAACATTCCTTTAGAAACTCAAGTCCTAAAATATAGCTACAGTGAAACATGAAGCAAAAACATTTCTCCTAGATTTCTGCAATGAATAGTCACACACTGGTGAGCACAACTTCTTTTGTACAATTATCTAGCACACCAACTCTTTAATTTAACACCTATGAACTACTATCACCAATATATCCAAATCAAACGAGCATATATTTAACCTAGAATAAATTTAAAGCAACACAAGAACACAACTCTGTAACCCAAAACACCACTACAACACACCATTTCCTTTTTCTATCATTTTTTCTCAAAATCACTTGGAAACCAAGCACCAAAGACACATCCTCATCATCTTCAGTACTTCCTCATCCATAGATAGAATCTTATCAAATCAAGACTAGAGGTTGACACTAGTAGCTTTACTAACGATAAGATAATGAAACTAATCAAAGCATCAAATGCTCACACTCTTGCAACAATCTTATCAATGACAACACCAACTGCTCATACTTGCAACATTCTTAAGATATTTTGAATTCTCAAAATTTTATTCCAAATGAACGAGCCATAAGGTAGGTCAATACCATAGAGGAAGCACCCTTGATCCTCATTGTTGAGATATTTAACATTCAAAAATTTTACCCAAGCTTTGTATCCTTGGAGTAATCACTAGTCAATTTTAGAAAGGAGGGCCTTATTAAAAATATTTAACTTATATAACCCAAGAACTCCATACTATTTGGGAGCACACACTTTGTCCCAACCAACCAAAGCAATCTTAGAAATATATTTTTTCCATGTCCAGAGAAACTTCCTTTGGATCTGCTAAAGCTTTCTTCCAAGGAACTTTGCTCTAATCCCAATTTTTAAATGTACAAGATAATTGAGATGGGGGTGAATCAATTGTACCTTAAAACTTGAAAACCTTCAATAATATTCATATACACATTCATGAATAAAACCCTTAAATCTATTATGATGATTTAGCATGAAAATAAAATAACATAAACTAAAACAACTTAACACCATACACAAGAAAACACCAAATTTACATGAAAAACTCAAGGAAAAAACCACAGTAAGGATTAGCTCACAATATAATTAATATCAACACTAAATACAATAGGGCTCACTTTCAGAGGGCTCATTTCCCAAAGAATAAAGTCTCACTACCATAATAGAAAATATAGAGAAGGAATCTTACATATATAAAGGCATCTCAATGCAATAGAGAATCCACCACTATGACATCAACACCTTCACAATCTGATTGAAAAATTGTATCCACCTTCTACTCATTGCATCTAGTAAAGTCACACATGAAGGCTCACACTGTACTTCTCAATTTCATACTCCAACACATTTCACTTCACATCATTTGCATCTCTTGCATCTATCTCCACATCCCTCAACATTTCAACTCATACTTATATTGTCTTCATTCTTGAAACCTTCTCCAAGTTTGGCTATGCACCTCAAACATGTAAATTCAAATTAGGTTGGTGCCAAAACACTTCTGTGGTAGGTAGAAGAGAAATAATAACACGTCACACCTTAGCTAGGACCCAAATCAACAACACCATGCTACAACACGCTTCTACAAATAATAATTTTCCATCACAAGTAGTGTAAACACCAAGTCAGTTGCTACCCATGCAAACACCATTAAAATTTTAAGTACACACTTCTTCAAACCCAAGGACGAATTGTAAACCACACACCATGCTTGAACATGATCTATAATATTCCACAAACACTCTAAAATCCATCAAACTTCTTTGTAACAAATTCCACCTAAAGAATGTACACACCCAATACACTCAAATAACTCTACCATACACTGTTACTTGAAAAACTGACATCGAAAGCACCAAACCTCAAACCATATTGATCAAACAAAGATACCATCACTATCCACATTCCTTCATAACTACAAGTCCTAAAACATAGCTATGGAGAAATGTGGAGCACACACATTTCTCCCAGACACCTCTGCAATGCACTATCACACACTAGTGAACACAACTTCTTCTATATGATGATACAACACACCAACTTTTTAATATAACACCTATGAACTAATCTCACTAATATATTGAATCACCTAGGAATATCTTCAACCTGAAATAAATGTGGATAAACACAATAACATAACTCTGTAACCTAGAACACCATTGCAACACATTGTTTCCTCTTTTTATGAAATTTTCTCAAAAACACTTGGAAACCAAGCACTAGAGACACATCCTCATCATATTCAATACTTCCTCATCCATAAACAAAATATTATCAAAGCAACACTAGAGGTTAACACTAGTAGATTTACTAATGACAATATAATGCAACTAATCAAAGCATGAACTTCTCACACTCTTACAACAATCTTATCAATGACAACACATGCTTGTTGACATCAATGACAATACTAATTTCTCATACTTGTGATAATATCCCCCTTTTTCATTGATGGAAACACATGATCTGAAAAACCACCAAAGACACAACAGCTCTGAATACCAATACACTAAAACTCTTCACATTAATTCTTCCCCTGAATAGCCTATCTTTTTCACATTGTTCTCTCCCTTTTTGTATCTTGTATTCTTCACATGACTCTCTCTCTTGTTACATATTCTTTTTCAAATGTTTCTTTCTCCCCATTTGGCATCAATGGTGGAGGACTATAATGTTTGCATTGTTCATTCTCTTACCTTGACATCAAACAACCCACTTAATAATGCTTTGCAACACCTTTCCTTTACTACTATTTATACTCCCCCTTAGGAGCACACGCCAAACTATACCAAATCAGCTACCACTACATAATGATAACAAACACTCTTCTAACTACAGAAAACAACAACTCCACTACCTAATCCCCTTGAGAGGTAGCCACCAACATTAGTACAAACCAAAAAAAAAAAATTGAGACCCATTGGAATGATGCATCTCCTTATGCATCTAGTTCAAAGGAGGGGAAATAATCCCCAACTTCTCCCAGAGATACTCAAAAGTAACATTAGGAAGATACTTAGTGAATATATCAGAAGTTTGATCCTTTGTAGGTACATATTTAAGTTTCACTTCATTCTCCACAACCTTATCTCTTAGAAAGGGATATCTAATTGAAATAATTTTTGTCCTTGAATGCATCACCTAATTCTTTTAAATATTTATTACACTTGGATTGTCATAGAAGATAGAAATTGGTTCATCATACACTCCTATGATATCCTTCAATATTTTCCTCATCCACAACACTTGTGTGCAGCAAGATGCTACTACAATGTACTTATCATTTGTAGTAGATAAAGAAACTAAATCTCATTTCTTACTTCAGCCATGATACCAATCAACATCCAAGAAAGAATGAACCACCACTTGTGCTTTTCCTATCATCAACACAACCAACCAATCTGCATCTATGTAGCCACTCAAAGTGAAATTAGTATCCTTTAGATACCATAATCCATGATTTGGAGTGCCCTTTAAGTATCTTCCTACAACATAAACTACATGCATGATATTCGGTCTAGTAGTAGTTAGATATAGCATTCCAAAAATTATTGATATGTACTTGCTTTGATCAACTTAATGGGATTCATCATTCTTGCTCAACATGCAACCAGTAACCATAGAAGTACATATTGGTTTGGATTCTTCCATTCCAAACTTCTTCAACATCTCTTCATTTCCTCCAAAAATTATGTCATCAACATACACAACCACAATCAAGATTTTATCTTTTTAAAATTTAAAGTAAAGATTACTATCTGTGGTACCTTTATTGAATCCTTGTTGAATCAATACTTATTCAACCTTGCATACCAAGGTTTGAGATCTTGCTTCAATCCATATAATGCCTTCTTAAATCTGTAGACCATATTTGATTTATTTGATAATTGAAATCCTTTTGGTTGTTCCATGTATACTTCTTCTTCCAATTCTCCATTCAAGAAAGCATACTTCACATCCATTTGATAAACTTTGAAATCCTTATGTGCTACAAAATCCAAAAAAATTCTAATAGCTTCCATTCTTGCCACTAGAGAAAATGTATCCTCAAAATATATTCCTTCAACTTGTGAGTAGCCCTTACACACAAGCCTTGCCTTCTTTCTTACCATTTCTCCCTTCTCAATCAGTTTGTTTATGAATACCCATTTTGTTCCAATTATGTTCTTTTTTGCAGGTCTTAACTGACAAGTTCCCAAGTCTAATTATTTTCAATATATAGTAGTTCTTCTTCCATATTCTTCATCCAGTGTTCATCTTTGCATGCCGCAATTACCGTTTTAGGTTCAACTTCATAAAGTAAACACAAATTTGCTTCTTCTTCAACAACTTTTCTTCTTGTCAATACAAATTTTCTCTTGTCTCTAATGATCTATTCTTCAAAATGATTCCTCTGCACATACTTAGGGGTTCTAGGGGTCTTTTCTAGAGCTTCTTCCTCTTCAATTTGCACTTCTTTTTCCTTATATTTTTCTTTTTCTCTGCAATCAGTCTCATCTAGTTCATATCCATCTATCATTACTGAGTTCTAAAAACTTCATCAACCTTGACACTTGTACTCTTAATAATCTTTCTTAATCTTTTGTTATAGCACCGGTAGCATTTTCTTTTAGTAGAGTATCCAAGGAAGATTCCTTCATCCAACCTTGCAAAAAAAAATTCCAAGATTTCATCTCTTCTAATATAACATTTACTTCCAAACACTCTAAAGTACTTAACAATAGGGATCCTTCCATACCACAACTCATAGGGAGTCTTTGTGATGTTTCCTTTTGTTTGAACTCTATTAAGTATGTAAAAAATAGTATGCATTTCTTCTCTCCAATAGAATTTTAGTAGGTTAGATTCTTTCATCATAGTCCTTGCAACTTCTTGAACAATCTTGTTTTTCCTTTCAACCACTCCATTTTGCTAAGGAGTCGTAGGAGCATAAAAGTGCCTCTTTATTCCATGATTCTCACAAAACATGTTAAATTCATTGGAGGTGAACTCTCCACCTATTTCATACCTCAAACACTTGATCTTCATATCCATTTAATTCTCAACCATAACTTTAAATGCTTTGAACCTATCTAGGGCTTCAAATTTTTCTTTAAGAAAAGTAACCCATGTCATTCTAGAATAATCATCAATAAAAAGCACGAAATAACTATTACCTTGAAGAATTCGTATTCTTGTAGGACTATAAATATTTGTATGCATCAATTCCATTAATTCGATAAAAGATTGTTCTTTTCCTTTGAAACTTCTTATTGTTTTTTTTTCAATCTGACAATCCTTGCAAACAAAATTGATAGGCTTTGTAATCTTTAAAAGATCTCTCATTTCTTGAAGTGAACTAATTCTTATTAGATTATAGAAATTAATGTGACACATGATCCTATGCTATATCCATATTTCATTAATTTGATTCATAAAGCAATGACCATCAACACCCTTGAGCTGATAAACATTTCCATCTATCCTTCTTCTAGTAGCAACCACAATTTTGGACCCTTTTTTGATCTCACATCCATCATCTTGAAACATAAGATTGTATCCTTTGCTACACATTTTTCCAATACTCAAGAGGTTATGCTTTAAACCCTTAACATAATAAACATAATTAGTATTATGCTTTCCATAAAAAAAAATTGAAACTATTCCACATATCTTAGCACTTGAATCATCACCAAATCTCACAAGTCCTCCATAATACTTGTCAAGTTTAACAAACTTACTCTTGTCTCCGATCATATTATTAGATTATCCACTATCAATGATCCAATATTTCTTGTCTTGTCTATCATGAAAAGTAGATACCAAAGTACCTTCAGGCTTATCCTTTCTCTCTAGAGGGCATTCCTTCACACATCTTTTAGAGTTAGCAGAAAAATATTCATCTTTTAAAGCCATGAACAAGAATTCATCACCATCATCTCCATAGTAAAATTCATCATCAAAAACATTTGCATCTTCTCTAACATAATAGCTTTTCTTAATCATTTTACCTTTGTTCTCCCAATTTTTTTCATTCACAAATATTTTTGGACATCTTGAAGCATAGTGACCTATCCTTCCACAATTGATACATTTGAAAGGTAATTATTTGTACTTACTAGTACCTTTTTGGAACTATAAAATTTTGATAACCTCATTAACCCTTCATGCTTATCAATTTCCCAAGAAGTTCATATTACAAACATCAAATTTCCTCACATAGCATTTTTCATCAAGGTCCGGGTTAAAATTTGTCATTTAGCCCCATAAAATCCATCTAACATTAAAATATTTAACATTTGAAAATATCGGCATGAGTTGATGCAGGTCTCACTGATAATAATATACATCTCTTCAGTTTATCAGCAAGACATCGGGAGTTTCATACCAATGAGGATATATGCCAAAAGAATGCGGGTTCACATCAGTCTATCAATAAGACAAAAGGTATCGGCGTGACGATGTGAGGTCATATCGAGCTAAATTACTTTTTACCGATTGGAATATGAAAAATTTTATCGGAAAGACTTTGGTCATCAAAGTGAGATTTCAAGGGACTGCCTGAAGCATTCACTGGTCTTGCTGATAAAGCAAAAGGAAGACTCACTCGGTAAGACAATGATACAGGGGAGAGTTCAACGAGTCTTACCGACCCCTCATGTTATACCGATAGAACTGAGTGTATAGATATAAAGTTGTCGAGAGGACAATGTGCGTGGTCTCACCTAAGAAAAAATCTATTGGTGAGATAAGTCTCAATGAGGATATCTAAGAGAGGTCACAGCGAATATCGTTCTGTCAGCAGGATAATTACTTGGTCTCGGTGACCTAAGTTGACACAATGAACATCTTGGTGAGACAAAGAGCTTTCAGAGTGAAGTGAAGAATCATTGGCCCGATTCGTTAAGTATGGGTGATAGTTTGCTTCGGTAAAGGTCATGGCGACATAAAAAACTAAAAAGGAAAACTATCAGGGAGACTTGTGATGTCGGGGGACTACAAGACATCTTAGCGGATGTGTGAACGTTGAATAAACGGATCGGCCAAAGATTTGAAATGTCTTGCCAATATAATCCCTGATGTGACAGTGAGAATTTCAAAAAACTTGCTTCATTCATGTCTCAATGAAGACATTAATTGCGCCACGAAGCATAAAAGATTTTACAAATCAAAGTGAGCTCAATTGAAATCATTGTTTCGCATAATTGGCAGTGAAGGAGAGCAAAGGAACGAGAAGAACATTTAAGGCATTCATCTAACTTGGATTTTTAGGCGAAATACAGTAAGTTCCTCATCCTTTGAAAATTCGTGAATTTTGAAAATGGAAGGCACTAGTTCAGAAAAGATGAAAGGAAGAAAACCTGGGGAGGGTAGTCAACCAAAGGGAAAAAGGAAAAAAACTGAAATACAACCAGAGGGCACCGAGAGAAAATTAAACCAAGATCTCATAGACTAGCTACCTGGTTCAGGACCTAAATCTAGGCATTCTACGTAGCTTAAGGTGGAAATAGATAAATAGGATGACAATTGTAAGTTCATAGGAGATGTTTGGACCCTGATTAGAGGATACAAATTGTTCAATTTCCACTACCATAGAATAAATCGATTTGAGCCAGTATGTAACCCGTGGAGGCTCAATTTGGGAAAACTGGTGTGCCCTAATGTTTTTGTTGATGTCGAATTGGTGAAATTATTGGCTGGTCATTACAATTTGAAGAATAGGGCCATATGTGATTTATCTAGGAACCCGGTGATACATGTGTCTGAGAATGCAATAAGCGAGGTCTTCAAGTTAGAAGGAATTTGCAATGAGAAGATCATAAGTGAAGAACTTGAGAGTGAGTTCAAAAGAATGGATACCATTTACAAGGGCTGGAGGTTACCCCTACACAAAATTAGGTGTCATGGCAAACCAACTCCGATGGAGGACAACGAGGGACCACCATTTCATGTGGATCTCTTCGAACCTTACATAAAGTACAATTATATTTCAATGGGATAGGTGTTGGGGATGGAGATCCCAGAACATATGACAGTTATACCTATGGTGATTGTTGTGGATGTTTAATATCATAATTCTAGGTCTTTTGATTATGCTTCACATGTGTTTAAAGAGCTGGATGTAGGGTTGATGACAATAAAGAATGGAGCCTTTGTCCTGTGCCTCAGGAATTATTCATTGTTGATGCACTTGGTGCTATATTTTGGACAAGAATTAGGATTGTGGCCCCAAGATCTGAGGATTTTGTAAATTGATAAAGAAGGCAAGCCATTGCCTATTCAGTTGTCGACTGCTGTTTGGGACAACAAGTTTGCCAATTCTAATTTCTTGTATTTTGAAGAATACTTTGTGAAGCCTTTGTATAGGTTTTATAATCATCCTTGTGACTATTCCTTATCCGATGAAATAAAGAGGTTTCTCAGGCCTAAGAATTATAATGGACCAATCAGCCACAACTGGGGGGATTGGTATTGTTTAGAAAATGTCACTATGATTAGGGTTTATGGTTTTGAAGGTACTCCTTTTATTTTGCCTGGGACAGTTCTAGATAGAATTGCATACTTAGAGATTGTTAGGCAAATGGATGTCTCCAGTGTCATGAAGTTAAGTTCTTATGGGAAACAAGCTTTTATGCCAAGTACGTTGTGTTTTGGTGATTTTACTGTGTTAGCAAAGGAGGGATACAATTTAATTCTGGATAATTTATTGCATTATAACATGAAGACAACACCACCAAGAAAAAACTTTGATCCAGAGGGATATATTCATTCTGCTAGATAGAGGATAAACTTTGGAGGGTATCAACATGTGCCCTATCAATCTGATGATATAATTAGGAACTTGGAAGCAGAAGAAGCAGAAATGGTGATTGAGAAACATGATCAAGAATTGATAGATTTTGAGTTGTTGTCATCCAGTAAAGAAGTATTAGAAGCTGATAGGCCACAAGGCCCATCCGGGAAGGTATCGAAGGTAGGAACTTAGGATTACACCTATTCTTCCAGAGAGATAAATATTGAGGAAACTGTTGATGTGGATACAAGACATGAAGAATATAGATCTTTTATAGAAGATGATGAATTTGTGAAAACCTCAGAATTCAAAACATACAAACAAAAAGGAAAGAAAATAAGAGGACTGGTTGACAATGTCACACCAAGAAATGAGGAGCAGTTGTTAAAATACTTGAGGGATAATGTGGAGAAAGAGATGACAAGCATGACCCCTAAAAAGGGAAGAGAAATGTTGGAAAAGGTTGGTGTCATGATTTTCCCAAGGCTAGATTTAAATTCTGCATTGGTTTTTGACAATTTCCTGAAGGACAACAATTCTATACACAAGCTCAACATAGAAAAGGTGATAGAAGTGTATACATGATCAAGATACAATCCTGATGAGGAGACATTGATGATCTAGGCTTTATATCCCCCTCACAAGAAGTCAGTGGTAATTGATACTAAGAAGGCATTTGGACATGTCATGACTTTGAAGGCTAGAGAGGCTGATCCGATTGCAACTACAAAAATTGGGATAAATATAGCAAAGTTAAATAAAGCCCAGATACAAGCATTGATCAGAGAGAGAAATGTACAAAACCAATAATGAGAGAATATTGAGAGAAAATGAACGTTTAAAGGACTTGGTAGGTGTTGTAATGGGGCCAATAAAGATGCTCACTCAAGGTGAAAGTTCACAGGTGAAGGACCATTGGGAAGGGTCAAGTGAATACTCTAAAGGGAAAATGGATACACTTACTGCAATAATCAAAAGAAGGCAGGTTGTTTTAACCACTTCGATAAATAAACTTTGGGGAAAACATTCTCAATACATGGGTGCAATAAAAGAACATCGAAGAGTGGATGATAGAATCCAAGAGAGAATTGAGGAGATAAAAAAGGATACTCTTAATACTATAGGGATTGAAAAAGCTAATCGTATCATGGATAATCATAGGGAGTTCTTTAATGAATTACAAGGGGATGCACAGGGATTGATAGAATCCGTCGAGGAAAAATTGACTAAGTTTTGTGATGATGAAGGAAAATTGAAAGAAATGACTACATGAAAGAACGAATGTGAACTAATACTCCAAGAGATATTGAGGACAGCCACAACAAAAGATATGGCGTTGGATGAAGCATGTGAGCAAAACGAATGAATGATAATGATGGAGATCGTGATCCATGATGCGTTAGGAGATGCAAATACACATAAGTGCCAATATTACATAGAGCACATGTCTAAAGTTCACATATGGCTTAATAGAACTTAGTTAATGCTAATCTTGTTAGCATTTTATGCTTAGAACATTTTTTGAAAGGACATGTCTTTCCACCCGCAAATGTATAAATATCAGTTGTTTACATAAGGTAAAAGAGGACGTAGAATTATAATAGGATAGATTGTTGTAAGCACAATATTCTCAGAATGATGGCATTCAAGAAGACTATCTCGGATGTATAAATTTTTAGGAATATAATGCAAGATTATTGATTTGGTGGCTTCATTCTGGTATCAATTGTTTGTTGGATTTTTGCGATTATTTGATTGTCTCCAATCTGGTATTTCTTGATTGTTTAAATTGAAATATCAAGTATATGTTCAATTTATCAGTGCACATTTTTTGTTTTTGTGTGATTTTATTAATTCGATTCTTTAATGAAGAATTAAATTCCTTTCAATCAATTACAGTAATCTGGGAATGTTATTTGGATTAGTAAGAGGAATCAGATAATTAGATTTGATATTCTGCCTCAAGTAGGGTTTATCAATTACATCCTTGCATGTTTATACCAATTATAAACTCATAATTGTATGCCAAATGATTAGAGAACTTGCTAGATAGAAACCACTCATCAAAGGCTTTCATTTGACTCCATTTTACCCAATAAGGCACTGGTCTCCCTTATTTTCATTACATTAGTTTTATTCATTTCATTTGAAATCTCTTAATTGAACATATTAATTCATACCTTGATATTGCATATACAATTTATACCAAATTAGGATCATATATTTCCACTATCAAATTGCCATTTTTGGATAGTTAGATCAAGTAGGAAACATAATTCAAAATCTATGACATTCATATAGGTGCACCCGCCTAGGTTTAGCAGAGTCTTAAGAGTAGAGGGTTCAACCATATTGGTTGGCCTTGTTAGTTGGCCATTAACGTAGTGAGAGTGTGGCAACCTCTCGTGATTCATTCAAACTAGAATTTTTGAGACCCAGCATACCCTTTTCCATCCTTCTCAAAAAGTTAGCTTCCACATCATCAAGATCCTCTTGATTTGATTCTTTAGTCTTCTCTAATTTTCCAACCTTAAAAGAAGTCTCAACTTTTGCACCATTATTAGTACCAAATTATCTCATTTCAAATGTAATTAAAGAGCCATACACTTGATCTCTAGTATAATGATCTATATTTTAAGATCCCTCAATAGAAACAACTTTATGACTGTAAGCTTTAGGAAGCATTCTATTAATTTTCTTTACCAATTTCAGTTCTTTGAATTTTCCACCAAGACCTTGAATGGAGCTAACCACATATTAGCTTGCAATGTTTTCATCTTCAAACATCTACAAGTTCTCAAATTTGAACTTTAAATTATGCATCTTAGGTTGTTTGACCATATCATTTCCTTCATAAATGCTTTACAATTTTTCCCAAATTTCTTTACCAATTCTTAGATACATAACTTTCACTAATTTTCAGAATTTGTAAGACTACTCAAGATATCATACCTTTCTTTACTATTTATTTCATAGGCCTTGATTTCAGCTTCAGTTCTATGAAAATTTGTAGTCATAGTATATCCATTCTGAAGTAATTTCCAGACACCATATCCCAGATAATCTAGAAAGCCTTTCATTCTTGTTTTCCAGAATGCATAGTCTATTCCATCAAATATAGGAATCTCCTTCTTATGTGGCATCCTAGATCTACCTTAAGCAGTTAAGCTTTCTTCCAAGGAACCTTTCTTTGATACCAATTTTTTAAATGCAAAATAAAGCTAAGAGGGGGGTAAATCAATTGTACCTTAAAACTTCAAAACCCTCATTAACATTCAAATCCACATTCATGAATTAAACCCTTAAATCTTTTATGATAATTTAGCATGAAAAGAAAATAATAGAAACTGAAACAACTTAACACCATACACAAGAGAACACCAAATTCATGTGGAAAACACAAGAAGGGAAAACCATGATGAGGATTATCTCACAATATAAGTAATATCAATACTGAATACAATAGGGCTCACTTTCGGAGGGCTCATTGCCCAAAGAAGAAAGGCTCACTATGAAAAGGCTTACTACCATAATACAAAAGAAGATATAGAAGAAATATTACATAGAGAAAGGAATCTCAATGCAACAGATAATCCACCACAATGACATCAACACCTTCATAGTCTGATTGAAGAATTGTAGCCACTTTCTACTCACTACATCTAGTAAAATAACACATGAAGGCTCACATTGCACTTCTCAATTTCAAACTCTAACAAACTACACTTTTCATCATTCACATCTCTCACATCTATCTCCACATCCCTCAACATCTCAACTCATACTTATATCATCTTCAACCTTGAAACCTTTAACAAGGTTGGCTATGCACCTCAAAAGTGCAAATTCAAATTAGGTTGGTGCCAAAAAACTTCCATGGCAAGTAGAAGTGAAAGAAGACCATGTCACACCTTAGCTAGGACCCAAATCAACAATGCCATGCTAAAACACACTTCTACAAATAATAATTATCCATCATAAGTAGTGTAAACTCCAAGTCAATCGTTACCCATGCAAACAACATTAAAATTTTAAGTACACGCTTCTTCAAACCCAAGGACAACTTGTGGACCGAACACCACACTTGAAAATGATATATAATATTCCACAAAAACCTTGAAATCCATCAAACTCCTTTGCAACAACTTCCATCTGAAGAATGTACACACCCATTAAACTTAGATAACTCTACCATACATTGTTACATGAAAAGATGACTTTCAAATAACCAAAAATCAAACCATCTTGATCAAAAAATGATACCATCACTATCAACATTCCTTTAGAAGTGCAAATATTGAAACATAGTTGTGGAGAAACGCGGAGTAGAAACATTTCTCCCAGACACCTCTACAATGCACTGTTACACACTAGTGAACACAACTTCTTCTGTATGATGATCCAGCACACCAACTCTTGAATTTAACACATATGAACTACTCTCACCAACTTAGAAGAAATGTGGAGAAACACAAGAACACAACTCTATAACCCAGAACACCATTGCAACACATTGTTTCCTCTTTCTATCAAATTTTCTCAAAAGCACTTGGAAACCAAGCACTAGAGACATATCCTAATCATCTTTAGTACTTCCTCATTCATATACAAAATCTTATCAAAGAAACACTAGAGGTTGAAACTAGTATCTTTACTAATGACAACATAATGAAACTAATCAAAGCATCAATTTCTCACACTCTTGCAACAATCTTTTCAATGACAACATAGGTGTGTTGACATTAATGACAACACCAATTTCTCATACTTGCAACAGTCTTAAGATATTTTGGATTCTCCAAATTTTATTCCAAATGACTGAACCATAAGGAAACTCAGTATCATAGAGGAAGCACCCTTGATCCTCATTGTTGAGATATTTAGCTTTCAAAATTTTTACCCAATCTTTTTCTCCTTGGAGTAATTACCAGCCAATTTTAGAAAGGATGGAATTATTAAAAAGCTTTAACTTCTATAAACCAAGACCCCTATACTATTTGGGAACACACACTTTTTCCCAACCAACCAAATAAATCCTAGAACTCCCTTTAGTCCCTATCCAGAGAAACTTCCTTTGGATCTACTAAATTTTGTTAGCTATAAAAGTGTTGCAAGTATGGGTAGTTGGTGTTGTCAATGAATTCAACAGGCTTATACAAAGGGGGGGATTTTTGCAATTATGAGTAGTTGGTGTTATCATTGATGTCAAAAAGTTTATGTTTCTGTTGTTATTAATTCCAATTGGTGATGGTTGACAAGTTATGATGATGCATTGATTAGTTTCATTTTGTTGTCATTAGTAAGTTCTATTGGTGTCAACCTCTAGTGTTACTTTGATAAGATTTTGTTTGTGTATGTTGAGTTGTTGTGTTGTAGTTGGGTTAATGATGATGAGGAGGTGTTGAAGATGATGATAATATGTCTCTAGTGCTTGGTTTCCAAGTGATTCTATGAAAATTTGAATAAAAGAGGAAACAATGTGTTGCAGAGGTGTTCTAGTATATAGAGTGGTGTTCTAGTTTTGCTCTGCATTTCTTTTGTGTTGAAGATCTGCTTGTGTGGTTCAGATACGTTGATTAGAGGTTTTCATAGGTGTTATATCTAGAATTACTTGGTTTGAATAATTGTGCAAAAGAGGTTATGTTCACCAGTATGTGAACTGTGTTGTAGTGTTGTTTGGGAGAAATGGTTTTGCTCCACATTTCTCCACAATTTGGTTTCTATTCATGCAGTTCTAAAAGTGTGTTGACAAGGTTTATATCTACCTTTAATTAGTTGAAATTTCTATTGGTTTTATGCTCTTCAAGGTGGTTTCTTGAGTTATAGTGTATGGAAGGTTGTTTGACTATACTGGGTGTGTACATTCTTTAGGTGAAAGTTTTCATGAAGGATTTTTTTGGATTTTAGGTGTCTATGGAATATTCTAGATTGAGTTCAAGTGTTGGGTGTGGTTCATGATTCATCTTTGGATTTGAGGAAGCATGTACTTAAATTTTAAATGGTTTTTACACAAGTTCAATCGACCTTGGTCGTTTACACTTATTATGGATTTACTTTGGTGTTTTTGGAAGTGTGGCATGATGTATATGTATGATTTGGGTGATGCTGTATGGTTCACTTTCATTCCTTTCCACTGTGGGAATTCTTAGTGCCAACCTAATTTGGATTTGCATGGTTGAGGTACATATCCAACCTTGGAGAATGCTTTCAAGGTTGAAGAAGGTATAAATAAGTGTTTTGTTGATGGAGGATGATGGTGTAGAGAGTCTATGATGTGAATTGTAGAGTTGTGAAGTGTAGTGCAAACTTCAATGAGTTAGACTACTAGAAGTAGTGATTAGAAGGTGTCTAAAATATTCAAAAAGGTTGTAAATGTGTTGATGATGCTATGGTGGAACTTTTTGATGCATTGATATAGATTTCTCACTGTAACATTCTTCTTTCTTGTTTTCTATAATCCGGCAGTGAGCCCTTCCTTTTTTGGGTAGTGATCCTTCTAACAGTGAGCCTATTGTATATGTTGTTGCAATTACTTTATATTGTGATCTAATCCTCACTGTGGTTTTCCCTTCTTGGTATTTCCATGTAAATATGGTGTTTTATTGTCATGGTATTGATGTGTTTTAGTTTCTGTTATTTTCTTTCATGCTATATCATTCTAACAAATTAAGGGTTAATAAATTTGATGTCAACTTGAATATTTTTGAGGGTTTTTATGTTTTAATGTACAATTGATTCACCCCCCTCTTATTTTTCTTGTTCATTCAAAAAAATAGTATCAGGAATCTTAACCGCTTAAGGTAGATCTGGGATGGTGCACAAGAGGGATGCTCCTTTGTTTGATGATCGAATTATGGATTTTGGAATACAAGGATGGAAGGTTTCATGGTATCACTCAGATTTTGATTTTGGAAGTCCATTGAGATTGGATATAGTATTCCTACTAGTGGTCTAAGTATTGATGATGAGATCAAGGCCTATGAGAAAAATGGTAAATCAAGGTATTGTTGAACAAGACAATTGAGAGGGGGGGTGAATCAATTGTAGCAATTTTAACCTCTAAAAAAATTACCATAAGTTAGATCAATAAGCATTCATAAAAACTTTGCTTTGTTAATGTGTTTAATCATTTAATGCAAAAATAAAAACTAAAAATAATAAAACCATGTAAACAAGAGCACCAGACTTACATGGAAAACCTAATGATGCAAAAACTACAATGAGGATTAGCTCATAATATAAATAATTCCAAAATTGAATATAAAGGCTCACTACCAAGACAAGACACACTGCCCAACAAGGGCTCACTACCACAAAATTACAAAGAAGATAGAAGAGGATTTTCATAGAGAGAAAAAGAAATAGGAAATACACCATAATTTTCTCACACTCTTGTAATCTCACATGAAAGATGTTGGATTCCTTCAACTCACTACCTTCAAAACCCTAACTTGAAACTCACACTGCTCTACTCAAATTCACATCTCACATACATATCTCACATCTATCTTTCATCTATCTTGTCTTTCATAAAGATCTCAACTTGTACTTATACCATCTTTAACCTTGAAACCTATTCCAAGGTCAACCATACACCATTTTTATTTACAAATTTAAATTAGTTCAGTACAAAAACATTCTACGATGGAATTAGAATGATGGCAACCCAAAAATATACTTAATGAGGACCTAAATGAGTCCTAACACACCTCAACATGCTTCCATGAACTTTGTAAGTAGTGTTTAACACAAGATCAACCAACACCAGTGAAAAACACATAAAACAATTAAGCACATACATCCTTAACTCGATCCAATCTTTCTGGACAAAAAATTTCACTTGAACATGACCCCATCAACTTACTCTAAAAATTCCAAGTCATGAAAC
Source organism: Sequoiadendron giganteum (assembly GCA_007115665.2). Lineage (NCBI taxonomy): Eukaryota > Viridiplantae > Streptophyta > Pinopsida > Cupressales > Cupressaceae > Sequoiadendron > Sequoiadendron giganteum. The sequence continues at coordinate 458,169,900 of CM021108.1, forward strand.
CAAAATGCAAAGAAATCCAAAGCAACTACATTTCTCTTGAACCATAGCCAAACACACTGAAATGCATACTTAACATACTAGTGAAGATATCTCACACTGTACAATGATCCAAAAACCAAAATTATGGATATAATAACTACCAACAACTATGAATAATACTTCATATTTTCACAAGCATAGTAGAAATATGGAGCACATCCTGAAGCATACACTGAATACCTACAAACCTTATTTATTATAATTTTCTCAATATCCTTGACATATATAATCAATAACCAAATTCCATGACATAGTTGACATAAATGAAAACAACAACCAGTTGACATCAATGACAACACCTTCATACTTGCAACAATCTCCCTCTTTGTCATTGATGGCAACACATGATGTAAAAAACCATAAAAGACAATACAACATCTCTAAACATGTTTTCTTATGATTTTCTTTTACACTCTCAACAAAACATAGCTAAACTTTTTTGTGTGATTCTTTCTCCCATTTGACATCAATGGAAAAGGAAAAAGATATTTTACATTGTTCTCCCCTTTAACATTAAGAACATTATTAGTATTGAATACTCCCCATTAGGAGTACGCCTAATCAACTACACAATTCCATCACAAGACACTACTTGCTCCCCCTGAGAGGTAGCCACCAACATTAGTCTAGAAAGAAGATAGATCCATAGATCCACTGGACTAATGCATCTCCATATGAATCTAATTCAAGAAGGGAGGGGAAATAACCCCTAACATCTTCTGGAGATACTCAAAATTATCTTTCAAAAGAACCTTAGTAAATATGTCAGTAATCTAATCCTTTCTAGGTGCATACTCAAGCTTTACTTCATTCTCCATGACCTTTTTCTCTCAAAAAGTGATACCTTATTGATATATGCTTTGTCCTTGAGTGCATGACTAGATTCTTTTGAAATGTTAATTGCATTTGTATTATCACAAAAAATGGAGATGGGATCATTATACATTACTCTAATATCCTTCAATGTCTATCCCATCCACAAAAATTTTGTGCAGTAGGATGTTGCAACAATATACTCAGCCTTTAGAATGGATAAGGAAACTGAATCTTTCTTTTTTCTTAACCATGGCACCAATCTGCAACCAAGAAAGAATGCACAACCACTTGTAATTTTTCTATCATCAACACAACCTACCCAATTTGCATCTATATAAGCACTTAGTGTAAAATGAGTATCCCTAGGATACCATAAGCCATAATCTAGAGTGCCATTTATATATCTGAATATCCTCTTAACAGTTGTAACATGTGTTTCTTTAGGATTCTCTTGAAATCTAGCCACAAGATAAATTACATGCATGATATCTAGTCTGGTAGCAGTTAAATACAACAATCCTCCAATCATTGATCTAGCAGCTTCTTGAATTTTTATTTTCTTTCTTCCAACAACTCCATTTTGTTGAGGAGTTCTAGGAGCACACAATTGCCTTTTTATTCCATGAACTTCATAAAACATGTTAAACTCATTGGAGGTGAATTCACCACCTCTGTCGAACCTTAAGCATTTTATTTTCATGTTCATTTCATTTTCAACCATAGCTTTGAATGCTTTGAATTTGTCTAATGCATTAGATTTCTCACTAAGAAAAGTAATCCATGTCATTCTAGAGTAATCATCAATCAAAAGAACAAAATACTTGTCACCTTGTAGACTTATCACCCTTGTAGGACCAAAAATATCTCTATGAATCAAATCTAGTAGTCTGGTAGTAGATTGTTCCTTTGACCTAAAGTTTTTGCTAGTTTTCTTTCCAAACTGACGATCCTTGCAAATGACATTAACAAGTTTTGTGATTTTTGGTAAATCTCTCACAGCTTGTACTACACTGATTCTCACCATATTGTCAAATTTCATATGACAAATCCTTTGATGCCATAACCAACTGTCATTAATCTGAGATAAAAAGAAATGTCCATCTACACCCTTAAGTTGATAAATATTTCTTGCATACTTCTTTCCAGCAGCAATCACGGTTTTGGGTCCTTTCCTTATTTCACATTTCTCATCCTTGAACACAAAATTATATCCTTTAATACACACTTGTCCAACACTCAAAATATTATGCCTTAAACCCTTAACATAGTAGACATCATCAGTATTATGCTTGCCATCAAAACTGACTAAACCTATCCCACAAATCTTAGCACTAGTATCATCTCCAAACATAATTAAGCCTTTATCATATTTTTCAATTTTAACAAACTTACTTTTGTCACCGTTAATGTGATTTGAACAACCACTATCAACAACCTAGTAGCTCTTTTCTTGTTTAGCAGAGACCATAATACCTTCAACTTTCTCTGGAGTGCTTTCCTTCACATATCTTTTAGTATTAGTAGAAGTAAATTCATCTTTTATGGCCAAGAACTATCATTCATTATCGTCAAAATCTCCGTAGTCAAACTCATCATCAAAAATACTAGCATCTTCATTTACATAATATGCTCTCTTGATCATCTTTCCTTTGTTTTCTTTTCCTTCTCTATATTTATTCCTCTTAGCTCTTTTAGGACATCTTGAAGCATAATGACCAATTCCCCCACAACTAAAACATTTCAAAGGTAGCTTACCTGTATACTTACCAAATCCATTTTTCATTCTTCTTACAAAGTTAGGTTCCACATCATCAAATTTTTCTTCATTCGGATCTCTAACTTTTGTAGACCTGAAAGTAGTTTCTATCTTTGATCCATTTCTCAAGCTAGGATTTCATATTTCAAATGAGGTTAGAGTACCCATCAACTGATCTTTAGTATAGGTCTTATAATCCAAAAATTCCTCAATAGTAAATACCTTTTTCACTATATGCATCAGGAAGAGTTCTGAGAATCTTCTTTACTATCCTAGATTCATCCACTTGTGCACCAATTCCTCACATTCCACCTACCAGCTCATCCACTCTCTATACATAGGATTTAATGTTCTCATCTTTAGTCATTCACAAGATCTTGAATTCTGCCTCTAAGTTCTGCAACTTTGCTTCTTTAACATTTTCATCACCTTCATGGATCTTTTCCAATGTATCCCAAACCTCTTTACCAATCTTTAGATTCATAACTTTAACTAATTTAGATTGTGAAATTCTTCAGAATAAATTTTTCCTTATTTTTTGCTTCATGTGCCTTGATCTCATCAATACTACTTGGACCATTTGTAGGAGAAGTGTATGGAGTCTTATAAGATTTCTCCACATCATATCCACAATATTCCAGATATCCTTCCATCTTTGTCTTCTAGAAATTTTAGTCAGAGTCATCGAACCTAGGGCACTCAATAACTATCGTGTTCCCCATCCCAAACCTTCCTTAAGCGATTAAGCTCTTCCAAGGAACCAATCTCTAATACCAATTTTTTAACAAGACAACTAAGGGGGGGTGAATTAGTTGTAGCAATTTTAACCTTTAAATTTTTTACCAGAAGTTAGATCATTAAGCATTCACAAAACCTTTACTCTGTTAATGTGTTTAATCATTGAATGCAAAAATAGAAACTAAAAGTAATAAAACCATGCACACAATAACGCCAAATTTATGTGGAAAACTCAATGAGGGAAAAACCATGGTGAGGATTAGCTCATAATATAAAGAATTCCAAAATCAAATACAAAGGCTCACTGCCAAAAAAGGCTCACTACCAAGATAGGACACACTGTCCACCAAGGGCTCACTATCAGAGGGCTCACCACCATAGAATTAAAAATAAGATAGAAGAGGATTTCCATAGAGAGAAAACTATCTCAGAGCAATAGGAAATCCACCATAATTTTCTCACACTCTTGCAGTCTCACATGAAATATGTTGGATTCCTTCAGCTCACTACCTTCAAAACCCTAACATGAAATTTGCACTACTCTACTCAAATTCACATCTCACATCTATCTTTCATATATCTTTTCATTCACAAACATCTCAACTTGTACTTATATCGTCTTCAACCTCGAATTTTCTTCCAAGTTCGACCATACAACATTTGTATTATAAATTTAAATTAGTTTGGCACCAAAAAATCCTACGATGGAATTAGAATGATGGCAACCCAAACATATACTTAATGAGAACCTAAATGAGTCCCAACATGCCTCAATACACTTCCACGAACTCTGTAAGTAGTGTTTAGCATAAGGTTGGCCAAAATCAATGCAAAACACATAAAACAATTAAGCACATACATCCTTAACTTGATCCAATCTTTTTGGAAAAAAAATTCACTTGAACACGACCTCATCAACTTACTTTCAAAACCGCAAGTCATGAAACCAAAATACAGAGAAATCTAGAGCAACCACATTTCTCCTAGACCATACCTATAAATATCGAAATGTATAGTTCACATACTTGCAAAGATATCTTGCACTATACAGTGATCCGGAAACTAAAATTATGGATATAGAAACTACCAACAACCATGAACCATACCTTAGATTTTCACAAGCATAGCAATAATATGGATCATACACTCAATACCTACAAACCTTCTTTATTACAATTTTCTCAATATCATCAACATATATAATTAATAACCAACTTCCATGAAATATTTAACATCAATGAAAATAGCAACCAATTGACATAAATGACAACACCTTCATACTTGCAAAAAAATGCTCTTTTAAGTGGTATTTCTAACACTTAACTGGTGAAAGTTATAAATCTGAAATCTGCTAGAGATATCTAGATAAAGTTGGAAAGTATTTATGAAGGAGATGATAAGGTCAAGTAAGCTAAGATGCAAAATCTAAAGATTGCATTTAAGAACTTGTGGATGTTTGAAGATGAAAACATTACAAGCTACATGCAGAAGGTGGATGAAGTTGTCAATTCCATTAGAGGTCTTGGTGGAAAACTTGAAGAAGTCGTAAAGAAGGTATTGATAACTCTTCCTAAATATTATATTCATAAATTTTATGCTATTGAGGAAGCTCAAGATGTAAGAAAATACTCTAGAGATCACTTATATGGTGTCTTATCTGCCTTTTAAATGAGATAATTTGGTCCAAGTGACACAAAAGTTGAGACTACTTTTAAGATTGGCAAATGAGAAAAGACTGAGGAATCGGATTAGGAGGATCTTGATGATGTAGAAGAAAATTTTGTGAGGAGAATGAAAAAGGGAACTAGTAAATACAGATGTATGTTAACTTTTAAATGTTTCAGTAGAGGTAAGATAGGTCATTATGCTTCAAGATATCCAAACAGAGCTATGAATGACAAGAATAAGGAAAACAAAGGTAAAGAAATTAAAAAAAAGCTATTATGTTAGAGATGTCAATATATCTGATGATAAATCTAACTATGGGGATGATGAAGATAGTGAAATCTTGTTCATGGTTATGAAAGTTGAATCTAATTCTACTAACTCTGAGAGATGTTTGAAGGAAAGTGCTTCAGAAGAAGGCCACAATTCTATGGTGACTGCTCTTCATGCTAGAAAGGAGAACTACTAGATTATAGACAGTAGATGCTCAAATCATATGACCGGTGATAAAAGTAAGTTTTTTAGATTTGAGAAATATGAAGGAGGCCTAGTTAAGTCTGATGATGATACATCTACTAAGATATGTGCAAAATATTCTATCACTTTTTATGGCAAGCATAATATAGATGATGTTCTTTATGTTAAGGGTTTAAGGCATAACATCTTGAGTGTTGGACAAGTGTGTAGAAAAGGATATAATCTTATGTTTCAGGATGATGAATTTGAGATCAAAAAAGGCTCTAGAACTATGGTTTTTGTTGGAAGAAGGATAGATGGAAATGTTTATCAACTTAAAGGTACTAATGGTCATTTATTTATGACTCAGATTTATGAATTTTTTCTATGGCATAGAAGGATGTGTCACATTAATTTTGATAGCAGAGTGAGGATAATTTCAACTCAAACTATGATAGATATGCCAAGGATTACAAAACCCATCAATGTTGTCTATAAGGAATGTTGAATTGGGAAGAAAGCAAGAAGAAGTTTCAAAGTCAAATAACAATCTACTATCGAACTATTGGAGCTAGTGCATATAGACCTTTGTGGTCTTACTAGAGTAAGAACTCTTCAAGGTGACAGGTATTTCATGCTATTAATTGATGATTATTCTAGAATGACATGGGTTACTTTTCTTAAAGAAAAATCAAAAGCTCTAGAGAAGTTGAAAATCAAATGTTTGAGGTCTGACAGAGGTTGAGAGTTCACCTCCAATGAGTTTAATAGTTATTATGAGAATCATCAGATAAAGAAGAATTTATCTGCCTATAGGATTCCTTAGCAAAATGGAGTGGTTGAAAGAAATAATAGGATGGTTCAAGAAGCTGCAAGAACAATAGTGAAAGAATTAAACCTACCAAAAGTCTATTGGAGAGATACAATTTATACTATTGTTTACATTCCTAGAAAAGTTCAAGCAAGAGAAAACAATGCAAAGAATCCCAATTAGTTATGGTATGGAAGGATCCATAGTATAAAATATTTTAGAGTTTTTGGAAGTAAATGTTATATTAGAAGAGATAAAGAAAACTTAGGAAAGTTTGATACAAGATCTGATGAAGGTATCTTCTTTGGATATTCTACAAGAAGAAAATATTATCAGTGCTACAACAAGAGGTTGAAGAAGATTGTTGAAAGTGCTAGTGTCAAAGTGGATGAAGACTTATAGAGAACTCAATGATGATATATGGACATGAATGAGTCCTCTTGTAGAGAAAATGGAAAAGATGGAGGTAAGGAAAAAGAAGTTCAAATTGAAGAGGAATAATCTCTAGAAAGGATCCCTAAGACTCTTAAGTATGTGTAGAAAAATCATTCTAAAAATTATATCATTGGTGACAAAATAAAGGTGTTTTGATAAGGAGAAAAGTTACTATGGTTGAAGAATAGGTAAATCTATGTTTAATTTCTAAAGTTGACCTTAAAACAGTGATTGAAGCATGCAAAGATGAGTATTGGATTAAGGATATGGAAGAAGAACTAATGTAGATTGAGAAGAATTAGAATTAGGAACTTGTCCCAAGACCAGAAAACAAGATAGTGATTGGAACTAAGTGGGTATTCCAGAAAAAATTGAATGAGAATGAGAAGTGGTAAGAAACAAGGAAAGGTTTGTGTGTAAGGGCTACTCACAAGTAGAAAGAATAGATTTTGAGGAGATATTTTCTCTAGTGACAAGAATGGAAGGTATCAAGATATTTTTGGATTTTTAGAACATAAGGATTTGAAGGTTTATCAAATGAATTTGAAGTCTACATTCTTGAATTATGAGTTGGAAGAAGTATACATTGAACAAATAGAAGGATTTTAGTTATCAGGCAAATTGGATATGGTCTGCAGATTGAAGAAGTCACTTTATGGACTAAAGCAAGCTACCAAAGCTTGGTATGCAAGGCTAGATCAGTATTTGATACAACAAGGATTCAATAAAGATACCATAGATAGTGATCTTTATTTCAAATTTGAAAAAGATCAAATCTTGATTGTGGTTGTGTATGTTGATGATATAGTTTTTGGAGGAAATGAAGCTATGTGGAATAGATTTGTAGAATAGATGTAGAAAGAGTTAGATATGTCTATGTTTGGGGAGATGAATTTATTCCTTTGAAGTTTCAAATTAATTAGACAAAGAAAGGTATATTCATTTCACAATCAAAGAATGTCAAGGAAATGTTGAAGAAGTTTGGAATGGAAGATTCTAAACCAGCATGTACTCCTATGGTTACTAGTTGCAAGTTGAATAAGAATGATGAATCTCCTAAGGGTGATCAAATCAAGTATAGATCAATGATTGGAGGACTGTTATATCTAACTTCTACTAGACCAAATAACATGCATGCAATTTTTCTTGTAGATAGATTTCAAGAAGATCCTATAGTCACATGTTGCAGCAGTGAAGAGGATGCTCAAATACTTGAAGGGCACTCAAGAACATGGTTTTTGGTATCCAACATAAGGAAGCTAAGCTAGCATAACAACTTCCTACACTAGCCTTGAGAGGAGAATAATGAAAAAAAAATTACAAATTTTTAATAGTTACAAAAACTTAAACACAAATATCATGCATACCATAACACAATGATTTACTTGGGGAAAACCCTTTTGGGAGAAAAACTCCAAACTCCAAAAGCCAACCAATATATTATTCAACAATCAAAATATTACAATATACTTGTAGAAAAAGCTTCTCACATGAGTATCACCACTAGAGATCAAGAGACAACTTGACCGATATCAGACTCTCAGAATACACCCATGTCTACATACATCCCACCTACTTATAATAAGATTTTTGGAACCTTCTAGAATTAGGGTTTTACAGGGTCATTTTTTATTTGACATGTTAATAGAAAAACTTTGACTTGTCAGTGGGAGAAATCCTTGACGTGTTAGTGGGAGAAATCCTTGACGTGTTAGTGGGAAAAAACTTTGATGTGTCATTGAATTTTTTTTTGGGTGTTGCCCCTAACCTCATGTCTTGCTACAATTGTACAATATTTGCATGATCAGTCACCAAATACCAACATACATCCTATCAATAAATTGTATATAATTGCAATGTCGAGACACATGTTCCAAACAAATATCCCACTTGTTGAACACCTTGCAAGGACAATGGAAGGGTGTCATCGTCATCTCTAATTGCTATGGGCCAAAAGGCCCATAGTCTCTGAACACCATTTGAACTTCTTTGTTCTCACAGGCTTAGTTAAAGAATCAACAAAATTCATCAAAGTCTCTACCTTAACTAGCTTCACCCTTCCATCTTTGACCATATCTCTAATAAAATGATATTGTACATCAATGTGCTTGGTCCTGGCATGAAACGTTGGGTTCTTGGCTAGACATATCACACTCTAACTGTCGCAATAAATTTTCATTGCACCTTCTTTTATTCAAATATCTAAACATAGTCTTCTTTACAAGCATGAGTAGCTACCATATACTCTGCTTTAGTAGTGGAAAAAGCAACCACAACCACCAAATAAAGTAAACACATAAGCACTAGTGGATCTTCTACTATCAACATCACTTGCCTAGTCTAAATCCATATAATCATGAATATCAAGGGAAATCTCATCTTCAATCATATTACTATGATAACATAAGGAATAATCGAAGTACTGCACAAATAGTTGAAGACTCTTTTAACTACATCCCAATGAACTCTACCGGGATTAATCATATATTTAGAAACAACTCCCACTGCTTGGGAAATGTCTGGTCTAGTACAAACCATAGCATACATCAAACTTCCAACTGCACTCTGGCAAGGCACTATGCTCATGTCTTCCATATCTGATGGAGATGTTGGACATTCTCAAATAGATAACTTTGTTCCAATTGAAATGAGAACACATAATGGTCTACAATCTTGCATATCAAACCTCTATAAAATTGAATTGGCATACTTACTTTGGCCAAGCCATAACTTTCTGTTCACTCTCTCTTCTAATTTCCATCCCAAGAATGTGTTTAGCTACACCAATATCTTTCATTTCAAACTTAGCAGCAAGTTGAGATTTCAGTTTTGAAATCATACCTTTCCCTTTATCAATGAATAATATATCATCAAAATATAATGTAATAAATAGGAAATGATCACCATCAATTTTATAATAAACACAATGATCTAATTCAGAACACTCAAATCCCAAACTCAACACATATGTATCTATTTTTTGGTGCCACATCCTGGGACTCTGTTTTAAACCATACAAAAATTTCTTCAATTCACAAACCAATTTACTTTCACCTTTCACCACATAGTGCTCTGGTTGTGTCATATAAATATCCTCCTCCAAATCACCATGAAGGAAAGCAGTTTTCACATCCATTTTTTGAACCTCTAGATCATAAGAAGCAACAATAGAAAGCAAAAATATAATGGATGTCATTTTTGTAATTGACAAAAATATCTCACCATAATCAACACCCTCAACTTGAGAGTAACCCTTCGCAACCAACCTTTATTTGTACTTCTCAATACCTCCATTTGAACCAATCTTTTTCTTGAACACACATTTAAAACCAATAGGTTTTCATCCTTCGAGAAATGGTACAAGATCCCATGTATCATTCTTTTCCAAAGATGTCATTTCTTCATCCATAACAATCTTCCATGATTTTGCATCATTCATACCTAGTGTCTCTTTTATAGATATGGGTCCATCCATGTTAGTATTCAAAGCAAAAATACATCTCCAATCATTAGGTGAATACCTTTTAGGTGGTTGTCTATTCCTTGTAGACCTACGAATAAGCTGAGTTGGAGGTTCTTCCTCCTTTTTTGAAGACTGAGAGCTAGATGATCTCTTCTCAACTTCTTGTCTATACTTGGGCCTTGATTCAACTTTCTCAGGTGTAGAAGGAAATTGAATCACATCCTCCTGTTTACTTTGTTCTTGTTACAAAAATTTCTACCTAAGCTCATTTTGGTAGAGCTGGAATCATTTGCTTCATTTAGGCTAAACGGTACATTTATATTATGCTAATAATTCATTTGCAGTGAAGGATTTCAAATGGATTTTGGTTTCAGTTTTAGATTGAAATAAGTTGTCATTTAATGCCTTGCAACTTACAATGAGATATAAGAGAGGTATAATAGTACAATTTCTTGCTTTTATTTTATTTTTCCAATGTTACATACATTTCATAATGATGTATTCATATTATGAAGAAAGCATACACAAAATTGTACAAGATTGCAGAATTGTTGCATTTTTATTCATTGGAAATGAAACAAAAATCAAGTATCCCACACAAGCCATGGGAGTATCCAAAACAACCTATTAAAAGTAAATGAATTATACAACTAAATATTAAAATAAGGAAAGCATGTAATAAAGGACATATCCATCATTGCTTGTTCTTTTGAAGTCTTCAGAGGTCTTCATTGTTGTTGCTTCATCCTCGCTTTCGATCTAGAATGAACCTGCATCATTGGAAAAGGGATTGTTAGAGCTTCAGATATGAATTGTACTATAGGCCCTATCAACAAAAATATAATACACTTCTACAATAGATTGAATCAGCTGAAACAGAACATCACAGAGAACAAATGAACTTCATTGTTTCAATGATAACATGTTTGTTTCCTACAAGTATAGGACAAGTTATGTTGCTCTTTCAATTTGAAGATTTAAAGCATGTGGTGTAAAATGGGCTCCCACAAGGGTTGAGACTCGACATACTGCCCCTTAGCAATCAATAAGGGGGTTTCATAAATTCATAATGTTTTCCAATTGAAGGAGTGAATTGTAAACCAAATGAAGAGCGATAAGGTTTATTCGCTCATAATAGTCAACCTATGTTGCCATAAATTGAAAATTATTAGGGAATAAAGATTATTTGCATGCTCAATTTGAATAGAATTGAACAAATACATATTGAGAAGTTCTATTTTCATCAAGTCTGAGTTTATATTGTTGTTCTGACATGTTTTGTTCAAGAAAATCTTGTTGTTCTGAGTTTTCATTTTTTAGAACGACGGGTATTTATAATGCCTTCTTAACAAATCAATAATACCAAGATGAAGCAAGTAAAGGAACTTTCACTCATCATTGTTAGGTCTTTATAATTCAATATCTTCCATGCAAATTTGTTTTCACATCGTAATGTTGCTACCTAGAAGAAACATAATGTATGAAGAGTACAAAAGGAAGCTCTCCTCATCAAGAATTGAGATTAAATGCATGTGAAATAGCATCGAGGTGACCTACGAGAGTATCATAATGTCTGAATGTAAGTATGAAATTGAATATGAAAAGTACCAAATAGAGTTGGGATTCATTGAATTTGTGCATTCCAAGTAAACACTGGAAAGAAATCAAGTTCCATTAAGAATTTTCTCCAAGTAAGGAAAAAATTTCATTTTGAGAATAAGAAAGTAAAGCTATAGAAGTCTACATTTTTTAAAGATAGTGGAAATATAGTTTATTTTCAAACAGTAAACCGATGGCACACAAGTTAAGGTTTCAAAGTGGAAATGAATGTAAGTATACTCATTTTAAGTTGTAAGAAAGAAACCCACATTGTTTTGTGTTCGAGAACTTTCAAAATATAGAAATAATAGATAGTTCAAAAGCATTCAAGAGAATTCCAAGGAGCCCAGTCATGTTCTCATAGCCATAGTCTGGAGAGGCACTTTTGCCCAAAAAACTCTAATACCCACTTAGGGTTTTTGTCACAAAATTCAAGAAGGGGTAAATAGAAAAGGCTCGAGTTTATTCAAGCAATGGAGCCTTAAAAAAGGAAGAAATATGTAGGTCTGGTCATATCCATGATGGTTTGGTAAACCCAAAAATTGGAAATATATACACAAAAAAATTCCTTCATTCAACAATTTTTTTCATTTACCATTGTGGGTCGAGCCCAATTTTTTTTTCTCATTTTTGTTATAGAGATGAAGAATATATATGATAAGGTTGTGGCTTGTAAAATAAAAACTAAGATTTATTTTATATGAACTTGATTATTTTTGTGAGAAAAAAATAAACAAAGTTTCCAGAGAAGTGAAAATGCACTATGATGAAAGCATAAAACTTACCATCTTTTGCCATAGCCGAGCATTCCAGGACCCACGACCATGAACTTAATGTCTCTCAAGTCGAGCTCTCATGGAGTCGAGCCAAGGAAACAATGAACAAATAAATGTAAAGGCAGAAATTGCAAGAAAAATGTTAGGGAAAATGGATATGTCCATGGCCTATATGGCCTGAAATCATTCATGAAGGAATTTACAGAGCCTGAGAACGACAAAATAAAATAGATTACCATCGAACTCTCATGGCGGCCGATCCTGAATCTTCCAGTTCAAGTTTTTAGAGAGACCAAACCCTACATCCTTAGTGACATGGTAGAGCTTCACCAACAACAAGTCAAAGATCATTTTGTACAAATGACAATAATTTAGGGTTTGATTTCTTTTTCCTTGCACCCTAATCATTTTGTCGGCATTTTTGCATTGTGATTTAAAAATAAATCATAGCATATAATATCATCGTGGTCATTGACTTGAAGTCAATTGACCTAAATCATAAGGGAGGAAGAATGTGTTGGAGGTTGTAATAACCCTAGTTTCAAACCTTATTTACTTGTGTTATTACATATGAGATAAATATAATTAAATAATTAAGATAATAATTATAATTTACCTTATATATTTACCCTACAATGCGGAGATAAATACCATCATACGATAAATATTTAAATTAATAGTGATTGATTACTTTAAATATTTAATCAAACATCTATCCCTTTCCATCATTTATCAAACACAAGTAACATCCATGCAAATTCAGTGTGGATCGATCAATTTGAGTTCTCATTGCAGTTATATTTTGAGTTAACTGATTATGCAGTCAGTTTAACTCAAGATGCTTTCATGCACATTTGAGTTGAACTATAGGATCACTTACATGCATTTGGGGAAACTTTAGTTGGATTTTCTTTTTCAGTCAGACTAGAGCAATTTTTGAGTTCCTTTTTATCATACATATCATGAGTTGGAGTTTGCAGCGTATCAAGTTCAGTTTACTTCAGTGGTGGACCCTCTTTTTAGATATTTTATTCTTTGCTCGTGAGGAGGATATTTTTACTTCTAGTTCACTTTTAGTGCGACCTCCATGGACTCGGGAGTCATTTTGAGTCACAGTTCAGTTATACATAGCATGAGACAGATTTTTGAGTTGTTTAAGCTCAGCTTGCTTAAGTGGTGGACCCCATTTTCATGAATTTTCTATTTTTCTCAAGAGAGATTTCAAGAGGATATTTTCACTTTCATTTCACTATTACTTCCACCTCTTGGCACCTTAGAGTTATCACTCATTTTATCTAGAGGAAAAGACTTTGTCTTTTTCTTAGTTCTTGTTTTTTGCCTTTGCTTTCTACAAAGAAGACTTCTTATAACTCAAATTTTTCCAGTTTATGATATTCAGTACATTTTATAGGTTATCTTAGAGTCTCAATTATAAAAAATTTCCTTATTTTATTATTGCAAGTTAGATATTAGCCTTCTCAAATTCAGTGTTTTACCTTTATGAATATTTTGGATGCAAATTTAATGTGTTTGATTTCAAAACTTTTAAGTTTTTGTCACATTCATGAACACATGTATACAAAAAAATAAATCTTAGTTGCAGGTCATAAGTTGTTCTATTAGTTTATCCTCATCTTTAGGTTGTGAAAATACTATTTTCCTTCCTAAAGAGTAGATTACCAGTTCTTCTTATGAATCACTAATGTGATTAAATTTCCCAATCTAAGTTGTGAAAATAAAATTCATAATAATTAGTTGTGAATCAATCTTCTCATTAAATATTAATTAGGTGCATCACTCAGTTTAGATTTTAGTTTTTGCATTCATTTCAATATTTTCTTCCCTTTTCCATCCAGTTAAATTAAATAATCAGAAAATCAAAAAGGAAGTCGACCTATAATCTAGAGGTTTACTTTCGTATAGGGTACCCACAACCTAAAGGTATTCCCATGTTTCATGAGATTGATGAGCCTTTCGGCTTTGCACTCAGGTGCTAATCCTCATGAAAATAGTTTTTCACATACCCAATGGGACTCTAAAGACCACTTCAGAGAAAGGATTCAACAGTTTCAAGTTGTTTTTCCAGTATACATAGTAGTTTTTCAACCTTTCAGAGGTAGTAATTTATACCTAACAACTCCACTCAGTTTTTCAAGTAGACTATGAGAAGCGTTCAGACGAGAAGAAGTTCTTCCCCATTTGAATACTTACAGTTGTCTTCACCAAAGAGAAGAGGAAGGATAGCCAAAAGAACACCTGATCGACCTTCAAGAAACTAATCAATATCTCCTAGTTTTAGAACAGAGTTGCTGGTTTCATCACCTAGAAGAAGAGGAAAACTGTCAACAAGACAACCACATTTGCATTCAACTTCACCAAGCTTCAGAATATCAATTTCACCTTCAAGAGGTTCACTGAGAGAAGCTACACTTTTAGTTCCAATAAATATGGTACGTCCTGTTCCAATACTTCAAGCAATAAATCTCAAAGTTCCAATAGCTCTGCTGGTCGGAGCTCATTCTTTTGTACCATTTAATGGGGGCATCCCATTGAATTTGGCCCAACATGATGACATACCAATGGTTGCCCTGAAAATTCTACCAATATTTACTAGTGAAGATCATACCATGTCAATAAAGCATATAAAATATGTAGCTTCTCTTTGCGTTGTGCATCATATCACGCAAGAGAATGTAGCCATGAGGCTTTTGGCAGTGTCTATGAAGGTAAGCCTCTTCAATGGTTTAGAAATTTAGTTGTTAACATTGTCGCAATATGGGATGACTTAGGAGAAAAGTTGAGAAAACAATTTTTAGACAAATCTGACCATCTATCTCTAGTTGAACAAATGACAACCATAAAGAGAGCTCTGTAGGAGCAAATGATTGATTTTAATTTTTGGTTTCAAATAACCTGGAACTGAATACCAACAATGGTAATACCTTCACTAGATCATTCTTTCTTGTGCTATCTTAGAGCATTAACTAGTGATATTGCTTTAATGATACAATCAATGGGTGGAGTAACCTTACCAGGAGCATTTGGCATAGCTATTAGAGCTGAAAACAACCTTATTTAGGATGTTAAGATTGCACCAAGGCCTCCTATGCCAATTTTTCCATATATTCATCCTTTGATGCCCATTCATATACCTCTTTTTTCCCCACTTCCAATTGATCCAACCTTAGGCTATCAACTAGCTGCTCAACATAATGTTGTTACAACAAATCTAGAATTGCAAGAACTTAGAGGAGCCCAACAAGAAATCAAAGGTACCCAACAAGAAATGGCTAAATTGTTGCAAATAGTCAGCAAAGATTTAGTGAGCCTCAAGAATCAACAAGGCTAGAATTTCAGACCTTATCAAGTACCCTTTCAGCCAGATAGACCACCTTATCAGGTTGATTATCAAGGATAGAGAGGGAATTATAATGCTAGGCCTAATCAACCTTTTAATCAGAATGTTGCTAGCTCTTCTAAAGAGCTTGTACCTATGTAAAAAAACTTGGCACAAGATTATGTATGGTGGTATCCCTATAATTAGCCTCATAACTAGGCTCTTATGGTGTGGAGCAGATATGATACTTCTGAGAAGACAATTAAGGAGAGCAATGATCAGTAGGATGATCAGACTCGGCAAAATGATCTTGATGTTGCCATGATGAAATGTTAGGGTAATAAATTGTGTGGATTTAATCATGCACAAGGGAAGAATCAGTCAGCTAGCTTGATTGCATCCAATATGAGGTCAAAAAAGAGAGTTGTTCAACATAAATATCAACCTCCAACAACTCAAAGTATTCAAATCTTTCAAAGACAGCAGGTTGTTCTAGTGAAGGAACAACAAAGGACTCAATCTCAGCCTCAGACAACACAAGCAAAGCCCATTGTTCCAAAAGTGCAGCAAAAGGTTAGTACCCCAACATTCAGTATTGTTGATCACATGAAAAAGGCCACTATTAGCATGACTATCTTAGATGATTTACATCTTCCTGGGCATAAAGAAATTCTATAGGAGGCTTTAGCTAAGATAACAATTTATGATGAGTCCATGAAGGAGAAGCCTATAATTCTTGCAAATAGTTTAGAAAGTAAGAAAAAATAGTCAGATCAAGAGGTAAAACCACCACCCTTTTACGTCACTTTGATCATTAGTGACAACCTAGTGCATAATTGTATGATAGATTATGGTGCAAGTAGGTATGTAATGCCTAAGAGTTTAGTAGATAAGTTAGGTTTGGAATATGAGCCTCTTTCAAAAGGGGTCATTCAATTAGATGGTACAACCATATAGTCTATTAGAATGATTAATAATTTGTCTCTTACCCTCCATGCTTGTCCAAGTTTCTCAATTTCACAAGATATATATGTGATAGACTTACCACCTTTCTTCGACATGTGTCTTTCGAGAGATTTCACCACTAATTTAGGGGGATATCTATATTCTAAGTGGTCTCATATATTTTTTAGAACTAGATATGGTACAAAAGTGACCATTATGTCACAAGTTTAGGCTAAAGATCATATAGAGTTGTATGTGCCTAGTACTATAAACACCAACCTAGTTGTCCATGGTCAGGAGGATCAATCCATGACCCTAGACTCTAGCACACCAATTGGCTGCATACCTATCATGAATCTTGATGAATGGATAGTTGAAGATCACGAGATTGATCCTTTCAATCGCATGGACAATGTAGGTTTGGGTGTTTATATGATTCAGGAGCCTAATGTGATAATTCCAAACCTGGTTAAAGATGAAGTACAACCTAATCAACGGGATAACCAACTTTAGAAGCTATTTTTTGATGGTTTGAGGAGTAAGATAGGTGTTGGTGGAGGAGCAACGCTCATTTCACCTGAAGGAGAGAGATACTATTCAACACTTCATTTTTCTTTCATTTGTACGGACAATGTTGTTGAGTATGAAGCACTAATTCATGGCTTGGAGTGGTCCAGGAAAAGGGGTATTAAGTGTTTGCAAGCTTATGGTGACTTTGAATTAATAGAAAATCAGGTAAGAAATCAAAGTGTAACTAAAAATTATTTTCTTAAGTTGTACAAGCATAGAACCTAGGACTTAATTGAAAATTTTGATGCATTCAATTTGCTATTTGTTCCAAAAATCAAAATAGAGAGGTAGATAGATTAGCTTCCATAGGTTCATAGTATGATATACCTACTGACATACATAATATTGAGGTACAAAAATATGTAAAGGTGGTAGTGAGACCATCTATACCTGATAATATTGTCAGTTGGTATATTTTTTACAGAAATCAGAAAATCATCAATTTTATGATCGAAGAAGCAAAGTTTTCTGCTAGTAACCAACGAAAACTTGAACAACAATATGATGACTAAATTCTCCAGTTAAAGTCTAATAAGCTGCCTAAGTGGCTAGTTACCCTTGAATAAATCTTTAACACTAATGATTAGGTTAGAAGAGATAAATCCAACATTATAGTGAAGGAGGAGAATTATGAGGCAATTGAAATATTCAAAGGCAAGCTTCTCAAGCTTGGTAAAGTTTGTACTAGAAAAGAACAACAAGCCTTTGTCTTGCTTTGCCATGAATTCAGTGACATTTTCACTTGGGAGTATGGAGACCTAAAGGGTTTTAACCCTGAGTTAGCTCAACACACTATTGAGCTAAAACCCAACACAAAACTAGTAAGAAAAAAGTGAAGGCCACTAAATCCTAAGCTAGAACACTTGATGAAGATAGAGTTGAATAAGTTGGTTGAAGGTGGCATTATCTTTCCAATAAAGCACACCTCTTTGGTTTCCAATTTGGTGCTTGTCAGGAAGAAAAACATAGAGATAAGGTTGTGTGTGGATTTTCATGATCTAAACAGAGCTTCACTCAAAGATCACTATCTATTACCTTCAATGGAACAAATACTGTAGGTTGTTTCAAGTTTAGAAAGGTTCTTGTTCTTGGATGGTTATTCAAGATATAACCAGATCTTGGTTAAAGAGGAAGACCAGTACAAGACAACCTTTACCACCAAGTGGGATACAATGGCCTACAAAAAAATGCCCTTCGGTTTATCTAATGCAGGGGAAATGTTTCAAAGGGCAATGGATATGGATTTTAAAGGCCTTATCAATAGGTTTGTTCTTGTATACCTGGATGATATCACTATATTTTCAAAGAAGTTTGATGAACACTTTATTCATTTGAGACACATCTTTGAAAGATGTAGGGAGTTTGGGGTATCATTAAATCCCAAAAAGAGTATTTTTGGAGTTAACGAAGGAAAGCTTCTGGGTCATATCATATCAAAGCACGACATCACTATTGACCTGAAAATAATTGCAGCCATATTAGCCTTACCACTTCTTGCATATAAAAAAGGTTTGCAGAATTTTTTAGGTAGGATTAACTTTGTTAGAAGATTTATTCCTAACATTGTAGCTTTGTTGTAACCTATCATAGCCATGTTGAAGAAGAACATTCCTTTTAGCTAGAAAAAGGAAGGTAAGAGTATTTTTGAGAAAATTAAAGAGGCACTTGCAACAGCCCCTACTCTTATTAACTTGAATTTTAATAAGGATTTCATATTGTATGCATTTGGGGCAATTGACACCATATCTTCAATGCTTTGTCAGCAAAATAATGAGGGTTTAGAGTAGCCTATAGCTTTCTTCAGTCAGGTTCTACATGACTATGAAGCTAGATATTCATTCATAGAGAAGCATGTATTGGCTGTAATAAGGAGCCTTAAGAAATTTAGGCATATGCTATCAAATAACAAAATACAGCTGATGGTTTCTCACTCATCAGTTAATAACTTTTTGCTCAGCAAAGACATTAATGATAAGAGAGCAGGTTGGATCATCAAAGTGATGGAGTATGACATCGATATTAAGGTCACCAAGCTTGTTAAAGGCAAAGGTCTTTGTGAACAACTTGCTAGAAATTCAGAAAACAACAAAATAGTTGATCAACAAGTTGAAACAACTTTCAATAATGAAGAACAGGTTGTTGCTCCAGTTATCAGGAAACTGGATTCAATAAATGATCCATTATCTACATACAAGTGACTATCCTGAAGGCTTAGAAAAGTCAAAATGAAGATATTATAGGCTTTAGGAAATCCCCTATATTGTGATTGATGGGATTTTGTATAAGAAAGATTATAATGGTGTTTTTCTAAGATGTATAGAACCATAACAAATTCAAAAAAAATTGTAGGAGTTTCATGATGGGCTAACTGGAGGCCACTTTGTACCAAGAACTATAGCCCTAAAGATAATGAGAGTCGGTTATTACTGGCCTGATTTATTTAAGGATGCTCATACTTGGGTCAAAAAATGTAATAAATGTGCAATGTTTGCAAGAAAGCAAAAGCTTGCAGCCTTGCCTCTACATCCAATACAAGTGGATTATCCTTTTGGCAAGTAGAGACTTGATTTCATTGGTCCCATAAATCCACCTTCAAGCGTTGGGCATAAATGGATCTTGACAGCCACAGACTACTTCACGAAGTGGACTGAGGCAGTAGCATTAAAAGATGCAAATGAGACGTTTATTTTAAACTTTTATAAAGACTTGGTTTCTAGATTTGGAACACCAGATTCAATCATTTCTGATAATGCTTTAGCATTCATAGGTTTAAATTTTTTAGATTGGTCAGTAAAGTACAACATTTATCTGAATACTTCTTCAAATTATTACCCTCAGGGTAATGGACAGGCAGAGTCCACTAACAAGAATCTGATTAAAATTATCAAGAAGACAATATAAGAAAATAAAAGAACCTGTCATGAGAAGTTGAAAATTGCCCTGTGGGCTGATAGGGTTACACCTAAAAGAGCAATGAGTAATTCACCTTATGTTTTAACATATGGTAAAGAGGCCAAGGTACCTATCTCAGTTGATTTTCCTACCTTAAATATGATCAAAGAACTGGATCTGATTAAAGAAGAACCTATGCAAATAAGGCTTGCACAACTCATGGAGCTGGAAGAAACAAGGAAAGAAGAATTAAGGAATCTAGAAATTCATCAAGCCTAGATGAAGATAAATTTTGACAGAAAAGCAACTCCAAGAAATTTCAGAGAAGGAGATTTGGTTTTAAAGTGGGATGAACTAAAGAGAAGACCTTGAAAATACACGAAGTGCGATGCCATGTGGGATGGCCTGTATATTGTCATAGAATGAAAACAACATAATGCATTCTAGCTCTCAAAGCTGGATGGTGAGGTGTTGCCAATCCCTATTAAAGGGATTCACCTCAAACAGTGCTACTGAGAATCAAGTGTTTGTAGATGTATATAGTAGAGTACAATTTATTTCTTTCAATAAGTGTTCATCGCACAAAAGTTTCCATTTAGTACAGTTTTATTTTTAATAAGTGCAGTTGTTGCACAGGTTTTTTGACTCTATCTTAAGAAAAGTTATGCTATTTTCTTTCAGTTTGGTTTGTTGTTGAGTTATAGAAGTTTTTCCTAATTTGAAGGGAAAAATTTAACTCCATGCCCAATGGATTATCAAGGCAACTGATCTTGCATGCTTAGTAGGTAAGCATTCAATAGAGGTCACCAGAAATGTTACCAAAATTTCTACCTAACCTCATTTTGGTAGAGCTAGAATCATTTTCTTCATTTAGGGTGAAAGGTACATTTATATTATGTTGATAATTCATTTGTAGTGAAGGATTTCAAATGGAATTTGGTTTTGGTTACAGATTGCAATAAGTTGTCATTTAATGCCTTGCAACTTACAATGAGATATAAGAGAGGTATAAAAGTACAAGTTCTTGCTTTTATTTTATTTTTCCAATGTTACATTCATTTCATAATGATGTATTCATATTACGAAGAAAGCATACATAGAATTATACAAGATTGTAGAATTGTTGCATTTTTATTCATTGGAAATGAAACATAAATCAAGTATCCCACACAAGTTGTGGGAGTAGCCAAAACAACCTATTAAAAGGAAATGAATTATACAACTGAATATTAAAAGAAGGAAAGAATGTAATAAAGGACATATCCATTATTGCTTGTTCTTTTGAAGTCTTCAGAGGTCTTGATTGTTGCTGCTTTGTCCTCGCTTCCGATCTAGAATGAACCTGCATCATTGGAAAAGGGATTGTCAGAGCTCTGAATATGAACTGTACTATAGGCCCTATCAACAAAAATATAATACATTGCCACAATAGATTGAATCATCAAAAATGAAACATCATAGAGAAAAAATGAGCTCCATTTTTTTAATGCTAACATGTTTGTTTTTTGTGCAGGTATAGGACAAGTTATGTTGCTATTTCAATTTGTAGATTTAAAGCATGTGTTGTAAAATGGGCTCCCACAAGGGTCGAGACCCGACATGTTGCCCCTTACCAATCAATAAGGGGGTTTCATAAATTCATAATTTTTTCCAATTGAAGGAGTGAATTGTAAACCAACTGAAGAGATATAAGGTTTATTCACTTATAACAGTCAACCTGTGTCACCATAAATTGAAAATTATGAGGGAATAAAGCTTATTTGCATGCTCAATTTGAATGGAATCAAAAAAATACATATTTAAAAGTTCTATTGTCATCAAGTTTGAGTTTATATTGTTGTTCTAACATGTTTTGTTCAAGAAAATATTGTTGTTTTGAGTGTTCATATTTTAGAACAACGGGTATTTATAATGCTTTGTTAATAGATCAATAATACCAAGCTGAAGCAAGTAAAGAAAATTTTAGTCATCATTATTAGGTGTTTATAATTCATAATATTCCATGCAAGTTTTTTTTCACATCATCATGTTGTTTCCTAGGAGAAACATAATGTATGAAGAGTACATAAGGAATCCCTCCTCATCAAGAAATGAGATTAAATGCATGTGAAACAACATCAAGGTGACCTACAAGAGTATCATAATGTCTGAATGCAAGTATGACATTGAATGTGCCAAGTACCAAATAGAGTTTGGATTCATTGAATTCGTGCATTCCAATTAAACAGTGGAAAGAAATCGGGTTCCATTAAGAATTTTCTCCAAGTAAGGAAAAATTTGCATTCTGAGAACAAGAAAGTGGAAATATGTATTCTTTTCAAACAGTAAACCGATGTCAAACAAGTTAACGTTTCAAAGTGGAAATGAATGTAAGTATACTCATTTTAAGTTGTAAGAAAGAAAACTACATCGGTTTGTGTTTGAGAACTTTCAAAATACACAAATAATGGATAGTTCAAAATCATTCAAGAGAATGCCAAGGAGCCTGGTCATGCTCTCATATCTGTGGCCTAGAGAGGCACTTTTTCCCAAAAAACTCTAATACCCACTTAGGGTTGTTGTCACAAAATGAAAGTAGGGGTAAATAGAAAAGGCTTGAGTTTATTCAAGAAATAGAGCCTTAAAAAATAAAGAAATCTGCAGTTCTAGCCATAGCCATGATTGTTTGGTAAACCTAGAAAATGGAAACATATACACAAAAAAACTCCTTCATTCAACAAATATTTTCATTTACCACTGTGGGTCAAGCCCAATTTTTTTTTTCCCTCATTTTTGTTACAAAGATGAAAAATATATATGTTAAGGCCGCGAGGTCTATAAAATAAAAACTCAGATTTATTTTGTATGAACTTCATTGTTTTTGTGAGAAAAAATCGAACAAAGTCTCTAGAGAAGTGAAAATGCACTATGATGAAAGCATAGAACTTACCATTTTCTGCCATATCCGAGCATTCCAAAACTTGTGGCCATGAACTTAATGTCACTTAGGTTGAGCTCTCGTGGAGTCGAGCCAAGGAAACAATGAACAGAGAAATGCAAAGGCAAAAATTGCAAGCAAAATTTTAGGGAAAACGGATATGTATGCGGCCTCTATGGCTTGAAATCATTCATGAAGGAATTTACAGAGCTTGAGGACGACAAAAAAAAATCGCTTACCATCAAGCTCTCATGGCGGTCAAGCTTGAATCTTGTAGTTTGAGTTTTCAGAGAGACAAAACCCTACATCCTTGGTGGCATGGTAGAGCTTCATCAGCAGCAAGTCAAAGATCATTTTGTGCAAATGATAATAATTTAGGGTTTGATTACTTTTTCCTTGCACCCTAATCATTTTGTCGGCATTTTTTCCTTGTGATTTAAAAACAAATCATAACATTTAATATCACTATGGTCATTAACTTGAAGTCAATTGACCTAAATCATAAGGGAGGTCGAATGTGTTGGAGGTTGTAATAACCTTAGTTTCAAACCTTATTTACTTGTGTTATTGCACATGAGATAAATATAATTAAATACTTAAGGTAACAATTCTAATTTACCTTAAATATTTACCCTACAATGTGGAGATAAATACCATCATACAATAAAAATTTAAAGTAATCGTGATTGATTACTTTAAATATTTAATCAAAAATTTATCCTTTTCCATCATTTATCAAACACAAGTAACAGTCATGCAAATTCAATGTGGATCGATCAGTTTGAGTTCTCATTACAGTTGGAATTTGAGTTCTCATTGCAGTTATATTTTGAGTTAAATGATTACGCAGTTAGTGTAACTTGAGATGTTTTCAAGCACATTTGAGTTGAACTGAAGGATCACTTACATGCATTTGGGGAAGCTTCAGTTGGATTTTCTTTGACTTTCAGTTAGACTGGAGAAATTTTTGAGTTCCTTTTTATCATAGATATCATGAGTTGGAGTTTGCAGCATATCAAGTTTAGTTTACTTTAGTGGCAGGCCCTCTTTTTGGAGCTTTTATTCTTTGCTCGTGAGGAGGATATTTTTGATCCCAGATCACTTTCAGTGCCACCTTCATGGACTGAAGAGTCATTTCAAGTCACAGTTCAGTTATACACAATATGAGACAAAGTTTTAAACTGTTTAAGCTTGGTTTGCTTCAGTGGTGGACCCCATTTTCACGCATTTTCTATTTTGCTTGGGAGAGAGGTTTCAAGAGGATATTTTCACTTTTAGTTCCTTTCTACTTCCACCTCTTGGCGCATTAGGGTTATCACTCATTTTATATAGAGGAAAAGACTTAGTCTTTATTCTTAGTTCTTATTTTCTGCCTTTGCATTCTGCAAAGAAGACTTCTTGTAACTCATCTTTTTCTAGTTCATAATATTTAGCAAGTTCTACAGGTTATCTTAGAGTGTCAATTGCAGAATTTTTCCTTCGTTTATTATTGCATGTTAGATATTAGCCTTCTCATATTCAAGTGGTTTTCCTTTATGTATGTTTTGGATGCAAATTTAATGTGTTTGATTTCAAAACCTTTAATTTTTTGTCACATTCATGAATGCATGTATACGAAAAAAGAAATCTTAGTTGCAGGCCTTAAGTTGTGCTATTAGTTTATCCTCATCTTTAGGTTGTGAAAATACT
Source organism: Sequoiadendron giganteum (assembly GCA_007115665.2). NCBI lineage: Eukaryota > Viridiplantae > Streptophyta > Pinopsida > Cupressales > Cupressaceae > Sequoiadendron > Sequoiadendron giganteum. Next base: position 458,194,804 of record CM021108.1, read on the forward strand.
ATTTTCCTTCATAAGAAATAAATTACCAGGCCTTCTTATGAATCACTAATGTGATTAAATTTCCCAATCTGAGTTGTGAAAATAAACTTCGTAATAATCAGTTGTGAATCAATCTTCTCATTAAATAATTAGGTGCATCACCCAGTTCAGATTTTAGTTTTTGCATTCATTTCAGTATTTTCTTCCCTTTTCCATCCAATTACATTAAATAATTAGAAAATCAAAAAGGAAGCCGACCTATAATCCAGAGGTTTACTTTCATATAGGGTACCCACAACCTGAAGGTATTCCCATGTTTCATGGTATTGTTCAGCCTTTCGGCTTTGCACTCGGGTGCTAATCCTCGTGACAACAGTTCTAGCTACAATGTAATAGAAGAAGGCTTAGTTTCTCTAAAATTAACACTTCGACTATGTATTACCTTTTGTGCAAAAGGATTCCAAAGCTTGTATCCTTTCACACTATAACTATATCCGATGAAGATACATTTCATGTCTCATTCTCCAACTTTGTTCGCTTCTCCTTTCGCACATGTGCATATGTCTCACAACCAAAACCTCTAAGATGTCTTAATGAAGGATTGCAACCCAACCATGCCTCTATAGGCGTCTTATCAACAAGAGCTAATATAGGAGTTCTATTAATCAGGTAATAGACAGTGGCAATAGCTTCAGCCCAAAACCTTTGTTCTAGGCCAACACCACTCAACATACTCCTAGCCTTCTCCATCATTGTCCTACTCATTCTTTCTCCAACTCCATTATGTTGTGGAGAATATGGATTTTTCTTATATCTATGAATACCACAATATTTATAGAATCTATCAAAATAATTAGAGAAAAATTCACCGCCATTATCCATTCTCAACATTTTATTTTCTTTCCAGTCTACAACTCAACCACTTGTTTAAATTCTTTAAATTAGCTGAAAACTTTAGATTTACTCTTTACAAAAGATACCCATGTCCTACTATAATCATCAATAAATGAAACATAATATGTGGATTTACCAATTGAAGGAACATCTACAAGACCAAATACATTAGAATGACTAAGATCCAATATACCACAAGACTTATGAGAACTCAAGTAAAATTGAACATGGTTTTGTTTTCCATAAATGCAATGGTCATAGAAATTGAATTCAAGATTACAATTAGACAAACCTTCAACAAGGTTTTTATTTTTCAAGGTCCTTAGACCCTTTTATCCAATGTGGCCAAGTCTTTGGTGTCATAAAATAGTTTTATCTACAGGTAACTTTGTCTTAGAATAAAGAGCACCCTTGGGTACCCAAAATCCATGACCATCTATTGAAGGTTAAACCCTCACTTCTTCTATGAACTTTCTTTTCACAAAAGTACTATTACACTCAATAGTGCATGCATCAAGCTTCTACAATGTCCCATATCTGACACCTCTAGCAATCACCATAGCACCTCTAACCATCTTGCATCCTGCATCAAAAGATACTACCTGCACACCCACATCTATTAGTTTTCTCATAGATAACAAATTTCATGCTAATCCAGGTATATGCAACCCACCATTAATCATTTTTTATTCTACCATCAGAAAACCCAATTTTAACTTTATTGCACCCAACAATGTCTAAATGAGAATCATTACCCAAGTACAACATAACTCCATCAAATTCTTCATATCCACAAAGCCAATCTCTATTAAAGGTTGAAGGAATATTTCTTGGTTATTCCACTAATAGTAAGGCCTACCGGTGCTACAACAAGAGATTGAAGAAGATGGTTGAAAGTGAAAATGTTAAGGTTGATGAAGACACTACCAAACCCTCTAGAACCTATGGATATGATTTTCATGATCAAAATGATAGTACAAACAAGAGTCAGAATTCAAATCAGGTTCAGTTTATTCTGGTGAATCAAGAAGAACAAGAAGAAGCAAAGACTGGTGAAAGTACAAAAGAGAGACCTCAAGAGCCTGAAATTCAAGAACACTCTAAGACTCTAAGGTATGTGAGATTAAATCATTCAGAAAATCAGATTATAGGAGATAAGAACAAAGGTGTCCAGACTAGGAGAAGAATTGTAGAAGAATACTATTTAATTTCAAAGATTAAGCCAAGTAATGTCAATGAAGCATGCAAAGATGAACATTGGATTGAATCAATGAAAGAAGAACTACAAAAAATTGAGAAGAATAACACATGGATTCTTGTTCCTAGACCTAAAGACAAAAATGTAATTGGAACTAAATGGGTTCTTAGAAACAAGATGAATTAACAAGGTGAAGTTATCAGAAACAAAGGAAGACTAGTATGTAAAGGATACTCTCAAATGGAAGGTATTGACTTTGAAGAAAAAATTTCTTCTATTGATAGAATTGAAGCTATGAGATTTTTTCTTGCTTATGCTGCTTACAAAAACTACAAAGTTTATCAGATGGATGTCAAGTCAACATTTCTAAATGGTGAATTAGAAGAAGAGGTGTATATTGAGCAACCTGATGAATTTCAATTGATTGATCAAGGAGATATGGTCTGTTGGTTGAAGAAAGCATTGTATGGACTCAAGCAAGCCCCTAAAGCTTGGTATGCTAGATTGGATAAGTATTTGTTGAACCTTAGATTTAACAAAGGTATTGTTGATAGTAATCTACATTTCAAGATTGATGATGATAAAGATTTGTTTGTTGAAGTATTTTTTGATGATATCATTTTTGGAGGAGATGATGGTTTGTGCATGAAGTTTTCTAATGAGATGCATAATGAGTTTGAGATGTCAATGATTGGAGAGTTGAAATTATTTTTGGGATTACAAATTACTCAGGTGGATAAAGGGATCTTTATATCTTAGTCCAAGTATGTGAAAGAATTGCTAAAGAAGTTTGGTATAGAAGATTCAAAACCAGTCATTACACCCATGGTGACCGGATGTAAGTTGACACAAGATGATGATTCTTCGAAGGAAAACCAGACTAGATATAGATCATTGATTGGTGGATTGTTGTATTTGACTCAAACTAGACCCGATATCATGAATGTTGTATGCATTGTTGCTAGATTTCAAGCCGATCCTAAGGAAACTCATGTGACTATTGTGAAGAGGATTTTTAGATACTTGAAGGGAACAGTTGAATTTGGCCCATGGTATCCTAAAGATGATGATCTTAATTTAAGCACCTTTATTGATGTTGATTGGACAAGAGATGTGAATGACAAGAAAAGTACTAGTGGTGGTGCATTTTTCTTGGGAAAGAAGTTGATTTCATGGTTAAGCAAAAAGAAGAATGTTGTTTCCTTGTCTACTACAAAGGCATAATGCATTGCTACTACTAACAATTGTTCTCAAGTTTTGTGGATGAAATAGATGCTAAAAGATATCAGAGTTGTGTATGATGAACCTACTACCATATTTTATGAAAACTCAAGTGCTATAAACATATCTAAGAATCCAGTGTTGCATTCAAAGACCAAGCATATATCTATCAAGTACCACTTTTTGAGAGACAAAGTGAGTGATAAGGAAGTCAAATTGGAGTATGTGCCTACCAAGGAACAGATTATAGATATCTTTACTAAGCCTTTTCCTTTTCCTAAAGATACTTTTGATTATCTCAAAGGGAATTTAGGGGTGATTACCCCTCCTAATCAGAACTAAGATGCATAGTTTTTGCATCAGTCCATTCATTCATAGTCATATCTTGGTCTAGATTGATGTTGTGGTGGTTGATACTCAGGGGGAGTAGTCAGATGATTCAGAGAATGTGTACCTTTTTCATTTATGTCAAAGGGGAGAAGAGTAATGTGAATAACTATGGAAGAGCTAAAAGTAAGGGGGAGAATAATAGTATGAGAAGAGCAATGTGTAAAGGGGAGATTGTTGGAAGAAGAGTTGGTTGTGTTGATGGTGTATTTTTCACATCATGTGTTTCCATCAATGCCAAAGGGGGAGATTGTTGGATGTTGTGGTTGTATTTTTGATATGTGTTTTTCATTGATGTCAACACTATTAGCATTAATGTTCTTAAGACTGTATAGGTCGAGGATATTGATAAAATTGTAATAAATATGTTACAGGTTGTATGTGAAGCAGTGAAGGTTAGTATGGTAGAAATTTTAGTATGTTGATAGTGAGGTGTTGCAGATTAAAGGGTTTTTTCTCAAGCCTATCTAGTTTCTACTCCATAATTTTCAAAGGTGTGAATGAAGATTTGAGGAAGTTATAAGTTTTTGTGTTCTGATAGCTATTTCGTTACTACAAATGGTGTTCATGGAAGAAGATAATGTGATTCTGGAAATCTGAGTTGTTATGTATGTTTTTGTGGTGTTCATGGATGTTTCTAGATCATGTTTTATCTATGTTGCATGTCTCCATTGATCATTGTTCTCGTGATCCAATATTTACTCTTGCGTGTTCATTTTTTTTCATGTTCATGGTCAATAAGGTGTTTGAAGCGTGTTTTGGATCTTTGAGGAAGAATATTTGAAGGTGTTTTGTGTTCGAGGACATTGTTTTGGGTCTCTACTATGTTGTGGCTAAATTTGGTTGATGCGCATTGATAATCTTTATTGTTTTGGGCTGACAGTTTGCATTCATTCTATTATTGTGTTGAAGCCGACATAATGCAATGTAATTTCTTGTTGTGGATATTTATAAGCGATTGTTTATCTCATCTGAGACATGTATGAAGCGAATTGTGTGAGTGTTATGTGTGAAAAAAGTTTAGATCATTCGAAGGTAGAGCAGAGTGTGAAGAAGAGTGAAAGATAGTGAAGAAGTGTTCATGTGCTTAACCAGAACTGTACTCAAGCATTAGTAGATGCTACTTAGTTCAAATTCTTCAGATGGATTTAATCTGAATATTTTTTTTAAGACAATGAGTCTTCCTTTGAGAAGTGAGCTCTAGGTAGTGTGTCTGAATGCATGTGCATTCCTCTTATAGTCATCTTATACTTTTAACAGGGTATAACTTGTGGATTAACCTCTACCGTGGTTTTTCCCCTAACAAGGTTTCCACACAAAAATCTTGGTGTTATGTGTGTTTCTAATCTGTTGTTGATTCATGCTTTCACTATTATTAATTAGATAATAGATTAAATATTAATAAGTTTGAAATTTTGTGACAACTGATTCCCCCCTTCCCCCCCCCGCCCTTCTTAGTTGTCTGCCCTTGTGTTGCCAATAGTATGAATAATTTATTGGAAGCCACTAATATTCCTATCAGAACTTTGAACCAATTTTTTTTTTTTTTTCAATTTTCTTAATTTACTCATTAAGTAATTTTCACATTGAGAGAATTTACATGTTTGATATTTGGACATCTTTTGTTGTAACTCTCATTTATGTTGTTTTTTAAATTCACCTTTTAATTTATTTTTAAATTTTTTATTGTGTTTTGTGACGTAGATGAAATGAATGTTGCAATAAAAGATGGTTAAATCTAATCTAACATGCATAAATCTAAATCAAACAAAAAAGAACGAGATAAATGAATTAAACAATAAATAAAACAATAATCAAAACAGTCTCACCGAATATCAATCCACTTCCTCGAATTATCTTGATTGTCCTTCTTTATTTTTACGTGTTGGTATTCTTGCCCTCATATTTTATGTATGTATGCAAGCATAGCCTAGATGTATGTCTAAGAAAAATATCAAAGATTAAGTTCTTCTAAAAATTATATAGATTTCGGGAGGAAGAATAATGCCAAAGATTAGCCAAGTTATAGAAAGTTGGTTTTTGAATGATTGGCTCAGATTCAAAAGAGAGATCAACGATCGAGATTGATGAATGCCATGCGATGTGAGTTATGTGTCAGTTAGAATGTGAGTTGGGAAATTTTGTAGGATAAAGATTAAATTAGAATAATAATTTAATCTAGTGTTAAGACTATTTGGAAATATTTAAGAACAAGAGTTCAATATTAAATAAATGATTTAATTTTCAGTTGAAAGTCTTTGAAAATAGAAGAATTAGACTTTGAATGAAAAGGATAAAGTTAAAAATTGAAGAATGATCTGTTCAAATGCACACATGAATTAATTAATTGAATAAAGATATTTAATTAATAAATGTGTTCATGCATATGAGTTAGAACTAGTTAATTGACTGGTTGTGATAGAGAGTCCTTTCGTAGAGACGACTAGATATCAAATCCGGAGATAACTGATGGATTTAAATAGATCTTGAGTTAGATGGTGAGTGAATAATCAGATAACTAGACGACAAAAGAATGTGACAGACATAATTAATTATGAATTAAATGTTAATTTAATTCAACATTCGAAATTGAAATAATTTAATTAAATAAATAATAATTTATTTAATTGACTATTGAAAAGATTAATTGAATAATTAAATAATTTGAAAAGAATATTTAATTATAGTCGAAATATGATAAGAGGTAAATTAAATAATAAATTATTTAATTCAGAAACAGAATTAATTAATTAGTGACGTAATTAAATAATTATGATTTATTTAATTAATCAGAGTTGAATAAGGGTCATAAAGAATTAATCAAATAATTAAAAGGTTATTTAATTAATAGAAGAAATATTTGTTTAGGAAATAATTAAATAACTTACATTATTTAATCATGACCATGGACATTAGAAAATTACGTCAAAAGTGGCACTCACAAGCCTATACCAATTTTTCAGTGTCTACAGTTTGCCCCTCTTTGATACAATGTTGTTTATTGTGTTGTGTCAAAGAAATTGAAAAAAAGATATGCCCTAGTGAAAGGGAGAATGACGAGGAGGTAGTGGTATGCCCCCTCAAGAGGATAGGTGGGTTTGAAGAACATGAGAGTAATCTCGAAATGGATGGATAATGGTGGTGAAGATGCAGAAAAGAAGAAATGTTAGTAAGAAATAAGAAAGTTTGTTTGAAGGACATATAATCTTTGATATTTTTCCATATATATACTAAGCTTTGCATTTTATCATCATTGGGCGGGACATGACACAAATGGATAGTACACACCATGATATGAGATAGACCAAGGTGTACAAAGTCATCAACTTGCAAAAAATAGACAGTTGCAAACAAGGAGTGTCGTAACTCATACTAAAAGCACAGTTGCCCCAGTCTTTTTGTCTAGACAAACCACAGACAACAAACAAAGAAAAGATGGGTCATGAGACATCATTGATCCTCTAAATCCATCATGGGACATCCTTGAGGAAACTAGTAACATGACTCAAAATTCAAATTTTTAAAAGACAATTGATAGACTTCAGTCAAAGAAAAAGAGTCCTGAGACATCCTTGCTTCTCTAAATCCTTCAAGGAACATCCTTGAGAAAGCTAGTAACTGGACTCATGCACAAATTGATAAAAAGATAAGACAAAATAAGATATAAAGTCAAAAATCCAATAAAATTATTTGCCAAAAATTGATCTTGTGTAATTGTTTGATGTTTGACATAACTTGATGTGAGGGATGACACATACTGTATAAGATGTTGAATCTGGTTTTGACTTGGTGACCATATGTGTAAGGCATGATAAATCCTAGTTTTAGAAAGACACATGTCGTATAAGACATTTGAGCCTGATGTCATTGATGTGACAAGGTACATGAGGCTATGAAAATTGACGATGTCCATTGACAAGAAAGACATATCTTGCTAAGACATAAGTTGATCACTTTGACAATGTGTTTGATTTTGACTTGATGATAGTTTTGAGATGCTTGCCTTGTTGATGCATGACTTGTTTTGATGCCTTGACTGTTATAAGTGTGTGTGTGTGTTGAAAGTGTATTACTTGAGATGATATACCCTAAAGGACTGACCTAATGCGACCTCGGGGGCTCATCAATTGATAGCCTTGCCTACGTTGTACACGCAGAGACCTCATAGTTTGACACGATCACTGACTTTGATATATACAAAGAATATGTCATGATTTTATGTGTGTGATACATGAAAAACCTAGACAGACAGACCTAATGCCTCAGGGGCACATCAACTAATGGCCTTTCCTACATCCAATTACAGAGGCAATGTAGTTTGACTATGTCTATGACTGACTTGACACAACTGACTCCAACTCTGTTTTTGGGATTTTTGAAATGTTTTTGATTTTTTTGTCTTTTTGAAGTTTGTTGATGTTTTTGGATTTTTTCAGAACATTTTATGATGATCATGACAAATGCATGTAAATGATGCCTACACACAAGAATCCAAGGACAACCATGATCTTGCTCCTAGCCAAGATAAAAAACAATTACCAGGTGATGATGATGACAACGTTGTTTGACATGGGAAGGACACATCCTAAAACAACATGAGGATGATGATAATGTGACTTAAGGATCAAGGTTTGTAGTAAGGCAAGAAACAAATCCAAGGAATGTTTTGGATGATGTGTTAGGATGCCTAGCAAGATTGTATGGATTAGATTTGTTGCATTTGGAATGCCTTGGATAGGACTAGATGGGATGATGGATTGATTTTTGGTAAAAGGTAGGAGACATGAGGGTTATTGGCTGGGAGAATTATCATTCAGTCTCCAAGGACAATGTTGCATAGGGATGATTTGTCTTCGTCAAGGTATGGGTGTGGATAATTCTATGAAGGCAATAACATGATACTTTATGGATAGTGTATGACCAAAGGATAAACATGTCAAGAGTTTTCCCAAAGCACGATTTATGTTTGTACCCTAGTTCTTATCAAGATCAAGGTAGGTGGAAAAATGGATGGAAATGATATGGGTTAAAATGGATATATGGAAATGTCATAAAAAAATGTCATTCGAAGGGTATGGGATGAGACAACCTGGCCCCAAGTGTTATGGTATACATAGATAATTTATTTTACGCATGACGCATGTTTGTCAGGTTTTCATCATTGTACTTATCTAAAGCACCATAAAAATGGTTTTCACTATTGGACGAAATCTTTCTCTTTTTTTTCTTTTTTTTTTGGTGTCACCAAGACGCCTGTTTGCTAGGTTTTCATCAAGGTAATAATTTTTTTGTTATTTCATTTTTTTTTGTTTTTTTTGGATTGCCTCTATACTTTAGATGATCACTGACTATGTTGAATCCATTGATGGTGCTGATATAGAGACTGCCAATAATGACCTTTATGGAGTAGTTTTCTTGTTAGGATCATAGCACTTGCATACAACTGATTGATGTCATTGTGATCCTTGTTGATACTAGAGTTGGCCTTATCAGAATATGTGCATCGCGATAGAGTGCCATTAGAGTCCTTACAATAAAGAGTTGTTGCCAAGATGCGATGGATTTGTGACATGGGATTTTTGGACTTTAGATGAGATGTTGGATTATGACAGATGATGGTAGATGTGGGGGGATTGTTCAGAACTTTAGATGAATCACTTTTTATTTTCCAAACTTGGGATGTTGGATGGTGGAGTTTGGAATTTTGATTGGGACAGTGTTTGGAACCAACACTTTTATATGCCTTGCTTGATGACCATTTTGAAGGAGGTGGAAATTTATTAAATGTGGGAGTCATCTTTTCTTGTGGCTCCACATTACTTTTGGATTTGAAATATTTTCTTTGCTTGATCCATTTTTCTTTGGGATCCATTTTAACTTCATTTTTCCACTTAGATTTTTGAATGATTTGATGGCCTTTGACATTTGATTTTGAACTTTGGATTTGTAATAACTTTCTTTTTGTTGGTTCCAAATAGAAGGTTTATTCATGTTGGAATGACAGTTTATGGTGTGGATGGAAGGAGTGTTGGCAACAATCTTATGGTAAGAACTACTCATGGCCCCCATTTTGATGTTTGTATCAAATAAAGTTTCCCCCAATATTGAGGAGGTATCACTAACATCATTTGATTTTTTGATCGAAGAATAGCCAAGACCTTGATGTCTAAAATTTTTTGGACACTGTACTGGTTCTAGAATTCCTTGCTCATGTAGGCCTAGTCCTTTTCCTTGATACTACATGTTTTGACAGATTATGTTTGCAATGCGGTAGTTTTTGTTTTGAAAACAAGATGCTAGCCCATCATTGTGTATGTAGACACTATTACTTTAAATCTTATCTTCTAAAAGAAATCATGCTTTGACAAAGATAGATAATCCTAGCTGATAAGATGTCGTAGCTTCATTGAGTTGGATATATTTATGATTAACATCTTTGGTCTGATTTTGTGAAACATTATATTCTAACGATGTTTCAAAAGATATTGGTGCTTCCAAGTCGATGTAGAAACCTTCCTTATGGTCATTATCATGGATTCCAGTGAATTCAGCTATAGCTTGATCATTTGAAAATATGTCTAGTGTAGAAGACTCTTGTTCTAGGGGAAGATCATCTATGTTTCCAAAGGAGGCAAGTGTCTCATTTTGGGAAATGGCGGTGTTCAAAGTTTGGGTAGGATCAACCTCAAATGTTTGATCATGAATGGCATAAAGGTCGATGAGCGGATCGTTTTGGATTTCTTGATCAATGGTAGTGTCTTGGTCAAATATAGGTTTGTCTTGGATGACTTGATTGGGAATGAAATCTTGATCAAGGATAAATGCATTTTGGCTGCCATGATTATCTAGGACTTCTTGGATAGAACTAAAGATAGGGTCATGGGATGGACTACTTTGATCTTGACATGAAGGTGAAGCCATGATGTCATGCTTTGGAATTTCCATTTGACATGTATCCTCAAGTTTAGTAGATGTGAGTTGACTTTGGAGACCATGACTAAATGCATTTTCATGACTAAATGTAGGTTGGGACAGAGTGAGTAGGAATAGATTAGTGGATGATGGAATAGGATGGGTTGTGGAGGCTTGGAATAGACTAGTGGGAGGTTGATTTTCCTTGTCAAGGTTAAGGTAAGGGTGATTAATGGATGTTTGTTGTGGATTAATGACATGGATTATGCTAAGGGACTCTTGATAATGAGGATAGATGGATGGAAGACTAGAGTTTATGGGTAGTTGACCATGGGTTGAGGTTGATTGGCATTTGGATTGGATAAATTTTCTTTTGAAGTCTATGGCTTGTTTGTATTGACCCATGCGAAGTAATTGGTATTCAACTTGACTAGCAAGCATATCAAAGTGAATGAAAGACATGGTGGTGGATGGTAATGCAAATGATATCGAATTATGTCTATAAATGATATGATTTTTAGTCTATATTTTTTGGATTTTTTTGGATATAAAAAATGAATGCTAATGCAACTCTTTTTTTTTTGGTGTTTTTTTGGTAAATAAGGAATGTCTAAAATGATTTTTATGCTAAGATTACTATGTCTAAGTATGAAAAATTCTAAGAAAACTTCTAAGGTAATCAATGTTGAATGACTCTAGAAAGAGGTTACCTACCACCTATAGTTTAACCAAGGCTACAATTTTACTTTGTCAAGGAACCCATGTAGGGCTAAGACCAAAAGATAAGGTGAACTCCCAAACTAGACTGATGAGCTGGAAGGATTCACGCGTAGGACAAAAGATATGTTGAAAAGTGACTAGGTTCAATGACAATGTTCATTGAAGCAAGGTTTTTCCCAAAACGTGGAAAGTTCACCTTCCCAAGATATGCAAATTTCTTAACCAAGTTTCATAACTAAATGCCTATCGCTAAAACTAAATGACACCTAAAGGATGTAATTATGCAAAGTATGAGAAAATGTTTCAGTTTCCATCGAAGGTTGATTGTGAAAAATGGAGACTGAGATGACAGTTTGGTTTCGGACTTGGGACTACAAATTTCAATTTTTTGTTGATAGGTATATGCGGTTCAGTTTTCAAGTGCGGTTCAGAAATTGACAGATGCATTGCAGATTGTAGATGCAACTCTCTGGTAAAGACTAGTCTCGATTTGCTAACAAGAAGATGTGACTTACATAGATAGATGCGGTTTAACTTATAACAGATGCGACTCACCATTCAGATCCGACTCAGAATCTAATCTTCGTGAAGACTAACTTTGTTGACAGATACATGCGGTTTTATTGTTTCAGATGCATTGATAGATTTAATAAATGCATTTAAGTTTTTAGATGTGGTTAATTGACTAAACCAAGTCTCAAAAGTAAACAGATAGATGCGATTTAAACTATGATAGATGCAACTCACGAGATAGATGTGACTCAAAAAACAAACACTGAAACTAAATCTGTTGATAGAAACATGTGGTTTTCGTTTGACAGTTGCGGCTCGCAAAACCACTTGCGATTTTAAATATGACAGTTGCAACTCGTAAAGACACATGCGGTTCGAGATATGACAGTTGCGACTCAGTTTACAGTTCTGGTTTTCTGACAACAATGTTACAACTGACTCAGTTTAATGATCAAGTTTCGACAAATAAAGCAAGAACAATCACAGAATACAAAGTGTTTTAGTTTGACGTGTTGAATCTGTTAAAACCAAAAGACAATTACAACCTAGGCTATGTTGGACAATATTTACTGAGTTCTTACTTGGATTTCTCCAGCTATGCATATTCAAGGCGGATGACTAGTAGCTTGACCCCACTAGCTCCCCCCCACGACACTCACTTATACGGGGCAGCCAAGCTACTATACCCATGAAACTCCCATGACATACATCTCATCTCAACACATGAACCATAAGAATGTAAGATAACTTCATAGGTTTGACCTACTGCACTAGCAAATAGATAGGATTTTGGCAAAAACCACAACAAGGTTTTTAGTAAGGGAATTTCGTTCATGGGGCACCATCCAGTATGGCGAGAGACCATTTCTGCCCTTCTCATCGGAACAATGAGTGTGATTTCTGGGGTTTCCTTGAAAAATCCACTTTTATAAACTAGCTGGAAGTCGCTAGCTAAAGCGTGTTACCGGTCTGAGCCGTCTTGGGGTGAGTACTTTTTCCCACCAAGACAGGCCCAAGTTCTAGAGTCAGTAATAGTTTCTCTTACACCCAGGTTCGCACAAATGCGCAAGGGGAGAGGATACTTCGATATATCGAATCATAAAGGGTTTACAAAATGTGCTTTCACACCAGACAAAGAAAACACTGGTTAATTTTAATCCAAATGAAAATTATTTAACTACCAAACACAAAAGTTAATTTTTTAAAAATCTAAAGCCTTCGTCAATAGGTCCTGCATGCAATTGATTAGTAGTTTATTGGTTGTCTTCGTCATTCGTCCTGTAGAAAAGAAAGGGTTTTGGTTTTTCAAAGTCTTCTATGCTTCGTCTTGCAAAAACATCATTATCCTCCTAAAAAACAACTACAAACAAAATATTAGCAAAAAATAAAACAAAACAAAAAATTACCAAAACGCGAAAATACGGAAGTTAAAAATGATTTTTTTTACTAGGCAAATGCGTTGTTTCAATTCATAGATGCATCATGATGTTGATAGTCAGACGCATTGCAAGAGGTCTCAGATGCAGCTTGTGTTGTCAGATGTGTCACAGTATTTGTCAAATGCGGCTCGCGAGCTCAGATGCGTCGTTTCGTCAGTCAGATGTAGTTTGTCGTACGATATCTGCAAAACAAAAAATGGAAAAATAGAAATGGAGTCACGAAGTTTGAAGTGTGTTTCACGTCGAGTTCACCAAATGTGATGTAGATGAAATGAATGCTGCAATCAAAGATGGTTAAATCTAATCTAACATGCATAAATCTAAATCAAACAAAAAAGAACAAGATAAATGAATTAAACAGTAAATAAAACAATAATCAGAACAGTCTCACTAAATATCAATCCGCTTCCTTGAATTATCTTGATTGTCCTTCTCTATTTTTCCGTGTTGGTATTCTTGCCCTCAGATTTTATGTATGTATGCAAGAATAGCTTGGATGTATGTCTAAGCAAAATATCGAAGATTAAGCTCTTCTAAAAAGTATATAGATTTCGGGAGGAGGAATAATGCCAAAGATCAGCCAATTTATAGAAAGTTGGTTTTCGAACGATCGGCTTAGATTCGAAAGAGAGATCAACGATCGAGATTGATGAATGCCATGTGATGTGAGTTTTGTGTCAGTTAGAACGTGAGTTGGGAAATTTTGGAGGATAAAGATTAAATTAAAATAATAATTTAATCTAGTGTTAAGACTTCGAAAATATTTAAGAACAAGAGTTCAAGATGAAATAAATGATTTAATCTTCAGTTGAAAGTCTTCGAAAATAGAAGAATTAGACTTTGAATGAAAAGGATAAAGTTAAAAATTGAAGAATGATTTGTTCGAATGCACACATGAATTAATTAATTAAATAAAGATATTTAATTAATAAATATATTCATGCATATGAGTTAGAACTAGTTAATTGATTGGTTGTGACAAAGAGTCCTTTCGCAGAGATGATTAGATATTGAATCCAGAGATAACTAACGGATTTAAATAGGTCTTGAGTTAGATGGTGAGTGAATAATTAGATAACTGGACGACAAAAGAATGTGGCAGAAATAATTAATTATGAATTAAATGTCAATTTAATTCAACATTCGAAATTGAAATAATTTATTTAATTGACTATTGAAAAGGTTAATTGAATAATTAAATAATTCGAAAAGAATATTTAATTATAGTCGAAATATGATAAGAGGTAAATTAAATAATAAATTATTTAATTCAGAAAGAGAATTAATTAATTAACGATGTAATTATATAATATGATTTATTTAATTAATCAGAGTTGAATAAGGGTCATAATGAATTAATCAAATAATTAAAAGGTTATTTAATTAATAGAAGAAAGATGTGTTTAGAAAATAATTAAATAACTAACATTATTTAATCATGACCATGGACATTAGAAAATTACGTCGAAAGTGGCACTCACAGGCCTATACCAATTTTCAATGTCTACATGTTTAATAGTATTTTTAAAAAATAATTAGTAAAAGGATTCTATTGGGGTCTCACTTTATGAAACTTAAACTAAATATGCAATAAAAATCAAATAGACAATAGTCATACAAATAGGTAACATTGAGATAATAAATATAAAGGAAGAAAACTCAAACTAACATTTGCACTATATAAATGCTCAATCAAAAGAGATTTCCAATCCTTTATTTCCATGGAATCAAAAGTTAATTTAACTAAGATTATTATGTTCCCTGATAATATGTTTCTTGTTAGAAACAATAGTCCAACCATCTAAATAGTCATCATAATACCATCACCAAATATTGATATGACTATGAGAGAAGTTCTCGAATAAGATGAAATGGATTCTTCTTGAGAAGTTCAATATTTTAGATCTAGATAGGATCCATTCCAAAAAGGATATTGATCCACCAATTGGGGAGACATGTTAGTAGAAGTGAATCAATAGGGAACTCTCATATAAAGGATCTAGCTATATGGATAACAAGTTCAAAATAAGATATGAGGAATGCGCAACATTAAAAATATGAGAAAATAGAGAGGAGGAAACTATTGGAATATTGTTCTATGATTCATTTCCAAAGAGTTATTCCTATGGTTTTATTTTTTTTATTTGATGGAATTTATCCTAAGTTCATGTTGATCGTTATCTAGTCTTATAATAGTAATTATATTTTATAACCTATAGAAGTTTGTCTTGATTTTCATGAGTTATGGTTTAGAATGGAGACTTATCTTGATAAATTTTTTCTACATTATCAACCATAATTAATTTTTAGAAGATCTCATGTTTACATAATTGTATGTATGTCACTATACAAAATAATATAAAATCATTTACAACATAGCTAGATTGTATTTAGTAATTAATAGAATTTTGATGATATTATAGGAGATTCATAGAGGTGTAGGAAATTTCTAGGATTGGTTAATTATTTTTATCTACTACTACATAGTCATGGATAGCGCTTGGTTGTAGAGGATGAAGGCATGCATACAATTTAGGAAGAGTGTGTCAACAACTTATGATCAACAATGAGTGATTTTGGTTTAATATGTACAATTATTATCCATATGAAGGTCCCTATTAAAGTTAATATGTGACCTATTGATGTCATTGTATGACCATAATAAGGTTTTGTGGTTTTTGGTATTTTTTGTAACTAGTTTGGTAGTTTGATATTTTTCTAAGATATATGTTTTTTATTCTATGAATGGAAAAGGGTTGGGTGTTGGTCTAATTTTTTGTATCATTACTTTATTATATATTAAAGGTGTTAAGTTTGGGTTTGAGTTTTTATATTATTTAAACAAAGAATGAGACTATGTGAAAGTGACCTATAGTATTTGATGTATGTTTCCTAAAAATACAATTGCATATTTCATGTGTTTTTTAGTTGTTGGATTTTTCTTCAAATATTAAGGTTTTCTTTGAAGTTCATGATTTGTAGACTTCATGTATCAAATTATGGGCAACAATGAACACATTTTAAGGAACGCGTCTAGTTTTATACAACTACGAATATGTTTAGAGGTGGGAATCATTTGTAAGGAGTTGATAATTGATTTGAAACATGATTTGTTTGGTGGAATCGCATGCAAGCAAATTTATATTTCTAATTTTTCAACATTTTTGATAGTGACTTTGTGAAGATTGCCAAGAGAAATGTAGAGGTGATTATGTTGTTGACTATATTACTTGTATACCATTACTCATCATTGTACATGAAAAATATTCTACTAAACACCCATGGTTGAAGCACAATCAACACTACCTAAAACAATCCTTTTTATAGTTTAAAATATTTTGAAAAATATACACTCTATTCTCAAACTTTATCAGTTCAAAAAAGAACATTTGAAATGTGTACCTTACCAAATGTTTAAGTAAAACTCTTATGAGAATGAAAAATTATTTCCAATCTATAGATAAATCCAAGAAAGGGTATGAAAAAAGGTGTTCAAAGAGGAAAAAAAATCTAGTGACCATGATCTAAAATGCTAGTTTATAGCAGGGGTCATATTCTCAAGCATGTGGGCATCCTAATACACTAGTTTTAATGAAGGTGATCAATCAATAAAACTGGGGCGATGATTTGGTTGAGAATATCCTAAATGGAAATGCAACTATGGGTTTAGATAGATATACAAGTTCAATGCAAGGATTCTTCTGCTTGAATTTTGGTACTGTGAGACAGGTGCCACCCTGAATATACATGTTGATACATAAAAATATATTACATGATATACTGAAAGAAAATTCTTGAATTTATTTTGATATTCAAAATGCATTTAAAGAAATGAATGTATAAGTAGCACATATGATTAGTGAAATACTCCAACAGGGGTTATATTCTTAAGCATGCGGCCATCCTGATACGTTGTTTCATAGCAGGGGTCATGGGGAAGGGTGGTTCAACATATGGGTACAAAGGCTCCTAAGAATCTCTTACCAGACCCTGCCACAAGATTGGGGTGGCTACCAGTGCCATTCCATTTTCAGTGATGCGTCTAATGACGAGACCATTTTGAGAAGACAAAGAGCCCTTGCATAGAAATTAGGTGTTAGCACAAATCATTTTAGAGTGGGGGCCATGGGGGAGGGAGGGTTTTTGTGGAGAAACTGTGAAACTACAAAAACATAGATAACCCTAACTAAACAGACAATAATATAAAACACAAAAACCTAACATAACATAACATACAAAAATATATACAAAAGCTAACTAATATGCACTTATCAACCAAAACCAGAATTTTTCAAGAAAATAATTATGAAAGAAGAAATACAGAATGAAGAAAACCTATTGTTAGAGATGTATTTGTAAGCCCTCACTTAGTCGATTATCCTTTGCATGCAAACAATTCACTTGGACATGCATGAGAAAATACTCGCACCCATTTTCCTTTTATTTTTATATTTCAGATGTTAGACTGGAACATATTTGGTTGAAAAGGTTTTGGTCAAAACCTTTTCGACCGAATATATGTGGCCACATTGGACCCAAGTCACCACCACGTGGTTTTGACCGAAACCTGCTCAGCTGAATCATTTTTGCTCGAAATAAGTTTAATAGAATTCATATAGTTGGCCCAAAGTGTAACACAGGTTTGTACTTTTACCCACAATGAACATCTGAAACTTTAATATGAAGAAGTAATCTTCAATTCAAGTTTAATACTAGATTATTATACATATTGAGATATTGTCAGTACTGTTAGGTTGAGACCAGGTGTGTCTAGTCATTGACATTATGTCATCAGTATTAACTAATTGTGTATAAAATAAGAGAGTAGTTACTCCCATGGTTAAAAATAAGGACTTGAATAAGAGGCAGTTGCCTAGACCTTGAATGCTTTTGATTAAGGTAAAAATAGGTTTTGAAGGGACCTAAAACCCTTTACAACCAAATTTTGAATGGATCTGGAACCCTCAACCAAAAATTTGTCCAAACATAAGGACCGTGAAAGCATAGACAACCAAGGGTAAAAAAGTTACCTAAAGCCCAAGAACATGGGATTTTATAAAAAAGGCACCCACAACCTAAAACAAAGATGCAATAAGAACAGCCTGTAGCCAACCAAAAACTAGCCCCCAATCAAGAACCATCAAGATTTACATTTAGAGCTACCCTTGTGGAAGCGAAGAGTCATGTCAAAAGAAGGCTTATAGGACTTAGCTTTCCTACCCACAATAGAAATCCAACCCTCTTCCACTTGTGTTTCCTTATCATGCCAAGCCAGCACACCATTATCCTGAGGATGAATGCTTGCAGCCACTGTCTCTGAAATTTCAATATTATTCTTCCCTGCAGGCATGGCCATATCAAAAAATCCACCAGAAATGGCAGCTTGAGGCCCATTCTCTTTCTCTTTAGGGGTTTCAACATGATAATCTTGCATAGCATTAACCACCCACCATTTGTGACATTCAGAGAGGATGCCCCTAGATCCTGTGATTCCAATGCAACCACCTTAGAAAAACTCCTGCGTTGCTCAAATTTCTTCTCAACCATTTAATGCTATTGAGAAACACCATTCCACCATGTAGCCAACTTAGCTTTTTTCTCAACTCCACACTGTGCATCTGCATGACCTATTTTAAAAAATATTCTATATCGAAAGGGAATCCCTTCATAGTCCAAAGATGGAACCCAAGAACCCATAAAAGATTCAAGTAAAATCTCAACAGGCAGCCCTTTTGAAACATCCATTTCAACCAATATACAGGCAAAGGTGGAGTGAAAAATATCAAAGGATTCATCATCCACCATCAAGAAATCTCCAAGGGCCTGACTCACTTCCTCCAAAAGAGGATCAACCCATAAGTGGAGGGGGAGATAAGGAAGCCAAACCCAAATCAGTATCTTATTAAATGTTTCAGAAGAAGAGTTGAAATCAGAATGCCAAGGCTTAATCATCAACATAAGTCTGTCCTCCTAGCTAAAAAAATGATCACATAAGATTTTATTTCTATCCTAAGCATTATCAAACTTAGCAACAAAAAACCCCTTAGCCATGGGGAAAATATGAACTTTACCAGTTATTAAAGGCTCCCATTGTTCTGAAATCCAGGTGTGCAGCTGAGGGAGGCTAGGCCAGAAACCCCTAAACCAACAAACCACCCCATGTAAGGAGAGAAGAAAAACATTGTTATCAATTTCCTCTATCGTCTCAGCTTTCAAAGTAACAGAAATGGAATTAGCAACAGGAATGAGCCCCATTCGCCCATGTCGTGCCTCACTAGTCTGCCTCTACCCAGCTATAGTCGTGCCATTCAACAGCTTCCCAAAACCTAGCGAACCACCAGTGGGAGAGGCCAAGGGCTAAGAAGCGCCACCAACAGATTTTGAAAATGCACCATGGGTGGGAAGAGTCATAGTCGTCGCAAAGGGAAGCACCATTCATAAAAATGATTACACAATACTGTTGATCATGGGTAAGACCCTAAATGTTGCAAGAGCATAACTTGGGTATTCTAGTCAAAATAAGATAACTAGTCAAGTCATTTACCAACTTAGTAAGAAAGAATTGAATATGAAGCAGTTTCTAGACCCATATTGTTACAAGTATGTAATATGGTATTCAAGAGATTTGAGTTAAACCTAATTGGTCAATTAATTAGACATTGGTGTTTCATTAATTTTGAAAGATAACTTGTTATTATAATTTTAACCATTGGATCAAACGAAGAGAAGAGTTAATCATAGGTCAATAGGTTTTCCAAGTCGAGTTAGAGGTGGGTGAACTTATGACACCGCTTCCTTAGAAAGTGGATTGATTATATATATCAAAAATTTGGCCAAAGTAAGTGCAAAATTTGTTGCTTACACTTTTTCAGTTCACTGTGCTCCAAGTTTGCATAACTTGTCAGTAGTACCATGCATAGTTGGAGGGTGTCCATAGTTGTATGGTCATACATGTTATGTAGGACACAACGCTAGAGAATCAGATAACATTACTAGAGGTTCCCATACCAAACTCTTCGTCGAAGGGAAGTGCCACTTCCAATTAGGATGGTGTGTGGAGGACCACTAAGTTCGTGGTTGGAGGAAAAACGCTTGGGTGATGCTCTCCCTCTTGCAGTCGGTAGTCGAGGCTTATGAAACAAAAGAAGTGTTATCCAGATGAGGACACCTTGACCAAGAACTCTTGTAAGTTATGAATTTGAATTTATGATCATGAATCTATTGTAATTTATATTTGAAAATATGAGTTTCTTTTTTTTTAGGAAAATTGCTATCAGAGAGGATAGCACTCTTTCTATTAATTTAAAGCACCGAACATATTTCAAACAAATTTTAAATCAACCCCAAATCACATAGCATATTACATATATAGATTTTTTATTTACTTAGAAGATCTTAATATCATTGGATGCTTTTGTTTTTTTGATGGTGTTTTCTTCCTCTTCACCTCTATCCATTCTAGTTTTTTTTCGGGGTGTAGGGGAAAAGCATTGCTATTTTCTATTGAAATTGTTTCACTACCTTCGGAAAGAACTATAGAATTTGTCACCTTTGTAGGTGATACTGAAGTTTGATCCCTGGGAGGGGGAGGCGATGGATGCATGCTTTCTTTCGAAGATACATCCTTGGGTGGATTGGGAGGAATGATATAGTGTTGTGATTCAGCTCCAATCCACCATGTCGCTTTATCCAAATCGTGATGAATATGACAATGGGAGGAGGAGTGTCTTGTAGAGAAACATTTCCTACATTTAAAAAAAAAAATTTCATAATCAATTGGTTGCCTCCTACATCTGTTACCCACCTTCAGCAAAATCTCGACAGGGAGACCATTTGCATAATCCATTTCAACACAGATACGAGCACAAGTAGAATTGTGATAGTTGATAGTTTCTTCAGAAGTGTAGTGGTACCTTCCTAGGCTATTTCCAATAGCCCTCAAGCAATCTAATTCCCAAAACTAAATGGGAAGATACAAAAGTCTTACCCACAAAAATACAGAATTGTAAATTTATGTATGTGGGTCGAAATCAGAAAACCATAGTTTCATGCACATAAAATATCCTTGGTAGATCCATGGACCATTTTCCACCACCAATTCATTGTCTACCTATGAATCAAACTCGAATATGAAGAACCCTTTTACACAGAGGTAAATGTTGATTTCTCCTTCTATAAATTCCTTCCATTTTCCTGAAACCCAAGCATGCAGATCGCATAGTTTCAGACAAGTCTTCAAAAACTGAAAAATTAGTGCATGATCGAATAAAAAGGCTTCCCTATCCAATGCCAAACTATCTAAAAAAAACTTGTAACATTTTTTTGGAGGGACAGAGGGAAATTTGAACAATGTTTGGTAGAGGTACCATTTGCAGCGGTGGCAGCATGTTGTGAATCTGAATGAGGACCCTTGCCACCAAACACGTTAGTCAAGTTGTGCCCTAACCCTCGTGGGAAGTGGTTACTCACATTCCTAAACTGCAACTTTGAAGCCCTAACTACCTACACAAAGTCCTTTCCTTGAGTCGTGACACTTGAGAACGTTGCATTTTTATCACCATGGTTGCCATCATAACAGTCAAATGATTATGTGAGAGTAGAAGGAAATTGTGGCATTGGAGGTCGATCTAAGGTAGGGTTTGAATATTTTATAAAAAATCCCTTCTTTGCGCCCCTGCCAAACATGGTGTCATTCCTGGTAGGTTTGGATGTGCCCAAGAAAGAAGACAAATCTGCCACGACAGAGGAAGAGGAACCGGTCAAGGGCATCACAATAGCCAAAGTTTGGAGGACTTTTTCACAACTCTCAATCCTTAAAATATGAATTTCATTTACTTGGATTTATGTTATGTTATTTATGCAATGTTGTATGAAATTATTATTTAGTATGCAATTATGTTATTGAAAAAGGGAAAAAAGAATTCTTATTTTTGGAAACTTGAATTAATTCACTCCAAATTAATTCACCTCATGAGTTAAAACTTAGGTGAAAATAATAGAGTAAACATTGGGTATGTTACATTTTTTATAATTAGTTTATCATGACCATATTTCTATTATATTTTTATTGTTTATGACTACATTCTATATAGGTATTGTCCTATTACCATGCTTAGTTTTTATCCAATCTTATTACTCTATTTTTATACATCATTTCAGGGAGTACACAAAATTAAGGGGTATATCATTTCTATTACACTCATGTTTATTTAGAGTTCACAAGTTGTCTCTAAATTTATTCTTTAGCTATTGTTCTTATATATTTTTTTCCCATTTTATTTTTACTTTGATATGCTTTTACATGTAGATTTACATGTATACCAATATGGGGTAAAACTTGTGTACTTTTTCTCTTTTTTTTAAAAGCAACTTTGTGTGGGTGACCTAAGTAAATCATAAATATTATTTTACCTCTTCTCAAAATAATTATCTCATGTTGCATATTGTTTTGTGATGCAAGCAAAACAACCTCATACCATGAACTCACAAAATAATAGAGATTAAACAAAGAGAGTAACCATTTCAAATCAAATCTAAAACTTCTTTCTTTCACATTTACACAAGTGCAAATTTTCTCAATACATTTTTGAAATCAAATCTGCACAAATGTTCTCCCTATAGTTTCTTCTTGTTGCCCCAAAGATCTCTTTGCTATTGATTAGACCTTCACACAACTCCTCCAAAATCTCTACACCTCTCACACACTAGTTCCTTATCTTTCCTTCACTGGCACTACTCAAACCTTCAAAAAAAAACCCCAATGAATACCTCTAGAGAGACATCTCTTCTCCTTCCCCTTCCTCCAAACTCCTTCCCACGTTTTTCTTCAAAAACCCTTGAAAAATGCATTGAAAATCATTAATTATTGCCACAAAATGGGCATCCAAATCTCCCCAAGCATTGGTATGCATATTCTAAGTTTATGTAGTGTTAAATGAGATGTTTTAAGCCTCCATTAACTCCTTAGGTGTTGTCTTTACTCCCAGGGGCGTTTTTCTATATTCTGGGCATTTTAAAATCTCTAAAATCTTACTTTTTGCCTCTTTTATGTTTTAAACGACTTCCATATTATTTATGCAATAGATAAATAGTTAATTAAGGAATAAAAACCATTATTTAATTTACATGACCATAATATCTTTCCAAAATAAAATTGATTAAATTGGTGCTTTGGAAGTGCAGAATCGGGTGTCGGGAGGCGAAAAAAATTAAAGCTTTTTTATTCATACAAAAATTGGCTTGCAAGTTTGGAATAGCACCCTATGGATCCTTGCAAAAGTATTTTACTCCAGCCCTCCAAATCATGAGATATTAAACTTTCCATAAATTGCTGACAATTTTTAACAAACTTTTGGTATTAAAATCTCTCAAACTAAAAAAGTTGTGACTTTAATTAGTTTTTCACATTTCATGTGCTACCTCCATGAATGCCCCTACCAAAGCATTCTACTGCAATCTTTACGAGTTTTTCAAAAATATTTTTGAAAACTGCCTATAAAGCCTTAAAACATGATTTGATAAAAATTGACTTTATGCAAATCTTAACACACCAAGAGCTTTCCAAAACTACGAGATGTAAAATGAACCAAAAAAACACCAAAATTGAGATTCAAACCTGAAGCTTGTTTTTGGTTGATCATGTCGATTGCTAGTCCATCCAGATGCTCTTGCATCATTTTGCTAGGTTCAAAACCACATATATGGACTTGATGCAAGTTGTTGAATTTCAAATGTAATCATGGGCTCAACATGAACCAATACCACTAGTCATTATTTCTTGACTCCAATTCCAAAAAAAATAATTGTGTGCCTAGGACATGTATAAAAGTTCATCACCTATAGTTTATTTCAATCATCCTTGAATACTATATAACTTAACCATACTCTATCACCCATCATGCACTAATCTACATCGATACTCTTAGCTACATTAATCCTTGTATTAAAAAATTAAAAAACTATCAAACTTATTGTGCTAGCTCACTCCAATAATGCATTCCATTAAGTCTCAAGTACTTGGCATTAGCATAAATATATCATTGTTATCCATTTAAGTATCTTTTGCATATGTTTCTTAGTGTGCATTCTAACTTTAAATCTATGAAATTGTTGAACTGGTCAATAGGGCTTGACTAAGGCATAAGGTGGGAAACTAATCACCTTCTCTTCCTAATATAGCAAGTCCCAATTATGTTCTTCAACACCATACAATATTCTTCTTGAACAGACAAATATAGGTGAATATTTATGGGAGATACTAAAGACTAACTTAGGTGAACAAGGTTGTACAAGATGTTCAACTATAAATGTTAGGCTAGAACTATATTTATGTAGATAAAAACTATAGTTGTGGATTTGACAAGGTTCATTCATAGCCATATATTTTATGGAGCATAGTCATCTTAGTCTATCAATCTCAAATTAAGTCTAGTTTAATATTTTGGATAACGATCCTTTGTCACAATTCAATCCACCCACTCTTCTTCAACACCAAGGTACACATTTCCTTTTGTTATTTTATTAGGTATGCATCTATAAATCCCTCTTATATCTAAGCTTAGTATTTATTATTTCTCATTTTCATTTAATTATTGTATATATTTATGTAGGGTTTGTTTATTTTCCTACAATAATATACCGATTGCATTATAATATCTCTTCATTATATAATATACCACTACATTTTTATATTTAGTACCCCTAAATAATAATATATCGAATCCCCTCTCTTGCACATGTTCAACATACTCTGAGCCAAAATAAACAACATGCATTGAAATAAGATCTTATTAGTTCTTGCCTTTAAGCAAGGTACCATAGGAATGGGTTTTGTTACACTTTGAATACACTTAGTACTATTTATCCAATTGCATACTTTATTGTTTCTTTAAATGCTAATATTTTTTTTTTTCTAATGTCAACATGTAAACTTTTTAACATAGAATACAAAACATATTATTCTTTTAGATTTCTACTAGACAAAAAAGTTATGGTCTTAGTAGCCCCTTCACATTTTTTAGAGAGGTGTTTAATATTATTAATAATCCAAAGGCAAATAGGGTTGTGGATAAGGATGAATAAAATGTACATATTGCATCACACATAGCATAGTACTTAGGATAAATGTAGTTTGTAGTCTCCTAATCTGAGACGAGTCACTTCAAAATTTGTCCTATTAAGTGACACTTGTAAGAATATTCTTAGATTAGAGTTGTTTATTGATATACCAATTATATTTTAATCTCTCTTCACTATATAGTATACCATTACATTTTAATATTTAATAAACCCAAACAATAATAAGTCAATTCCCCTCCGTTGCACATGTTGAACATACTCATGACCAAAATAAATATCACATTAGTTATCTCTTACTAATTCTCACCTTTAAGCAAGGTACTATAGCAATGGTTTTTCTTAGACTTCAAAATCATAATTAGAAAGTTTGCCATCTTATTAGCCTCTTCATATTTGTTGAGAGGCATTTAATATTATTAATAAGACATTATTCTTAAAGCAAATAAGATTGTTGACAAGGATGAATAAATGATACATAAGACATTACACATAACATAGTACTTAAGATAATTATATTTCGTAATTTCTTAATTTAAATTTTTTTCTAAAATTTCTAAAATTACCTTCGCATTTAACATTTTATAAACTTAATCCTCAATTTAAAATTATCTATTAGTACCCATATATTTATAAAACAGTCCAATTAATTTTTAAACTGATTAGTAACACTTAAAAAGCATCTGTAATTCCATGATATATACATACTTATTTCTTTTTTCTTTTAGTTTGTACTGCATATCATAACTGTCTTCTTTTCAATATGTAATCTACACTGCTTAATTGTATATTACCTGTGTCCAGTACTATGAAAGAGTCTTTTAAGTACTTCATATACACTGCTGTCGAATTTAAAGAATGTAGCTATGGTATGTATTCCAGTTTCATTCTATTTAAACATGATCTGATTTAATTTTTCCAAGTACAAAACAAAAAAATATTTATAAACAATCAATTTTTCAAAATACAAATATCTTACAACTTTATGGGTGTCTGAGATTCAAAAACATGAGCGATACAAATAATTCTACCAATTATCAGAGTGAGCATTAGGTGTACTTATCCACATTGCTTTGATAAGATGTCCTTTGATAAATCTGTAACCAGAAGTTTCATCATTACAACAGCTTAAGAAAAATAGCAAACGCAAAATGTATACTTTCTGTAATTTATCCACAATATTTCATTCATCTTATTCAGATTTCTAAAGGCTTTCTGTAATTTATTCAAAATATTTATGCCAATATTCTGATATGATTTGAACCATGTGAACTGCAGAGAGTTTGCAGTGCATGTACACAGCCACGTACAACACTAATGCCAACTTTTAAGTCAGGAGGATAAGATCAAACTGACTCAACATTGAATCTTATCCTGTTAACTTCAGATTATTCTTACAGCATGTCGTTTTGTATTGTTTTGTATGTTTTTTGTTTTAATATATTTGTTTTAATAAGGAAAAATGATAAGTTTCAAATTTGATCATTTTGTCAAAATATTTATAAAAATTTCAAGAGTTGATTTTTCAAAAGTTTCTATCAGTCATGATATTGGAATTTGATGGCATGTAGATAGATTTTACAATTTTAAATTGTATTTTATAATTGAATTTGGAATTTGGGTAACGTTTTATTAGTGTTTTAGATATATATTTGACAGAGTTTATTAATTAATAAACATGGTCAAATATGCATTCCAAATGTTGAATAGACAATATATGATACGTGATGGTGTGGA
This sequence comes from Sequoiadendron giganteum, assembly GCA_007115665.2. Classification (NCBI taxonomy): domain Eukaryota; kingdom Viridiplantae; phylum Streptophyta; class Pinopsida; order Cupressales; family Cupressaceae; genus Sequoiadendron; species Sequoiadendron giganteum. The sequence goes on from CM021108.1 coordinate 458,221,879, forward strand.
GACAGCTTTTACAAATTTTAAATTATATTTTATAATTTTTAAATTTATTGAACTCTATAATTTAATTTATGAAAATGATAAGATTCAAATTGTCTAATGTTTTTTAGTTGATTTTGGAATTTGATGGTATGTAGATAGATTTTTCAATTTTAAATTATATTTTATAATTGAGTTTGGAATTTGGTTAATGTTTATAAGTATTCTAGATGTATATTTGATAGCATTTATTAATTAATAAACATGATCATATATCCACTATGAGTGTTGAGTAGACAATATTTGAAACTTATTCAAATAGTCATAAGTTTTATAAGTTTTGACTATGCTTTAGGTTTGAAAACAAAATCTAGAATGACATCTTCACATGCACAAAACTTGGAACATATTATAGCTTATGCTATTTTTATATGTGATGCTAATATAGACTATTTTATAGTAAGTTTGAAGTTTTTGCAATATGAGTGTTTGTATGAATTTGGATTTTTAAAATTACTTTACTATATTCTCTTCAGGTTTAATATATCTTCTTGTTGTGCATGAAACAATGTTTTATAAGGATTTAAAGGGTATGTGACATATTTCATAGGAATTTGAACACAATTTTATTATTATGAAAGTTGTAATAATTCATCATTTCAACCCATTTCATTTGATAAGTTGTTTATTTAAGATCACAATGAAAAAATTCATTAAATCAAAGGTTAGATGAGTGCAATGTATATATAAATATTTCTTCTATAGAAATACTTTTATTATTGTAATGGTTTTGAGATTGTAGAAATTAAATTTACAAACTATAATGGTTGGATTTTTAATTAGTAAGATATTTTTTAGTTGTTAACTTAGAGAGAATATCATATGTTATGAGGTGTGAGCATGTCTAAATAAATTGATTTTTTTTATAATTTATATTTTTCTTATAAAGATAATTAACTAAATTACCATGATTTTTTAATATGAAAGACAAGTGTGGCTATCATATTCTAGACCTACAGTTGGAACATTTTGACTCCTTGAATCCTCAAAAATGAATATTTATCCATAAAATAAAAGTGATAAGGAGTCAAAAGGTTTTTCAATCTATCTTTTTATGTTTATCTTTGAAACCTATTCTCAAAAAAAAAAACCTATCTATTTACATATATATTTTTTATACTTTTCATATATAATAAATCTATAATTTTTATGTAAAATTATAGAATAATTTTTAAAATTAAAAAAAAAAAATGAAACTTAGTCACATATAACCTTCTTAAACAAATTTACCATAGATGGAACACTCAATTTAATTACTAATAAAATCTTGAAAATACGCTCTTAAATAATAACTTATTATTTGAATATTTATTAGTGTTTTTTCATGTGTTGAAAATAAAAGAGATTATTTTGTTTTGATTAAAATTGAGATACTATCTCATTTCAAAAAAATAATTAACCTCAATGGGCCCTTGGTCTACTGGTGAAGTTGAAAGGTTCTAAATGAGCCCACTAGGGATCAAGTCTTGTTGAGTGCAAAGGCTCTGACACCGAAAAAGGGATGAGGCAGAATGGATACCCCTCAGTCCTTGGCAAATAATTTGTGGATGACCTCCATCAAAAAAAAGAAAAGAATAAACCACCTCAAAATATTTGTGGATGACCTCCATCAAAAAAAAAAAAAAGAATAAAGCACCTCAAAATATTCACCAATATCGAGTAAAAAAATTATAAAAAACTCTAAAAAAATAAAATTACTAATCATTAAAATTATAAAACTAGATATAAAGCATAATACCAAAAGTAATCCAACATTATTCTAAAGAGGTGTTATCATAATTCTTCCTCAAAGTGTAGCCCACACTCTTCCACTTCTAGTATGTGCCCTAAATATGGACAAAACATTGATAGTTTCAATCTTGTATTTAAAATGTTAAAATTAGATTCTAATATGATTTTTTTTTCATTTTATGATATTAAATTTTAAAATACAGTTATTATTTTACTTTTTTATTTGTGTGAATTAAATTTTAATGTCTCAAACATTTTTTATTTTAGGTGTATCTTGTCAATAATTTATATAAAAGGAACATTACATTAAAATAGTTGGGCAATTGACATTATTGTTGATTTTGATAGTGTTGTAACAACAGTCTTATTAGATTTATATACGTGTAGACATTTAATAGTATATTAAGTCTCACATTCCTTATTGCATCATCAAGCTCGCAAATAGGAAGGCTAGGATTTACATACCACTTGAGATTTTGAAAGGCCTTAGGAATATCAACATGGACTTCATAAGTAGACTCCTTATGAGAAGCACAAAAATTACTTGATATTTATTATATAATGAACATATTTTAAAGATGGCCCTATCATTATCACTTGCAAGAAAATCATTATAGTACAAGAAATTGTCTCTTCTTCAATCATGTTTGGATACACTTTAGTCTACCATAATCCATTATGTCTAATTGTAGGCCAAGATTTATTGGTACATTTGGCTAATCGTTGTGGGAAAGATTGGATTTACATTTGGATTGGTCTATGACCTTTCATAAGTAGATTAATAGTTAGATAGAGGTCATGAATCACAAGCTTATACACCCTTTATGTATCTAACAAAACACACTCACACATACTTGAGATTACAACCTAATTTATATCTCTAGCATACCTTTAATTGAGCATTGCACAATTAGATGAGGCATAGTCATTTCTAGACATGTCTTGGATTCTAGACTATAGTTCCCATTAACTTACCCTTCTACAAACCACCACACTTGGATTTACACAACAAAATGGGAAGTGGGTAAATCATAGAATTTTTATAACAGTTTCAAAATATTCACCAGTAGGTTATCTCATATAATAGTGGAAATATAAAAATTCAACAATAAGGTATAGGTGCATCTTTTAAAGGAATACTTCAAGGGTCCACACTACAATATGAAGCCTTTATACACCATCCTACAAGCAACTAGTGAGAATGTTTTTATTCTCAATCTCCTACAACACTTAGGTTCACATCTAGCGTTTAATATGAAACTCCTTTTCTTCTTAAGAAAACATCCAAAAAACATCCTTTAGAATTAGATCATGTGCACTTGCACATTATCATGTAATATAAGATCATTCAAAATACAAAAATGTTCTTGCACTAAGGTTCACTTCATTTTTTTCAAATGGCTAAGGTAGTGAAGTATATTGGACAAATAAAGTGGTACAAGCTTCAACAAAGTGGTTAAATTCAATATCTTATATACAAGGATGATACAAGTTGAGAATAATCATGTCAACTTGCATGATGAGGATCATTATAATGTTAATTGATCATACCATGCCATATTCTAGAGACATGTCATCATGGGAGGACTACATTACTTAGATATTCTAACTTATTCCCATTGCTACTTGGCACATTTTGTGGTGCATTTTCACACAAGTACTTTAAACATATATGTTATATTTTATGTCACTTCTTCCTTGTATTTTGTATCACTTCTAATTTAGCTTTATTTTACATCTTTGGTGTGATCCTCCTTGCTACTTCATCTATTTATGTTGTGTGTCATTACATTTTAACCACCTTAATAAATCATGTTTTCTATGTTTTATATACTCTCATTTTACTTTCTATATTATGATTTATTCTTCATTTACATACTTGAGGGGCATATATTATATATCATTTTTATATTTAGCACTTATGCTCTCTTTAGCTATCATATGTTTCACTCTCATATTTTCCTCTATGAATGCTTCATCTATCTTAAGATTTATTGCTCATATTTCATGTTCCCAATTTGGGTGTTCACATGATCTTCATTCACATATATTTTTATGAGTTTTCATGATCTATGCTACATATGTGTGATATATTCTATGTGCCCCTGTGATTTTATTCTTATTTTCATTATGATTTCTATCTATCTACCATATATTCATCATGTTTAACTACTTATGAGGCATCATATTTGCCACTTAACGCTTATCAATTTTCTATTGTGTGCTCTCATCTTCATGTTACTATATATATGAGCCTTATCATGAATTATGCTCATATCATTTTGATGCCTTTCCATTACATATACTTTAACTTTCTTATCATTTTTCTAGATCTCTCATCATATTTCTCAAATTTCAAACAATACTCTTTGTATATGTTTGCATACGTGTGCCCTATTTTTTTAAGCTAATATATTCATCTTTTGAAAGAAAGTATAAATATCACATGATAACACTAATTATGATCTTTCACATTGTTTTTCATGCATAATTTTTCCTCACCTCCAATTATTTGGATACTTTATAGAAACCAATTGGAGGAGCAGATATTGACACTATCATTCCTATGGTTGACATTTGAAATAGGGTACCAATGGCATATACTAAGATGGTGCAGGAGCACACCTTGGCTAACCTCCAATTTTATTATTTTGGCTTGTACTTGACTCTAGCCGAGTTAGGAAGTTTGTTTTCTTTCAGACCTTAGAAGGTCATTGCTTTTGTGGGCTAAGTGAGTTAGTCATTAGGACTAAGGTCACACATTTAGCCATTGTTAGTAGTTTATGTTTTCTTAATGTTAGTTGTCTAGGGGAGATTAGAGTCTTTAAGTTGTTCTAAACACTTAATGTGGTTGTAAAGATGCCTTAAGGCCATTGAATGAGTTGGTTCCTCAGAATCTAGAGGGAATGGTGGTCCTAAGAAATAGGATCAAGGCATGAAGAAAGATGCCAAATGTTGTAAGGAAGTTAGCATGGCAACCTTGGCAATTATTGTAGTTGTTGCATGCAACTCAGTTTCCTTTGGATTCCCTTGAGAATAGGAAGTGGGAGATGGGCCAACAAGCCCTAGAATAATGGAGTGGGCATCTAATATGACCCAAGACTCGAATCTCATGTTGGTTATGCAGTTATGTAATTTGTAATTAGTTTTGAAGTGAAATACAGAGCTCTGCAACAGTGTTTTTCAAGAAGAACTCGAGTTTTTGTGATGATAGAGATGCTAAATGGATTGACAACCTGAATCTAGAGTTTGTTTTGTGTTCTATAGGATTATCTTAGTCTTTTTCATTCTAAAAGCAAGCTGTTTTAGAGTATATATTTTGGTTAGTTAAATTGTTTTAGTTTAAACTCCTTACTGGTTCAGTCTTGACCAGTCGGTGCTTTCATGGCTCCCCCATGAAGTCTAGCCTTGGGAAACACCTAAGGATAGGTGGGAATGTTAGGGGAGTCATTAGTGTACATAGGTTTAGGGTTAGGAATTATGAAAGGGTGGAGAGCTCTTTTAATCACTAGTCTCTAGGCGAGCAAACAGAGCCCGGTTAGAGGTCTAGGAATGTCATTGAAGATTTCTTGCAAGGTAAGGAGGTACTGTACGGAATAGGTACAGGTTCATGTAGGGTTTCACCTTAGCTCAACATTCAAGGTGGATTGAAGTCATGTCAATCGTTTGGTTCATGGTTTGAGAAAGTTACAACCTAGAATATAGTCAATCCTAGAAACTAGGCCTTTTAGCCCTATTGCCCAAAGTTGTAGGAAGCTTGTGTACGGACATTGTCAGGCCAGAAGACCCACTAAATCATTTAAAACTTCCAAAAGGGTATTTGAATCTACCTTTAGATTTGTAGAGTCTTTGGGAAATTTTTGCAAGAATTGGCAGAATAGGACTAGTATAGAATATAAGGAATAGGCCTATTTAAGGTCTCAAGTGGCGAATCCTTGAACTCGATAGGGATAGGATTGAAGAATCTATTAAAATGGTTCAAATATGCAAGGTTATGATTGCTATCAACAGGTTGGACACCCCTGCAATGAAGAATGAGGTTTTTGAGAAAATAGCACTTAGAGCTTACTAAGTGAGCAAGAGGATTTGAACTTGTCAAATGGTGTTAATCCTCCAGGGTGAAGCACAAGGGATAGAACTCTTAGAACAGAGTTAAGATTGGACTTAGTTAATCATCTAAGCCAATTAGTACCTAGAGGAGACTAGGTTCCTAGAAGAGACAAGCTAGGTCTCTTAGTTGCAGTGCAAGCAAGCTAGGGAGCACTCACATCATAAGAATTAACTCAAGAATCACATGAATGAGTCAAAATTTAGACAACACATGCATTACACCTTTGTAGGAGGAGTCCATTGAGTCACTCCTACTCTAATGGAAAGAGATATGTGAATGGAGGAAAAACCACAACATCACATGGAAGTAGAACATTGTGGATGATTATAAATTTGTTGCGGTCTTTTGTGTTTTCAAGATGGTTTCAAGTGATATGTCGATGGGTGGTTTGGTAGTTATTGATATTAATATAACATAATTGTGTGCTCAATTCTTGTAATAGGTTATGATTTGCATTTAATTTTTTACAAATGATCTTTAATTATTCTCCAATGTCTATCTAGGAACTTGAGTGTTCTTGATCATGATCTGGCCTTGAATCTAAAATATTATTGTTATGATTTCTCTAATCCTATTTTTCTCTATTTCTTGTCAAATTTATGTTTATTTATTGACTTGTTGTTTGATGGAAGTCTCATCAATAATAAAATTCTCTTGGACTTCTCTAATAATTGCTTCAATATAATTTTCCCTTGCCCTAAGACACATCGAGCATGGAAGTTGAGTAAGGAAGAAAGAAAACTTGAAAAGGAGAGGTATGTTTGTTTTTGTCTATTTTTAATTTTATTGATTATCTCATGGAATTATCGAGGGTTGCTATCTCTCATTGTTTGGATTTTAGTTTTGAATGGTGATTGATACAATCAAATACAAATACAAATTTACTCTATCCTTTTCTATTTTCTTGAAAAATAAATATTGATTAATTAAACTACTTTTTAGAAAATAAATATTTATCTAAATCTATGTAGCTAAATTGTTTTTTTATAAATGCAATTTCTTTGTTTAATTTTCATGTTTTGATTTTGGTATCTTATGTTGGGATTGAGGGTTTATGAATGATACAAACAAATTAATATAAACTATTTTAACCTAAAAGAGCAAAAAAATACCTAATATATGAAAGAAAGTATAAATCTATCATATCAAATAACAAGCAAAAAAGTGTTGCTTTTCTCAAGGAAAATTAGACTTTTCTAATTATTACTTGAAAAAAATTATAAGTAAAGTAAACAATATATGAAGCTTCAAAGAAGCTTTTTGTGGTGTATGTATTGGCTTGTGTCCTTAAAGAGTCTAGGTTCTTTTGGATCCTCTTCTACAACAATTGGGGCATCCTAATGAAATGGAGATGGGGATGCTTTGAATATAGGAATTAGAGACTTCTTAGAAAGTATAAGAATATTTGAAGCTTCTATGTAAAAATAGAAAAGGATCATGTAGGTGTGTACGAGAATTTGGATGTTGTACGTGGAGGTTGCATTGTAAAATGGATTGATTCTCTATAGGTGATTCATTATCCTTATGTTGAGATAAAAATAATAATGAATAATCTATCTATTAACAAGGAATTAGAAAATTATAGAAATAGTCAACCTCCTAGATGCCAAAAACAAGGGGATTATTTATATGCTTGAAGCTTCTTGAACATGGGGAAGTCACTAGGAGAATATTAGAGAGATGATGGATAGATTACTAGATATTTGATTAAGATTCAAGAAAATAGAAGAATTAGTTAGGTGGAGTAAAGACTCAATTAGGACTAGAATGAAATCTCAATCACAAAAAAAAATAGTGGAGAAATGGTAAAAAATAAAGTAATTAGGAATCTTCCGAAAATGATAGGGTTACCCCTTTCAATGGTTTGGATTGTCTCTTTTTATCAAGGCTTGTTTCCTAAGAGACCCTAAAAATTAAGATAGATCACTTGGGAAACCATATTGTCTCCCAAGATACCCTTTGGTCAAAGGTCTACAAAGTTTTTTGATGTTGTGCAAGTACTTGGATAAAGATTGAACAAGATGGATAATAGGCTAAAAGTGATAAGGGGAGTACCATCAAGAAGGAAAATATTGAGGGAATGGATAATTCATATCTCATTATTTGTGAGTTGAGCTACCAAATCATCATTGGACTACCATATTAGCATATGTAATTTGGTGCACTTACAATGCCTAGCAAAATCTTGATTGTATTATACATCCACAATGAGAAAATTTATATCATATCACTATAATCAAGCATATCACATTTTTCAATATTGAGAAAAGTTGCATTATCCATGTCAAACATACCATATTACATTGCAATATCAATTGAAGTATTTTTATATCACTTTCTATATAAACAAAATCTCTAACTCTTCTCTCTATAATGTACTAACCCTTTCATAAAGTAAAAAAAATTATATTTTACATCAAACAAGTAAAGACAACAAGTAATAAAGCCTTTGCAATAAAATTTTTATTTTCTTTTATGGATAATTTTCAAACAAGATACAAACATATTCCAACATGTTTTCCTTTTATTTTCAAATAAACATCAAAGTAAGAAAGCATACAAATACATACATACCTCAAAGAGATTTTGAACAAATAGTAGTAAGACAGTCCAGGATCCTTCCTTTCAAATCTTGGTTCTTTTGTTGCCTATTGTGGAGGAGAACCATCACTTGGGCGCTTTTACGCCAACCACAAACTCTTAATGCGGTCCCCTGCACATCTATCATTCGATAGATGCCCCTTCCCTTCGACGAAGAGATTGGTAGAGTAATTGATAATGACAACCAACTAAGCATAGTGTTGTGTCCTACATAACTAGATCCTTTAGTAACCCGACATTCTCGAACTAGTATGTAATATAGGGTCACGGTGAACTGGCAGTGTAGTCTCAAGTATGACACAACTAAGTGGAATCTCATACATTGCACTACTTTTTCCAAAGTGTTCTCATTTAGTACTTTGAATGAAGTCATCTATCACATACATTACTCGGGGCTGATTTGACTTAAGGCTATCTTACACTACGCATAGGTATTGTCCTTCAATGGATAATCTGTATCCCAGACTAGCCTACAACATACTAATCTACTTGAAATGAATCTAAATAGAAAGTAAGTACACAAGCTCCCTCCCATACTAGATTATCTATCCTAGGAGTAACGCAAGCTTCCCTAGTTAACTTAATAACTTGGTTGGGTGTACCTCAAGTGAATCTTGCATTCAATCAAGCCTAATAAATAATATCTAATGCAAACAACATTCTCCTATTATGGAGATATTATAAAAATTATATAAAATAGCTAGAATACTTCATTTTCCTTTTTCAGAAGACAAACATAATTACTTCATATGCATAGATAGAAAATACATTTCATGTGGAATAATAATTTCTAAATAATAAGAAGAAGAATATCCCATGCCTATTAACGCTTTTCCCAAAATGATGATAGTGCAACCTTCTCCTATAGCTCAATTCAACTTCACAAATCAATTCCCACTCCCTTTCTTGTTGAAAGCACTCTCCTCTCAAAAATAGACAATTCTTCCTCACAAAGTCCACTCTTTTCTCACTCATATAACTAATGAAATTGATTGGTAAACTCAAAAATGATAAACAGATAAAGACATATTCCTTTGGTATGATACACCTCTTTCTATGGGATTAATGGTCACACAAAAATATGAATGATGGTTGCAAATAATGATCACTCCAAAAAGGTAGAATGAATCATAAGATAATGCATAGGATAATAACAATGAGAATACTGAATAACATAATAAATAAGATCATGTGTTGCAAGAGAGTCGGGGCAACTATTTATAGAGTATCCAACCTCCAAACTTCCTACAGTTTTGGCATGTGAATCAACACCACTCCCTTTCTAAATTATTTAGCTTCGAGGTGGCGACAATTCAAGCCTGTACTCAGAAAAAATAATGATGAATCAACTTCCCAATTGCCAACATTCAAAAAGACTATTTCAAATGCACATGGTAAATTCGTAATTTTCTGCCAAATCAACACCTATAGGAAATGATAACAGAGGTGGCGCCAAACTAGTTAAATGGCACAATTTCCAAGTGAAAGGAATAATTCAATCATATTTTATCAACACATAAGGTTTTGCATTAACTATTTTCTAGGTTGGACTTGGTCTATACTTCCATAATTTTTCATGTTGAATTGGTCAAAGCCATAGATTTAAAGGTGTAATTCATTGTTTCATCCCTATGTATTCCATAGTTGGTGATGCGTTATATTTCACAGGGTTGTGTATGATTCAAAGTCGAGTTTCATCACTATGAACAATACCAACATATTTAAGCTAAAGTTTAAATATGTCAAAGGAAGTCTATAATAAATCGACTCTCTTACTAAATTAGAAATAAGTCGATTTCCAATGTTTTAAACAATATACAATTTATATATTATTATATATATAGTATATATATAATATACATATATATATAAATATCACAGTATAAATATATATATATAATATTTAATATATGTTTACATATATATATATATTCATTAAATAAATATATTTAATATTTAATATATATTTACATATATATATATTCATTAAATAAATATATATAATACTTAATATATATTTACATATATATATATATATATATTAATTAAATAAATATATATAATATTTAATATATATTTACATATATATATATGTTCATTAAATAAATATATATATCGTAAGCCAATCAGCATACATCTGATATATATATATGTGTAAACGTAAAAGAAAAATAATTATAATAAACACAATATACAAGATGTGTACATATATATGCATGTATACATGTATATACCTCTATGTACACGTATGTGTAGGTATACCATATCGATGCATGCATATGAGCATATATCCATTTTCTAATGTATGCTTGTATCGATATGCATATACATATGGATACATGTATATACTATACATGTATATAAATATGTCCACATCTGATTCACTTACATCCATTTACGTTACCATCATATTGATAGGTGTGTACATGTGGCATATCTATACATATGCATATATGTGTCATTAGATCCTCCTGACATGCATGTGCATACATATAAACATACTTCCACCTACATTCCACTTATCCATATGAACATAATAACACAAGAATGATCTTACAAACCAAATAGATAAACTTCACTCGCAAATGCATGCAGAAGTAAACAAGATTCCTAATGCAAAAATACAAGCTATGGATGACTTACCTATAACCCACACAAACTGACTCAGTTCACTCAGTCTAAGGTGGTGTGTGTATGCTCAATTAGTTTACTTTTACTAGTTGCTTGAACAAGATCTTCTCTTGAGTGATACTTACCCTCTACATGGAAAAATGGAACACATACCTGCATCCACTAACACATGCTCACAGCAATCAAATGTTCATAACATATGAAGTATACATAAACATCTAAAAATTTAGAATAATTACAATTCAATAACCTTCCATTCAAATAAATGCAATATTTCACCAAGGATAACATCAACTGAAGTAACATTAAATGAGACAATCTGATGAGTGCCTAAGAATACTATTTTAATTAATCTTTTTATAAACTCAAAAGACTTCATTATACTATTAAATAACTATTATGATGGTAGATTATATGTTTAAATATTTGCTTGTTTTATATTATACTTGACTAATAGAAGGATATATTAGATGTGGTATTTTGCATTAAATATCCTTCTTTTGGTGAATGTTAATAAGAAATGACTGTGCAAATCAAAATATCTATTGTCATGGTTGCAATCTATTCTTGAGGATTTCGTGTAGGTACTTAAATGCTTACTATTGAGCTGGATTTATTAAACTTTTTTTTTTAACAACACGACATTAATTACACTCTTGAAAGCTCCAGACGGATCCTGATGTGTTGTGATTTCGAATTGGCTCTCTTCGTCGATTTGGGAGCTGCTGCTTTAGTTGTAATTAAGTGAATTCTCTTAGATACTTTCATTTAGTTTTGCACTCTATAATTTTGTGGATAGCGCCATAATTTTGAATTCAAAAATAAGGGATATTCTTATAAATATCTATCCTTAGGTTTAATTTGAGTTAGTTGATCTTTTTCTAAATATTGTAACTTTTGGTACTTTATACTTTTGTTTTACTCATCAATTTTGGCCAATTGGAATGAAAATAAGAATTTGATCTGAATCACTGTCTTTAAGGTCCCACTAGAGGAAGAGCAGGGCCCACTCAACCGAAGGAGGAGACCCTGTTTCATTTTTATTTGATTTAGTTAATTCGGTTTTGTTATAATTGGTTTGAAGTTAGCACTTTAATTCATGTTTATCGATGTTCAATAATTGTATTTAGATTAAATTACCATGATTCGAATTAATTAAGACATCTTACTATAGATCAAAGTTAGGTCAGAATTCCATCATTTACTATAGATTTCATTGAGTATTCATTTTTAGATGTACATAGTTGTAGTAAGTTTGGTAACAATGACTGATGTAAGGATTGAGATGAAGCTAAATTGGAATATGTTCTTGGGAGTTAGTATTATTTCTTTCTAGATTTAATTTTTAATTCTCTACAACATAAATAGATTCATTCTTTTCTAGATTAAAGTTCATTACTTGCAAGCATAATTAGATTTCTTTTTAGTAACTTTAAATTTTGCATTTTAGACTTAAAGTTAAATTGATTTATTTTGTAGATCTCCTAATGAACCAATTATAGTTAAGTAAGGTAACATCTAAGGTGAGTCATTAGGATTAGAATAGGTTTAAATAAGCATTAGTTAACCAGAAAGTTAGAATCATCCTTAGAAATTAGTTGCTATGTTTTGCGCCTGAAGCACTCCTGAGAGCTCCTGAAAGCTCCTGAAGGAGACTGACCGAAATCAAAGTCACTATTTACAATGCAAAACCCCCCAATTTTTGGAGTCCTCCTTATCGTATATTTCTCTGAGACACGCTCGGTTTGATAAATGAAAAATTAAATGATGTCAATTGTGACATCAACAACCTCACCCATCATTTTTGGCATTGTTGTTGGGGAACATTAAAGATCTGGTTATTAAGTTTGAAGTCATAGTGTTGATAAGGATTATATTTTAGTTTGTCAATGAGACAAGCTAGAGACCATCTAGGAAGGTTTTTTTCGTGAAATATTGATTTTGATCAAGAACAACAAATTTTGCAACATCAGATTGAAAATCAAGAACAAAATCGAGAAGAAGAAATGGATGACCAAGCAGGAAATGATCCCCCACCAAATAGGACCTTTCCCTATCCTATTAATTTGAATAGAGAATGTGATGAGACCCCTATGAAGAATATTTCACCTTCAGTTTTACCTAATTTTAGGGGAAAGACTTTTGAGGATCCTGACCAATTCCTCTTTGAGTTTAAGGTTTTGTGCCAGAACTATGATTATACATCTAATAACTAGAAGCTGAAATTATTTCCTTCTACCTTAAAAGAGTTGGCCTTACAATGGTTCATGGATTTAGGTGTAGATTCAATCTCAACTTGGCAAGAGATGGAAACTGAGTTCTTGGATAAATACCAAGATTACTACCGAGTGAGGGATAGGAAAGAGGAATTGTTCTGAATGAGATAGATGGAAGATGAAAGTATGGAGGATTATGCTGATAGGTTTCATTTTGTGCATAAAAGTTATGGTAATGGGTTGGATAATAAAATTAGTAAAACAATATTCTTGAAGGGAATTGATGATGACTCTAGGGAGTCCTTGAATCTTATGGGAAAAGGAGACACGAATAAGCTTTCATTGGAAGTTATTGTTGAAATATGTAGAAACTACTATAGGACTAGAGTAGTCTCTAGAGGGTCTCGAAGAAACAAAGATCTCACCATTGATGTGTCTCAAGTAATGGAAGAAATTGCTAATTTTAGAACTGATTTACTCATTCATATAAATATGCAAGGAGATAAAAAGACTACTGAGACTTTATCCATCTATTGTTCCAAATGTAGGGGGAAACATATTTTAAGAGAGTGTCCATTGAATCAAGTAGACATTTGTGATATCTGTGAAAAATTTCATGCAACAATTTCTTTTACCCTTCTATCTAAGATTAAGAATCATTTGAAGAAACCACCAGTGGTGGAGAAAGAACTTAACTATGTTGGGAAAAGATCTCAGAATACTGGATATAATGCTAATCAGGGGTAGTATGGTCCTAGAGCTAAATGGAATTAGAACTCTTGGTCTAATGCAAACCAATGGAATACTCCCTTTCAACCACAACAACACCTACATTTTGGGGTCAACCTAAATGGATGAATCCCCAGTGGAACCAACTGCAGTGGAAAATAAATCAGCCATAATGACAACAAAATCACCCATAGTGGCAGCAAAACCAAATGCAATTTCAGCCATGGAAAAATTAGAGACAATCACCATAATTAATACAAGGTTCTAATCCTACTCAGGAACATGTAAACCAGCCTCAAATGCAAGCACAACGTGTTCCAAATCCGAAAAATAATCGCTCTAATATGAATCCACCTACTTTGAATGCTATTGATGCTAATGATATTCAGTTGAGAAGTCGAAATGTGCCATCTATACCAATCACTAAAGATCAGGAGGGTGAGAAAAATGAAAAATAAAATTTGAAGGAAAAACAAAACTCTAAGAATGAACAAGAAGTTAATCAGGCACCCTACCCAAAGCACCAAAAAACTTAACAAACCGTTCCTGACAACTCCTAACCTAACTATATGAATATTTTTCACTCTCAACTTCTCTGTGAGTTAAAGAAGATTAACATTGAGATACCATTGTTATAGGCTATTAAAGATATACCAGAAATAAATCAGTTAGTTAAGTCTCTCTGTATGAAAACTCTGAGTAGGAAGAAGAAATTGCCTCCTACCATTCAAATAGGGACCAAACTAACTGATGTATTGTTAGGAAGGTTACTTCCTCATAAATACAATGATTTGGTAGCCCTGTAATAACTTTGAGTATAGGAGGAATTGAGATAACCAATGTGCTAATTGATCTAGGAGTAGCTACCAATGTTATCACCTCAAATACTATTGAAATGTTGGGTATGACAAAGATTCAACCTACAACAACTATTTTGCAGTTGGCTGATCAATCTACTACTAAACCTTGTTGATGGGTCTTTTGGCACTTCTCAACACAAGTAATGCATAGGTCCATCACCTCTCTTGAAAGGAAATATCCAACAACAAGTTGTTGAAAACTACCCCAAGATCTCTCGGGTGTTAGGTCATGACATGCATGGAATATCTCAATTGGTCTGATGTGATCTTGTTGGTAATCATAGGGAGGACTTACGGAGGTTAAACAGAATTGGATCCTTGGATGGATATTATAAAATTTTGTGATAGTTGCTCTATCGATGTAAGTTCAAGACAATAGTCTTAAACTCCATTTTGATTTTCTGATTTGGATTTACAATGTGCAATAAACTTTATCTAAAAAACCTATTTAAAGAAAAGGGAAAAAAAGG
This sequence comes from Sequoiadendron giganteum, assembly GCA_007115665.2. Taxonomy (NCBI): domain Eukaryota; kingdom Viridiplantae; phylum Streptophyta; class Pinopsida; order Cupressales; family Cupressaceae; genus Sequoiadendron; species Sequoiadendron giganteum. The sequence continues at coordinate 458,237,264 of CM021108.1, forward strand.
GGGGGTAGGGGAAGGGATGAGTTCCTAGACCTGAAACTACCAATTAACAATGATAATGGAGGACCTGTTGATGTGTTTTTATGCACTTCTCAACACAGGCGATGCATAGGTGCATCACCTCTCTTGAAAGGAAATATCCAACACAAGTTGCTGAAAATTACCCCAAGGTCTCTCGAGTGTCAGGTCATGAATTGTATGGGTTTGTTTAGTTGATGTTTGATGTGATCTTGCTGGTAATTATAGGGCAGACTTATAGAAGTTAGGCTGGAAGGAAGTTGGATCTACAAATGGGGCTTTTAAGATAGGAAAGTTGTTGTACGTTTGTTGCAGGTTCAAACAATAGTCTTGAACTCCAATTTTGATTTAAAATTTGGCTTTACAATGTGTAATGAACCTTAGCATAGGTTACTTATTAAAAAAAGGGAAAAAGGGGCAAGGAAGAGAAGAGGTTTCTAGACCTAAAACTACGAATGAACATTGATCATGGAGGTTGCTACAGTAGATAAACTCCCTAAACTGGGTTTTGCTTGGCCAAGAGGATCCTACAATTACACAAAACTAGTGCAATCTTCTAAGGACTAGATATTTTCAGATTGCATACACACATCATGAACATGCAATTTAACTAAGTTGCAACAATAAAGTAATGAAGCTCAAACTAGCTTTACAAAGTGATTCATCATCAACAAACCACAAAAAGAATGAGCTAGAAATTCATCAAATACTGTAACAACAAACACCATCATCACTCCCATTCAAGAAACTAACAACTAAATTAAAAGGGTAGTAGAACCATGCATGCAAGATGAGAAAAATCAAAGAGAACATCCATAAAATCATGCAATGTTGTCTTCTATTGCTGCAAATTATTTTTACACCAGCTCTCCAACCATTTATAAATGAGGGGGAGACCCCTATTTATAGTTTTCCAAAGCCTGAATGAATATCTAGGATTGAATTACATTGTGTGGCTCATATTCTATTACACTAGGGCTTCACCTACCCCACAATATTCATCAATTTAAAATAGATCTTTTGTCTTTTCCCTATTTTGTCTTTTAGTGCCTAGGTGCTGTAGCAGTTTTGTCCTCTAGTTGATTTCCCTTTTACTGTAGCAAAAACTACCTGAAAGCTACCCTTTGTTTGATGGACTTGCAACATTCGGGCTTGTCGATGACTGGCATAAATGTATTGGTTGCCCCTGATTCAGGTGGATAACTCCTTAAAGATCATCATCATCCAGTGAAAAGTAAGACAACTCCCTTATGCTTTCTTCAAGGCCACCCCCCTTGCATTTTTCCATTGAATTCCTTGACATAGGCCTTCTTCTTATGCTAGCTCTGTTGATGGGTGCTATGAAGAGATGTGAGAATAAAATGAATGGTGATAGGAGCTATGTGATTTTCCTTGTTCATATTTCTCAATGGGTCCCCCGATGGACCTGCAGTAGGCTTCTTGAATCCTGCATACATGAAGTGTCATAAGTGCTTTCATACACAAATCAAGGAAAGCGTTAGTCAAATCTAGCAAACTCCTTGTTAGATTCACCCATGCATCATCAAAAGATCATAATATTCAATCTAAATTTCCATTAGTAGTTTACTGGAGAGAGTTTGGATGATTCGGGCCCTAGAGGCCGGACTTCCTTGGCCAGAATGTTGTTTTGAAAGGGCAAACAGGGTAGGGTAACTTGGATGATTTCTCCCACCTTCAAATTTAGGCAATTTGAAAATTCCATGGGGAGGAGCATCCAATTTCAATATGTGGGTCAAAGCTCATTTTTGGATTGGGAGGCGTTTGGACCATCATTGGGGTACCCGAAGCTATGAGGAGTGAAAGTTGTCTAAAGTTTGTTGTTTGGAACAACCATGGTGAGGCGACATTCCAGAGATGCATTTCTAGGGTCTGGGACTTGGTGATGGCTAAGGAACTTAAGTTTTATCGTTTGTTGCTCATACGGTAGTGGGATGCGCAGGACCCGAAGGGCGGATGACAAACGGAGGGACAACAATCCAGAAGGGAAGTTTTAGAAATGACCAGGGATGGATGAAGTTCCTAGAATAGTTGCGAAGGGATAGAGTTCCAGAAATGGATAGGGAGCGACGATGTTCTCAGAACAACCGTGGAGGGACGAAGTTTCAAAAATGGCTAGGGAGGGGTAGAGTTCCCAGAACAACCACAGAGGAACGAAGTTCCAGAAATAGCCAGGGAGGGACAGAGTTCCGGAAATAGCTAGGGAGGGACAAAGTTCCCTGAATAGCCATAGAGGGATGGAGTTTTAGAAACAATCAGGGAGGGAGGAAGTTCCCAAAATAGTCGTAGAGGGATGAAATTTTGGAAATGGCGGGGAGGGACGGAGTTCCCGGAATAGCCGCAGAGAGAGGAAGATCCAGAAATGGCCGAGGAGGGATGAAGTTCCCAGAACAACTGTAGAGGGATGGATTTCTGGAAACGAGCAGGGAGGGATAGATTTCCCAGAACAACCATGGAGGGATGAAGCTTTAGAAATAGCCAGGGAGGGACGAAGTTCCTGGAATAGTCGTGAAGGGACGGAGTTCCAAAAATAGCCGGGGAGGGATGGAGTTCTCAGAACAACCGTGAAGGGATGAAGTTCCCGAAATAGCCATAGAGGGATGGAGTTCCAAAAATAGCTAGGGACAGACGGAGTTCCAAAAATAGTCGGGGAGGGATGGAGTTGTCAGAACAGCCACAAAGGGATGGAGTTCCAAAAATAGCCAAGGACAGATAGAGTTCTCGGAATAGTCGCGGAGGGATGAAGTTCCGAAAATGGTCGGGGAGGGACAAAGTTCCCAGAATAGCCGTGAGGGATAGAGTTCTGGAAATAGTTGGGGAGGGACGAAGTTCTCAGAACAGCCACAAAGGGATGAAGTTCTAGAAACAACCGGGGAGGGATGGAGTTCCCGGAACAACCACAGAGGGATGGAGTTCCAGAATGAAATTTCCGCAATCTCCTGAAACTTAACAAAACTTTGGCAGTTCACTTAGGCACCACAAAAACATCCCAAATCAATGGGAAACCTTACCCCAAAGTCAAAAATGAAGGAACAAGCAAATCGAGCGAGCATGGACTAGGCTTGGACGACGCCAGGGCAATTGGCAAAGGGCAACTTGCAGGGGCACTTCCACGAAAGAAAGACTTAGCAAAACTCAAGTAGGTAAATTTGGTCAAGGGAATTTGATTTTTTAAAGGCACATGACCAATTTAGGAAACAAGAAAGGCACACGCAAAACAAGATAGGAGCAAAGTAGACCATCTGGAGTGAAAAGAGGGGGTCCTTGCACATGACGGGGTGTGTGTGCAAAACATGCACAAAAAATGGTGACTCTACTGGGGAAATGCTCTAGAGAATTTTGATGACAAATTGGAATTAGGAACCCAAAATCTCTAGTTTTGATCTTCACGCTAGAGCAAACAAGCCAAATGCTCAACCAAAGGATCAAAACCACTAGTTATTCCAACCTTCTGTATGCTAAAAAAACCAAGTGTGCAGTTGCATCAATTCCCATCCTTCAGTTGCTACAGGAACCCAAGCTCCGTCAAGTTGAACTACATAGTTTATTCTAATTCCAAAAGCATCCTGGACATTGCCTCGCTACCAGTTGGGCGTCCATAGCCCCGAGGAGGTTGTCATTGTGATTCTCCTGAACATTGCTCTACTACTGGCTGGGTGTCCATAGCCCCGGTAGAGTTGCTCGGATACCCCTGAAAAGATGAATTTATTTTCATTTGATTTTCAATATTTTTCTTTCTTTATTTTCTTTATTTTCTTTTGATTTCCAATTTTCAATTCTTTTCATTTCAACCTACAAGCATTGAAGCTCACTCTCAGGGCTGAGAATCATAGTGGCGTTGAAGCAAAATTTTAGGTTTTTCACTTAACTAGACTTCACAAAAGACCTACAACGACCTCCAGATTCTTAAAATACGTGAGAGATATAAGATTCTAGAATACTTTAGAATCAGACCAAGCAATGACTTATCCTTCTTCAATCAAACACCCAAATCACTTGACACTAATGTAAGATCCTCACCATCCACTCTAAAAACTTGATTAGATTTTGATGAAGAAATACATAGAACAACCCCAGGTGATAAGTATGGTTGTTGTGTGCACAGATGTGTCCAGCCAAAAGCAGAGGGATCCTAAGCAAAGCAATAGTAAAGCATCAACAAAAAGAAAGTAGAGCGAATGGAAAGGGAACACCAAAACTAACCAAAGCGGGACAATGAAAGAAAACAATGAAGAAAATACTCTAAATCAAGTAACCTACAACAAACCAACTAACCTAAGGAAAGCAGGAAAATAGAGTATTTACAAGAAATGTACACTAATAAAAAACAAGCTATGTACAAAGAGATATTTACAAAGCACTATGTTTAGGCAAGGCGAACTGACATCAATGCCAGCTGGGCTTTGTAATACATGCACAAGTAATAGGGAAATCATTATAGTTCTTAACCATGCAAATTTATCTTTATATTCTAAAAAAATAAATTCAACGTTGCAGCACTCAAGTTTAGTCACTCGGTCAGGGAAAATCAGCAATTGAGGAGGTTCACTAAACCCATGGTTAATCCATAAACATGTTTGTCTCCACTCATTCCCATAATCAAAATGATAAGTGTAGTTGTGACAATTAACATGAGCAAGGAAGGATAGAACCTAGATTTCGTTGTGCAATTGTGGCAGTGTTTGATAGTCGAGAGCGAGCATTGCATCATCACTCTTTGCATCAACAACCTCGGGTGGGCATAGTGGAGGGTGCATAACTTCAGGCATCAAGCCTACATAAGGTAGGGAGAATGGGGCAGAAAACACTTCTTCCACATCTTACATGGGATCGGCAATCCCTATCAATTGTTCCTCAAGAAGATAGACTTCATCTCATTGATCTTCTACAAACCAAGTGTTCACTTGATTTTTGTCCTCAAAAGGCAACACTCTATCCCACTTCCTTTCCCAAGTGTTGTCCTTATTTATGTGGTGTTCAATGTTGTGGGAGAATGACATGTGCAAATCTATCCTGTTGCAGCCATCTAAATATGAAGGAGGATCAACAATTATCATGGCGAAAGGACTCCAAGTTGCATCTTGTAGTCGACTGGGTGCTTCATCTCTATTGGTAGAAATCTCAGCATCCCTGCCCTTTTCTTCTTCTCTTTGTTGTTCATGCATCTCATCATGATGTTCACTCATTTCCCCTTGTTCACTATTGCTATAGACAGAGAAGGAATCCCTCTCCCAATCCGGAAACTCTAGTGCATCACCATTCAAAGGCTCAAGGAGTATGTCTTCATCACTACCATCTTCTGGGATGTGCTCTTCCTCAGCATGAGCATACCTCCTTAGTACAATTCCTAATAGAAAAAAGTCATCAATTGATGGCACCTCATAAAGGGGACCAAAATCCACTATGTGATTTTCCTCCAAGGACTTTCCATAAAGCCCATCGTCCATGGTGCACAAATGCTCTTGAAGAGGGAGAAATTCTTGATGTCTAGATGACAACCCTCTTGTTTGATCTAATTCATCACTCAGAAGCTCAAGATTGTATTGTTGTCCTTCTTCTATTGCTATCCCAATATCCTCTTGAGGACTACCTTCAACTAGGTTGTCACTTGGCTTGGGCTCTTGATCCTCATGTTCCATCCTTGAAGCAACTGCGGGAAGTGGTGTGGCTGGCTTCCTTGCTTGTTCTTTGACTTGCTTGATGGATTCTTGGCACAATCCACATGTGAAATCCGATTGCAATGAATCATGAAGTCTACACCAATTCGACAGTAGTAGCACCTCCAAATCCACTTGGTACTTCAGCTCTGACCAATCCTTCGCTAATTTGGAGACGAGTTGGTCATATCTTTCCGCTACTGGGTCCTCATCATCACTTGAAAAATAAGCTTGATGGTAGACATTCATGGTGAGTGGTTGTTCCCACTCCTCCAAAATTTCATTTTTATATTCTTGATCACTGTCATTGACAAAGGAGAGGTCTTCTAATCTGATTTCACTTATACTCTCGTCATCATTTTCTGTTGTTCTGAAGCTATCAACCTCTTCCTCTTTTTGATTTTTAACATTTTCATTGGCTACTCTAGCATCTATTTATGTGAAGCTTCTTGGACTGACTTGAAGGTGATGTCCTCCAAATGCTAACAACTTCTCTGCCTCATGGGATGACTCATCCTCCTTGACAATTGGCTGCTCCAAATTTTCCGAACAACCCTTGACTTGGGTGATTATGTTTGCACATGATGAACAAGTAAATTCTGAATGTGGTGCATTGTGAAATTTTTACCAACTTGACATTAGTAATTCCTCCAATCTCGATTTGTCTTTGCTTCCTAGACATTCTTGGATCAGCTCTTCAAATTCCTTAGCTACCATTGTTTTCAATTCTTCCTCTGGGTCTATAGGGGCTAAAGGCTGATAGATTTCCCAAAAGAGAATTTCTCCCTGCAAGACTTTTTCAACTTTATCCAAGAATGTTAGACACTCAATTTCATTATGCTTGCAAGTGCAATGGATCCTACACTTGTCTGCCAATGAAAACTATTGCAATGGCCTCTTCAATCTCCTATTCAAATCCACATGTAGCTGATTGGTGTTGATTTGCACGTGCTTCTCCATTTCAACTCAGCTTTTGTTTATCTTTAGAATTTTCTGATATTAAGCTTCAACATTAAAAGAGATCTCCTTATCTCATATTTTTTCTTGAAAGTGCTCTTATTGACCTCCAAATTTTAGCTTTGTAGCCACAACATGTCATGCCCTCCTTCTAGCACTAGTTTGGTTGATGTGTTTTTTATGCACTTCTCAACATAGGTGATGCATACGTGCATCACCTCTCTTGAAAGGAAATATCCAACACAATTTGTTGAAAATTACCCCAAGGTCTCTCGGGTGTCAGGTCATGACTTGCATGGGTTCATTTAGTTGATGTTTGATGTGATCTTGTTGGTAATCATAGGGCAGACTTACGGAAGTTAGGCTGGAAGGACGTTGGATCTGCAAATGGAGTTTTTAAGATAGGAAAGTTGTTGTATGTTTGTTGTAAGTTCAAACAATAGTCTTGAACTCCATTTCTGATTTAAGATTTGGCTTTCCAATGTGCAATAAACCTTAGCATAGGTTACTTATTAAAAAAAAAGGAAAAAGGGGTAGGGAAGAGAAGAGGTTCCTAGACCTGAAACTATGAATGAACAGTGATCATGGAGGCTACTACAATAGACAAAATCCCTAAACTAGGTTTTTCATGGCCAAGAGGATCCTACAATTACACAACACCAGTGCAATCTTGTAAGGACTACATATTTTCAGATTGCATACATACATCATGAACATGAAATTGAACTAAGTTGCAACAATAAATTAAGGAATCTCATACTAGCTTTACAAAGTGATTCATCATCAACAAATCACAAAAAGCATTGAGTTCAAAATTCATCAAACACTATAACATAAAACACCATCATCACTTCTATTCAGGAAACTAACAACTAAATTAAAAGGGAAGTATAACCATGCATGCAAGATGAGAAAAATCAAAGAGAACATCCATAAAATCATGCAATGTTGTCTTTTATTGCTGCAAATTATTTTTACACCAGCTCTCCAACCATTTACAAATGAGGGGGAGACCCCTATTTATAGTTTTCCAAAGCCGGAATGAATGGCTAGGATTGAATTACATTGTGTGGCCTAGATTCGATTGCACTAGAGCTTCACCTACCCCACAATATTTAACAATTTAAAATAGATCTTTTGTCTTTTCCCTATTTTTTCTTTTAGTGCCTAGGTGTTGTAGTAGTTTTGTCCTCTAGCTAATTTCCCTTTTATTGTAGTTGAAACTACCTGAAAGCTACCCTTTGTTTGATGGACTTGCAACATTCGGTCCTATTGATGATTGGAATCAATGGATTGGTTGCCCCTGATTCAGGTGAACAACTCCTTAAAGATCATCATCGTCTAGTGAAAAGTAGGACAACTCCCTTATGCTTTCATCAAGGCCACCCCCTTGCATTTTATCATTGAATTCCTTGGCATAGGCCTTCTTTTGATGCCAACTTTAATGATGGGTTCTACGAAGAGAGGTGCACATAAAATGAATGGTGATAGGAGCTATGTCCTTTTCCTTGTTAAACTTTCTCAAAGGGTCCCCCTGATAGACCTGCGGTAGGCTTCTTGAATCCTGCATACATGAAGTGTCGTAAGTGATTTCATACACAAATCAAGGCAAGTGTTAGTAAAATCTTGCAAACTCCTTGTTAGATTCACCCATGCATCATCAAAAGATCATAATATCCAGTCTAAATTGCCATTAGCAGTTTATTGGAGGGAGTTTGGACGATCCGGGCCCCAGAGGCTGGACTTCCTTGGCCAGAATGTTATTTTGAAAGGGTGAAGAGGGCAGGGCAACTCAGATGATTTATTCCACCTTCAAATTTAGGAAATTTTAAAATTCTATGGGCAAGAACGTCGAATTTCAATATGTGGGTTAAAGCTCATTTTCAGATTGTTAGGCGTTTGGACCATCATTGGGGCACCCGGAGCTACAAGGAGGGAAAGTTGTCTAGAGTTTGTTGTTTGGAACAAGCATGGTGAGGCAGTATTCTGGAGATGGATTTTTGGGGTCTGAGACCCGGTGATGGTTGAGGCACTTAAGTTTATCATTTGTTGGGTCCAAGACCTAGTGATGACTAAGACACTTAAGTTTTATCATTTGTTGCTTATGCAGTAGTGGGATGTGCAGGACCCAGAGGGTGGAAAGCGGATGATGAATGAAGGGACAACAATTCGGAAGGGAAGTTTTGGAAATGTCCAGGGAAGGATGGAGTTCTCAGAACAGCCACGGAGGGACGGAGTTCTAGAAATGGTTGGGGAAGGATGGAGTTCCCCGAACACCCATGGAGGGACGAAGTTCGAGAAATGACCAGGGAGGGATGCAATTCCCAAAACTGTCACAGAGGGATGAAGTCTTGGAAATAGCCAAGGAGGAATGGAGTTTCGGGAACAACTATGGAAGGAAAAAGTTTCAAAAATAGCCAAGGAGGGACAGATTTCCCAGAACAGCCGCGGAGGGACGGAGTTTCGGAAACAACCGGGGAGGGACGAAGTTCCCGAAACAGCCACGAAGGGACAAAGTTCCAGAAACGACCATGAAGGGATGGAGTTCCTAGAACAACCACGGAGGGATGAAGATCCAAAAATGGTTAGGGAGGGACAGAGTTCCCAGAACAACCACGAAGGGATGGAGTTCAGTAAATGGCCAGGGAGGGACGAATTTCCCAGAATAGTTGCAGAGAAACAGAATTCCAGAAATAGCCGGGGAGGTATGGAGTTCCTAGAACAGCCATGGAGGGATAGAGTTCTGGAAACATCCGGGGAGGGATGAAGTTCTAGGAACAGCTACAGAGGCACAAAGTTCTAGAAATAGCCAGGGAGGGACAGAGTTTTGGAAACAGTCGGGAAGGGACAGAGTTCTCAGAATAGTCGTGGAGGGATGGAGTTTTGGAAGTAGCCAGGGAGGGACAAACTTCCTGGAACAACCATGGAGGAATGAAGTTCCAGAAATAGTCGGGGAGGGATGGAGTTCCCAGAATAGCTACGAAGGGATGGAGTTTCGAAAACAACCAAGGAGGGACAGAATTCTCAGAACAATCGCGGAGGGATGGAGTTCTAGAAATGGTCGGGGAGGGACAAAGTTCCTAGAATAGTCGTAGAGGGATGAAGTTCCAGAAATAGCCAGGGAGGGATGGAGTTCCCAAAATAGCCACAAAGGGACATAGTTCTGGAAACAACCGGGGAGGGACAGTGTTCCCAGAACAGCTGCGGAGGGACGAAGTTTCAAAATGAAATTTCCACAACCTCCCAAAACTTAACAAAAGCTTGTAAATTCACTTAGGCACCATAAAAAAATCCCAAATCCATGGGAAACCTTACGCCAAAGTCAAAAATGAAGGAAAAATCGATTCGAGTGAGCAGGGACAAGACCTGGAGGACGTCGGGGGAACGAGCATAGGGAAACCCATAGGGGCACTTCTGTGAAAGAAAGACTTAGCGAAACTTAGGTAGGCAAATATGGTCAGGGGAATTTGATCGTTTGAAGGCACATGACCAATTTAGGCTCCAGGAAAGGGGCATGCAAAATGAGACAGGAGCAAAGTAGCCCATCTAGACTGAAAAGAGAGGGTCCCTACCCACGGCGGGGTGTGTGGGTAAAACATGCACAACAGGACCCTACAGTGGAAAACCTTCCCAAAACTTAGTTCCACTTAACCAGATTAGTTCACAGTCTCATGAAACAAATACAATCTTCTAAGGTCTATAGATTTTCAACCTTTCATTCACCATAAATCATGAACAAGAGATAGAATTTAAGTGCAGCATACATATAATGTTTAGACAAGCTTTACACTGTAGTTTATCATTAGTAACATCAAAAATCATGACCAAGGAAGGGCATCAACACAGTAAAATTCTTCAAAACCAATTAATAACATTAACTAATCTACCAAAGCATGTAAGAGCACATAGAACAACAAAGTTAATCTACTCAAATTCACTACATATGAGAAGAAGAATCATGCAACATGAAGTTGGAACTTGAGAATCCTCCAAATCAATGAATTTCTATTAACATTCCAACAACATGTCTTTACAACAACTCAACTCTCCCTTGAAAATGAGAGGAGACCCCCTATTTATAGTGTCAAAAAAGAAAAATGAATGGCCAAGATTTAATCTCATTGTGTGGCCAAGATTCACTACAAATTAGGGTTTCAACTCTCCCCAAATATGTGAAAATATTAAATTAAATCTTGTCTTTTAGCCTAATTTTTCCTTTATTGTCCAACACTATAGAATTTTTGTTTCCTAGATGATTGCTCTTTGTTGTAGCTAAACAATGAGGAATTCATCATCTATGATAGGCTTTCCAGCTCCACTTTGCAATGTGGTATATTCCACAAATTTGTCGATCAATCCTCAGAGCTTACCCCACTCCATTATATCTGATTGAAGTATCTGAAATGATAATTTCTTTGACCGGTTGGTCATTTTTTCCCAATTCCTTAGGCACTTGGGTGCTGCCTTGGCCATTTTCTCAGATTAGATGAAGGCATTAGCAACAAAGTCCATGAAATTGATTGTTAAAAAATTTGTAGTTTTGTCTTCAATTTTCTTATGGAAGTATGACCTGATTTTTGCTACATCAATCTCGAGGGACAACATCTCGTAGTCTTTCATCAGCTTTAGGTAGTCCTCAACCTCCACCCTTTGCTCTTTGGACCATTCCAAATCAAGCTCTACCTCATGGAGAACTCACTCCAAGACCTCTTTTATGTGGTCCAAGCTTGTCTTCCATGTCTCAACGAGCCATTGATCATTCTTTACCAAACCTAGTTCCTTTTCCCATAATTTTTCTAGTACCTTCAGGATGGCTTCAATTTTGGGATAAGTAATCCTATATAATTTTGTGAAGTGGTGACAGGTCTTTTCAGCATCCTCCAATTGTTTTTGTAGGTCTTGGAACTTGTTAATCATTTTGATGGTGTGGCCAATACCCATATCACCATTATAAATCACACATCGGAACCAATCCTCAATGGCCTTGGACTAGTTCTTTATTTTTTCTAAATTTTCCATGTGGTCCTTCGATAGTAGTAGTGGTGTGGCTAATAATATGGTTGTAGTTCCTCTATAGAAGACCACTGTTGTATGTAGGTAGTAAGATCTACCACCTATGCTTTCAACTCCTCCTTGGAGGACTAGTCTTTTTCATCTTATGGAAAATTTTAGCCACGAACTCCTCAAGTTGATCAATGTTTTCTTCCCTTGAAGTTGTGCCCAAGTTAATGGTGGAAATGTTATAACTTACCCCCTCTTCTCCCATCACCGGAGTAGCTATCTGTACCATCCTGGATCCTGATGCATCCATTATTAGATGAGATTTGACCCTCGGCTTCCTCTCTTTCTTTGTACTTATTTGGGCTTGAGCCAAGATGGCCTCCAATATTTCCTTGGGATCCGTGAGTGTGGGGGTCCTCTTTTGTACCTACTTCTCCAACCATTCAGGCATTTGAGATCCTCCCTTTGGCAATTCGTGATCACCTTTTTCTCCTTGATCATGTTGGATCTCCTTTTTTCGTGGTCTAAGGCTTCCTTCTCTGCTTTCTCTTCATCCTCCTCATCATAATCTCAGATGAACAGAACCCTTTCTTGTTCGTTAGGAATATCTTCCCCTTCAAGTACCTTTTCTTCTTTTCCTTGTCTAATCTTTGTATGACGTTCCACCTTAGAACTTTTCTTTGTTTCGACCTATTCTTTAGGCTCTTCTTCTTCTTTAGTTTCATCTTCTTTCTTTTCTTTCTCTTCCCTCTCAGGAGGTACTTCTTCTTATAGGCCAAGGTTTGTATCTTTCTCTTTTGATGGAGACTCAATAGACATCTCCATTTCCTTTTCTACTTCTTTCTCTTCTTTAGAAGTCTGCCTCTCCATTTCCTCTTCAACATTTTTGGGTTGCTTGGGCAACTCCTCTTCGGGCTCGGGGTCGAAGGATTCTATCACATACTTTTCACCACTATCTTTGACATCTTCTTCTTTGTAGGATTTTGAATTCTCTTCTTCATATACCACCTCATCAATGACTAGTTTCTTGTATTCTAGATGTGCATGGTAGTCATCTCTGAAGGGATCCCTAGGTTCATCATTCTTTTCCTTTTCCATTGCCTCCCTCTCTTGTTTCTCCATATCTTTTGATATTTGAATTGTTGACTCCATTTTGGGTGGCTCTATTGTAGGAGGGGTAGGGAGACCGGCAACATCTTGGGCTAGGGCAACTTGTATATTGGGATTCATCAACACTCTAGAAAGCTCCATAGGAATATTTTCCATTTGCATGGAAAATTCCTCTAAAAGAGTGAGAGCAGGCATAGTTGTGGTTGAAGCCAATGGAATTGTCGTGGATGGAGATATCGAAGAAGAGGAAAGTGGAGAAGTTGTGGCAAAGGACGAATCTCTTACCACAATAGGTGCAATAGGTGAGGTGGCACCAAGGTGGATTGAGATGTCCACCGCAAGCAGGGATGAAGTAGTTAGAGCTTGTGATGCCATAGGAGGAGTAGCAGCAGTGGTGGTAATAGTAGTAGCAAGGATAGAGGCAATGGGTGGTGACTTAGGTTGCTCGACCTCTTCTTCTTCTTCCCCTTCATGTATCGGTCCTCTTGAATTGTTGGCATCTCAGAGAATCCGCCAGACTTCTTTGCTTTCTTCGAGTCTCAGCCTCTAATAGATTCCTTGAGTATACCTTGTGCTTTGGTTGGTTCTTCGAAACTTATTTTATTTTCTTTGACCTTGTGACTAGAGAAAACTTTGGTGCTTTTTCAGTTGTAGCTATTGTCCCACTATCTGTCTCACTCTCGAGCTCGTCTTCAAGCTCACCATATGTCAACTCGGCCCGTTGAAGCTTTAGTTGAGAAACTTGTGCATCAACCCATTGTCTAGTTCTGCTCTCGATGGGATTTGTCAGAATATAAAGGTCATTGACCTCCACCTTGTCCTAGTCTATGGTAGGAAATGGCCGGTTCGCGAAAGTGTCAAACCTCGGATCTATAACTATGTTTTCATCTTCAACCACCTGATCCGACACCGAGAATAGTTTGACTGTCTTTACAAAGTACTATATCATACACATGTAATGTCACATGCATACCTCCTTATTATCCTAGCAGCTGGCCCAAAAGTCTTCATCATGGTGCAAGTGGGCCTACTCCCTTCCCACATATTTCTTTAGTTTACCGTATGGGTCCATCCTCAACCGAGGAGTATACTGGCCCAAATTGTATTCAACAAGTTCCTTTTTAAAATAATCGACACTTTGGGCCACTGGGAGAGCATACATTCCCTGCCCGAATATAAGTGGATAAAGCATCACTAACCGATGCTTGCTAGCGAGGAGTGTGGGAAATTTGCAACTACCTTGATACTTCTAATAGCATGATCCGGTCATTTGGGTACCGAGGCAGCTTGTAGGGTTTGTCACTAAAGCCCTCGGTTCAGATGTAAGTGAATTTGGGAAATTGGATAAATAGAAATCCAAACCTTTGGATGAAGGCACGAGCACTGTGAGTAACCCTTCTCTCAAATTCTCCCCTAAGAAGCCTGATGATATATCCAATGAATGCATCATTCACCCAACAGTAATCTTCTTTAAAGTTCCTGTATTAGAGCTACGGGAACCTGTCATATACTCTCAACTCCCTCCCTAGGACAAAACTTTGTGCCATGAACAAACCTTGGTATGGAGTGGCATCGTCCAACAGATAAACCAAATAAGAGGTCATGTAAAATTGGTGGGACTTCTTCACCACCAAGAATTTCTCGTGCAGGTTCTCACTGATCATCCAAGCCCAGTCAAACTTGGTAGTGCCCCTGATGATCTCTTTAATGAAGTAGAACATCCAGTCAAAGAAATAAGCTAAAGTTGGGAGACCCATGACCCTGCTTAACAAGGTTACCAAATCATGATAATCCTCATAGAAATCACTCTTGAATAGCTCCTGGGGGACCTTATTTTCACTCCCTCTTTTATCTTTTAACTAGTGTTGATTAATCAACTTTTTGCATTTCAAGGGGTCCACCTTCCACATATTGTCTGCATACTCTATTGTGGCTTTCTCTACAGGGTCATGAGTAGGGATACATAATACTTGTGCTATAGACTTGACAGAAAGATCTACCAACACTCGACCATCCTAGTCTACAATTCTTCTGGTTTTCTCTTGATAAGTCTCTCTGCAGGCCATTGCTAGTTCTCGGGCCACTAGAGATGGTAGGAAGTTGGTTGCTTTTGCCAACCCACTTTTCCTTATTCTTTTTCCATTCTCTATGGTGGGGTTGACTATGAACCTTTGCCTAAATTCATCGATGTTGACATGGCCCAAGTTTGTGTCTGAGACCTTTCTCCACTCTGTGGTAACTCTGGAAGTTACCTCCACTCCATGAAATTGAAACTTCAATTGGTCCTTATCCTCTTTCCCTCTCGGGGCCTTGGCTGATTTCTTTCCCTTTTCTTGCTCAGTGGACTCTCTCAATGATCTTGCATTTAGTTCCATAAATCCTACAAGCATAGGCCTAGTAAGTGTATTAATATGTCAAATGGGTGAAGCGTTAGTGAAATCCTACAAAGTAGTTGTTACATCCAATAATTCAACCTTTAAAGATCATAACATCTCCTAAAAATTATCATTTTCCTTTCGTTCGAGGGATATTAGACAATGCAGGCCCAGGGGTGTGGGTTTCCTTGGGTTGGTAGCTGTTTTGAGGTCCGTCATTAGGAAACGATGCTGGCAAGGTGGAATCCCGCAAACAAAATTCTATGTGGTGGGATCCACAAGCACGGAGGACGGTCGTCAAGAATTCTTTTAAGGTTCGGGCTTTAGCAATAATGTGAGCTTAAGACAATGGGAGGAAATTGAGCTAAGGACATTCGGAGATGGAAAAGGCAGGACAATGGCCCGAAGGAGGTGGTCTGCACCGTTAGGTCCGCCAGAGCCCTTGGTGCTTATCATTTTGTCAATCAGTGATGAAAGGAGGGTCAAAATCCACACATAGGGAGGCACGACCGTTGAGGAATGTCATTCGAACTGCAAGGGCCCACAAATGGTGATCTGCAGGGATTAGTTTACAAGAGGTTCTAACTTAGGTGATTCATGCGATCAGGCCAAATTGATATCAATGGTGCAGACTCCGCATTGCAGATGGACGAAGGGAGTTAGCCATTCTAAAATGGTGATCACCAAATAGCAGTCCGCAAATGGTGGCCAGTATGGGCCAACCCGCAAGGACCTCATACTTAGTCCTTTTAGAAGTGTCATCCTAACAATGAGGGAAGGGTTAGGACTCGCAGAGTGGAATGAAGTGTTACGTTCATCATTTTAAGTTGGATGTTTCAAACAATGGTGAATGGAGGACAACATTCTACAGGAGGTAGCCTGCAAGGGTCCTTCAATGCAAATGTTTTTTTGGAAGCGGTCTGGTCAGCGGAGTTTCCGAAGCGGGATGGTGGCCCATGGTAGCTGGTTTGAAATGGTAAATAAAAGAGGCACCGACAAAGTGGCGGCCCACAAGGGCAGACCCGTAGAGGTCGATAGCCAAGAAGACTTAGCCACATGTCAAGTTTGGTTTCAAGTGTGATGGAGGATGGGTCCGCAGAGCCTGCAATGCGAAATGATAGGACAATATGACTGTCTAAAAATGGCGCGGCCAAAGGGTAACTTATGAGTAGAATCTTGCAAAATAGAACCCGTGAGGGTCACTGGCATTCCACCCAACTTAGGATTTTGTTCAATTTTTAAGGGTAACGACAATCGGGGAGGGTCCACTCGTGAACACGGGCCCGATAAGGGTGGTGGTAGTTGGGCCAAAGGTCAGTGCAGGAGCAATCATGGTGAGAGTCTTGTGGGTCACAAGGGCATGGTTGCCCTAGTTCATGAACATCGGTGGGAGGTTTAAGTTCCATCAGACCCAAATGGGCACACTTCGAAGGTTTTCAAACTTCCAAAACATGGGTTTTGCACGCCATGGGATTTATCATCGATTTAAGGTCTCCTTTCAAAAGCTTATCAATTTTTTATGAAATTTTAAGGAAAAAACTTGTGACTGAGGAGTTGAAGAAACCCTACCTTGACAATTCCCATGAATTATGATGAATCCAATTAACAATGTAGCTCAACTGACGATGGCAAGATGCGGGCACGAATGCGGCGAAGGCAGGGGGCTCTGACAGTGTTCTAGAAAGAATTTTGATGAAAATGACATTTCAACTTTTCCTATTTATATAATTTGGTGCATTTAATGTTGGCATTAAATGCTAGTATGTTGGTAGGCAGAGTTGATGGACACAAGTTTCAAAAGGATCGGTAGCGGGAAATTTGGAGCCTATGTGGCGAGTAGCAGCAAGGCGATCATCATTCAGAACAGTGAAGGAAAAGGATGTGATAGGCGCGAAGTCCATAGGGTGGATGACTGAATAGGCTCAGACACTTAGCAAACAGCGAAGGTAGAACGAAAATCTACATATGGAGGCCTGCAGGGGCGGATCTGCAAGTAGCAAAAAATGACAACTTCAAGGTTCAAAGGCAAACAACCAAGGGGACTCCATGGAGGCCAAAGACTTCAAATTTTGGGGATGGTGAAATTTGGTCAACCTAAGATGATGACTTTTAGGGCTCATTAAAATTCTAGGACCTCAAAAACAGGGACACGCAAAATGAGACGATGGAAAAAAGCAACCCGATGCAAGCAGAGAAGAGAGGGTCCCTATTCAAAATAGGGCGTGTGTGCTACAAGCATAAAAAATGGTGACTCTGTTGGGGAACGCTCCTGAGCGTTCCAAGGATAAATGCTCCTTCAAAACCCAGAATCTCTAGTTTCATAGACCGAAATCCAGTTTCCATTCGGTGAACTAAGAGCATAAGGGAGGATGGGATCCTTAGTTGAATCAATGTGCATGGATATCTCAGAAGTGTGTGCATGATGGATTCATTACCTTTCCTTGAAGACCGTATAAGCAACCGTTAATTAAGTAGAGGCAAGCTACATAAGTTGTCTAACCCCAAAAGTAACCTAGACATTGCCCTGGCGAGGTTATCATTGTGATACCATGAACATTGCTCTATTGCCAGCTGGGCATCCATAGCCCCAATAGAGTTATCCACACACCCATACAATTGCATAGTTTAACCCCTTTTTCTTTTGCTTCTTTTCTTGATATTTCTTGTTTTGGTACTTTTTCTCTTTCTTGCTCAACTATGTTAGAACTGAAGCTTACGATGGGTTTGGAATCATAGTGGTCATTGGAGTAGACTTAATATTTTTCACTTGCCCAGCCCTCCTAATAGCTACTATATAGCTCCTTGGAAACAATTAAAGTGTGTGGTCATGTATGATCTAAGATGGGTGCAAAGGGATTCAAACAAGGGTCTCTTCCTAGGTCAACTCAAAGTTCAAGCGAGGAAATTGATTCACAGAGGCAATCAGAGAGCAACAGTTGGGAGTGAATATTTATCCAACACATAGAGCAAGAAGCAAGTGAACTATCTGTCAAAACCAAGCACGACCACTATATCAAGAACAAGGACACCCTCAACAAAACAAAATAGCAAAGAAGTGAAATGAAAAGAAACTTAAACTAGCCTATTTATAATTATTTACATAGGATAGCTTTGGAAGCTTAGGGAAGGAAATAGTGCTTAATATGTTGTTTGTTGACCAGCAACGAGACGTCCTCTCCTGTTAGTGTCTTAAGTCAAAATTTATTATCTCCTAGGATTTCTGCAATCTGAAAGAGGCCAAGCCAAAGCTTGTCAAATTTGTCATGTCCCCCTTTCTTTTAATGGGATTTATCCCAACATAGTACCAAATTAGAAATTCTAAAGGCCTTTACTTTGGCTCGTCAGCCGAACCATCTCTTGACCATGCCCTGGTGTTTGGCAAAAAATTTAATGGCTTTGTCGCGAACTTCTTCCAAATGTAACAACTCAGCCACACGGGCTTCCCGACGGTCTCCCTCCTCATAATAAGCATTGATGAATTGGAGAGTTGGAATCTTTAAGTGGAGGGGAGTCTATAGACCAGATGGAATGGGAAATTACCTAGGGAAGCCTTGTGGCATGTGCAATCCGCCCAAAGAGAAAAACACAACTGGGTGTGCCAGTCCTTAGGGTTCTTGTCAAGCAACTTCTTGATCACAGTGATCAGGTTCTTGTTTGTGGATTCAGCTAGGCCATTGCCTTGAGGGTAGTAATTGGATGAAAAATTTAGGGTAATTCCATAATTGAAGACCCAACTAGCAAACTTTAGTGAGGAAAAGGTGGGGCCATTTGATGAGCCCGATTTTTGGCATATTTTAGACTATGTTTAAAAAAAAATCTGTATCTTTTATTATGCTGAGAAGACATTTAGTAGTAATTATGGGAGAAATACATAGAATTTATGCTTAACACAACAAGTTTATTATGATAATTCTTTCCATGGTTATTGCTTAAATGTTTTATTAGTTTGACAAAAGATGTGTGCCTTGTGACTTTTTGTGATGACATGCCTGTCCTGCAGCCACTACTATTAACCTTCTTGCAACCATATACAAAATATTGTATGTTCCAAACTAATACCTAATGAATGATTGAATCGAATGATGGATCATCTTAATGAGTTAAATATGTTGATCTGATCCTTTGGCACAGGTATAGCTGTTAGCTATTTGAAGGAACCAAGTCTCAAGGAGAAGATTTAACCTCCACTAGATTGTTGAAAGACTAATTCAAAGAGGACCGATTCAGTAGCAAAGAATAAGGAAACAAATTCAAGTCATCTGCCATGCAAGGGAAGAATTCCAAGAATCCAGTAGAGGCATCTTGATGGCACATAAATCTAGGATGGTGGTGCTTTAAATCTTCAAACTGATTTGACTTAGTCCTTCCTTTTTCTATCTACTTCTTCATTAGGTTGATCATGATGTAATAAAGACTTCCCATTTTATGAGGGAAAGGTTAGTTAGTTGTTAGGTTCATATTTGAATAAATAGACCATTCTCCTTCAGAGAAAGGGCTAGAAGATTTTTGTTGTAATAAGCTTTAGTTTTCAGAAATATAGTTGCAAGAATTGTGAGCCATGTACTCATTAGTTTCAACTCAATAAAAGTGTTCATGGAATTTTCAATCTAATCTGTTGTGTATCTTTGACACTACTTAAGGGGGCCCACTTAGGGAGTTGTCTATCTTTTCATCTCTGCAATTAAAATAGCTGCACTTCATTTCATAGAACTTAAGTGTGATTGTTCCTACAATTGATAGAATTATAGAGTTGTCAATTGTTCTTGTACCCACTAGGGACATAGTACTTCCTGTCTTTAAAACTAGATTTAGTTTTCCTTATGAGCAGATTTAGTCAGTTAGAATTTGTTTCCAGCAATTCCAATTCTAGCATAGTATTTTTAGTAGATAATACATGTCTGATATAGGTGGTTAGTGCAGATACTTTGCAGACCCATTTCAAGTCTAACATCCCTGGTTTGACAATCAAATGATGTCCTTTAGTATATTATGACTACCAGTTGTGATGCCTAATCCTTGAGTAGAGGAATTTATGTTCCTAGTTATCAACCTGATTAAAGGATACTACATTTTTGGTGTCGTTGCTGGGGATGGTGTCAAACTAAAAATCTATTGCAAACATGTTAGTAGAGAGTTCGAATTTCATTCCTAGCATTTAGATTAGAATTCAGCATTTCAGCATTTTTCCATAGTTTAGACTTACTTTTTGTTGTATGCTTAGAAGAAGAGACCAATTTGGAAGATTCCTTCCTGGAATATTGGATACCCATGAAATTGACCCAAAACTTTTCCAAGAAGACCCATATTTGGATGTTGGCCAGGACTTAGTTACCTCATCTTCTTCTTCAGAGTTAAGTTTTTACCTGTTTGATGAGCCTAACGACCTTGATCCACTCACTCAGCATTTGCATAATTTGCAAACTTCCAATAACTAGGACCTACATAATAATCTGCTTGCCCTTATATATTATCAGACAGGAGCTAACCTAGGAACACCAACGAGGATGGCAAGGCCTACTTTTCCATTTCCAATTCTTGACCTACATGACAATAATAATCTCAAGAATATCCCTACCTCATTACTCCCAAAGTTCTATGGACTTATTATAGAATACCCTCATACCTTCTTGTTTGAGTTTGGCATCCTTTGTAGAAGTAACGAATACACCACTAGTGCACACAAGCTGAAGTTGTTTCCCTCTACCTTTAAGGAGTTAGCCTTGAGGTGGTTCATGGGATTAGGAGGAAATGTAGTGACCACTTGGGATGAAATAAAGACTTTGTTCTTGGGAAAGTATAAAGAATATTGTAGGGGGATGATATGAGAGGAGATGACATCTTCAAGATGTCATAGAAAGATGATGAAACCTTAGAAGTCTATGTGTCCAGGTTTTTGTTCAGTGTGCAAAAAAACACTCAGCATCAGCTGAATGAGAAATCTAATAAACTTCTCTTCCTAAGAGGAGTTAATGATATGTGCATGGAGGCAATAGACCTTATGGATGGAGGAGACATCACCCAAATCAATTGGGATGATATCAAGAAGATTTGTCTCAACTACTCCAGAGCAACTGTGAAGAATGGTGGAGGGTTTAGACCCTCTATTTCAAAAGGAAATGGCTCAGGAGTGTCAAAGGGGGAGATTTCTAATCTCTTTTCAGATTTAAAGCAAGATATCATCAATGGCATTGCTACACAACTAGACACTATGCAAGCTAGAAGGAAGAAAGATGAAGTAGAGGCAATGCTAGTTGAATATTTCCCTCACTGCAGATAAAAGAAGAAGGATTGCAGATGCAAGGTGGTGGCTAATTTGGAGGTGCAGCATTTTCCCACCAAGTTCAAAACAATATATGGAGATGAAGAAGTGTTCTTTGTTGCTCAACGTAGACCTTGGGCCCCAAGATAAGGTATGCCTCAGGACCATTTGCAAAATTTTGGTTCATATAATAATTAGTGGCAGAACCAGTACCCTCCAAATTATGGCCCATATTCCCAACCTCAGTGGAATAATCCTTGGCCAAATGCTCAGCAAAACAGGTGGTATCCCCCACAAGGGAATTGGTAGTCACCACAACAAAATCAATGGGAGCCTTTGCAAGGAAATTGGCAGCAGTCTAACCAGTGGAGGGGAGGCAGCAATGGTCAAATCAACCCACTGGTTTCCTGCAGCAACCCTAGCAACAGTCAATCATGCCACCTCCTACAGCTAATTGAAGCCAAAATCCTAATCCAACCCAGCTACCTGCTCAAGCAACACCTAATCCAAATAACCAGCCTCAGCAACAACAAGAAGTTTATTTCACTGACCCCAATCAATAGTCTTCTTATGCTCTCAACTTGAGTAATATTAACATGGTCAGAGATAGTGTTACCTACACCTTCTCCTCCCATAATTGCAGAATGGCCATCTGAGGAGAATGAGCAAGACGATATTAATGACCAAGTTCCATCCAATGAGCCCATGCAAAGTCCATCATTGCCTAAAGTGTCCAATAAACCCTCAACTCCTTTTCTACAAAGGTTGGAAGTTGAAGTTGTTCAAAAGCAAGAAGAGCCTACCTTTGACATTCTTGAATAGTTAAAGCACATATGTGTAAAAATTCCCTTGTTCCAAGCAATTAAGGAAGTACCTATCTATACCAAGGCTATTAAAGAAGCATGTTTAAAGAAGCCAGGTAGGAAAAAGAAGGACCCTCAAATTGTTCATGTTTTAGGTCAACTCTCTGATTTGATGCTAGGGAAGCTTACCATCCCAAAATATTCAGACCCTGGCAGCCCTGTTATAGAAATCATTATTAATGGGGTTCAAATTAAAAATGCTTTAGTAGATCTTGGAGCAGCTATCAATGTCATGACAAAGGACCTTTTACTAAACCTAAGTATTTTAGACCTAAGGGCTACACCTACAGTCCTATAGCTTGCTGATAGTTCAACTATCAAACATGATGGAGTAGTTGAAGACCTGGTTGTCACCCTAGATTCATGGGAATATCCTGCTAATTTTATGGTTTTATGTCCAAAACCATCACTAGGAGGATATCCTGTAATTCTAGGAAGGCCTTGGTTAGCCACCGCATATGCCTATATAGGATGTAGGTCTGGTAACATGACTATCTCTGGTGGATATAACACCAAAAATCTCACCCTTTATGCTCCATCCTAGCCTCAACTTGAGTTGGGACAAGTAGTCTAGCCAGATTTAGGAGAAGATGTGGAAGAGATGAATTATGTGGAAAACCTGATGATGATTAGTAGAGAGCCTTTTATTGAGAAACAAGAAGATGAAGAAATATTGTCTAATATCCTTTAGAACAATTATGGTATTGAGTACCCCCTCCGTGAAAAAGTTCCATGTTCATTATAGACAATTCTAACCCCACCTACTTCAACTCATTATCCTGCTGCAACTGACTGTTTGCACACCTTATTACCCCATGAAGTGGAAATGTCATTTCTGTCTGAAGTATCTATGCTTGAATTAACTTCCCAAGTGGAAGTAGTTGTAGGAAAAACTTTAGAAATCAATAATAAACTTACCAGTGAGCAGCATGAGTCAATTGTCCAAATGCTTACTACCCATAAACCAAATTTTTCTTGGGATTTCGGTGACGTGAAAGGACTCGATCCAAAGCTATGTGCACACTGAATTTTCATTAATAGTGAGTTAAAACCTGTTAGACAGCCCCAAAGGAGAAGTAATCCATCCCTAAGAGAAATTGTTGAGGAATTTCAGAAGATGTTGAATGCTGGCTTTATCTACCCAATCTCAGATAGCTAGTGGGTTTCTCCACTAGTTATTGTCCCTAAGAAGGGAGGAAAATGGAGAGTGTGTGTGGATTACAGGGAGCTCAACTCGACAACTAAGAAAGATTATTTTCCTCTGACTTTTATTGACCAAGTCCTGGATAACTTATCAAGGAAAAATTATTTCTCCTTCCTTGATAGTTTCAGTGGATATAATCAGATAAAGATTACTCCAGAGGACCAGGCAAAGACCACTTTCACATGCCCCTGGGGAACATTTTCCTATTCAATCTTGCCTTTTGGTCTTTGTAATGCACCTGCAACTTTCCAAAGAACTATGATTAGTATTTTCTGAGATATTTCATATGGTTGTATGGAAATATACATGGATGAATTTACTGTTTATGGTGCAAAATTTGAAGAAGCCCAAGAAAATTTGAAAAAGGTACTACAAAGGTGTGAAGATCATAATTTTTCACTCAATAGTCAAAAGTAATTCATGATGATGCAAGAAGGAATAGTGCTCAGTCACTATATTTCTACTGCAGGAATATAGGTAGATCCCTCTAAAATTGAAGTCATCTCTAGTCTACCCTTCCTTACCAAGGAAAAGGAACTAAAAAGCTTTCTAGGATATGTCAGCTACTATAGAATATTTATTAAATATTTCAATCAAATAGCTGGGCCCCTATACGGTTTGCTGAAGAAGGATGCAAAGTTTACCTAGACAACAAAATGTGAAAAAGCATTCCTTGATCTAAAGATTTCCCTTATACAAGCACCTATCTTGAAAGGACTTGATTGGTCACTTCCATTCCCTATTCATACAGATGCATCAGATTATGCTATTGGTGTTGTCCTAGGACAAAAGGGTGGTTCAACTGAGCATGCACTTTATTATATCAGCAAGAACATGCAAGGAGTTGAACTCAACTACACTATTACAGAAAAATAAATGTTAGCAATCATCTATGCCCTCAACAAGTTTAGACATTATATCACAAGCTATCAAATATTTTTCCATACTGATCATGCAACAATCAGGTGTTTCATGAACAAGAGCTCAATTGTAGGAAGAATGGCTAGGTGGTTGTTGTTGATGCAAGAATTTGATATTACAGATGTGGACAAACCAGGTAAAGCCAATGTGGTTGCTGATTTCCTATCTAGAATTCAAAGGCAAGATGATTCTGCACTCATAGAGGATTCCTTCCCTGATGAATATTTGTTTGCTATCAAAGTCATTCATCCATGGTATGCAGATATAGAAAATTATCTAGCTATAGGAAGAACTCCTCCTCACCTCTCACCTAAGGAAAAGAGATTGTTAGTAGAGAAAAGCTTTAATTTCTCTTGGATTTTAGATTGCATGTTTTATATAGGACCTGATCAAGTAATGAGGATATGTGTGAGAGAGGAGGAAACTCATGACATACTGCATGCGAGCCGTGATGAGCCTTGTGGTGGACATTTTGCTGCTAAGAGAACTACCATGAAAATCTTAAATACTGGATATTATTGGCCAAAATTACATAGAGATGCAACCAAGTATACCAAGAGGTGTGATAGATGTCAAAGGATGGGGAGGCCAACAAGATCAGATGAAATTCCTCTATCTCCACAAGTTATTGTTACACCTTTTGATAAATGGGGACTGGAATTTGTAGGCCCAATTGGTACACCTTCAAATGGTAAGTCTTACATTCTGGTATGCACAGATTATGTAACAAAATGGGTAGAGGCTAGACCTATGCATCATGCTAGAGATAATAAAGTAGCAGAGTTCCTCTATGAAGAAATCTTTACTAGATTTGGTGTTCCTAGAGAAATAGTGACAAACCAAGGAGCACAATTTACTTCTACTCTTATTACCGCCTTAGTAAATGAATACAACATAAGGCATAGGAATTCAACTCCTTATCATCCTTAGGATAATGGCTAGGAAGAAATTACTAATAGGGATATAGAGGCCATTCTAACAAAAACAGTGGATCTGCATAGAAAGGATTGGGCTGCAAGATTACCAGAGGCTATATCGGCCTATAGAACTACATGGAAGACTACAACAGGTTTTACACCTTTTGAAATGGTATATGGTAAGAAAGTTGTGATGCCAATAGAGTTTGAACACAAAACTCTTCGCACAACTTTGGAATTAAATATGGAGTTAACAACTACACAAAGAGAAAGAATCATGCAACTCAATGCCTTAGATGAGCTCAGGAAGAGTGCCCTAAAGCATACTAAAATAATATAGAATCAAAGGATTAGATGGCATGATAAGTGCATCAAGGAGAATAAATTCAACGCAGGAGATTGGGCTCTGCTCTATGATTCAAGATACAAGGATAGTCAAGGGAAACTGTAGACCAGATGGTTGGGGCCATACAAAATAGCAGAGGTATTTGATAATGGTGCAGTACAACTGAGCATAATTGATGATGTCAGGTTCAAATTATTGGTCAATGGGCATCGACTGAAGCTTTACCAAAATCCCATTACTAAGGAAGATTTCTTGAAGCAATTTCAACTAGAGCAGGAATCTACTGATCCTACAGTTGAAGGGGTTGAGTCTTGGCTCGATTCCCTAAGCCATGCATGAAAGTGCATATAAAAATCATAATAAAGGGGTCATCCTCATGGATCCCCATTCCATCCCATCATTCCATATCACCATTCCATCTGCTATTTGTATCATCTCTTCTTCTGCCACCTCATCCACCTGTCACACATCACCATATCCATGTTTCTAAAGATCACATTTTTCAATAAAGAAGTTAGAGTCACATCAAATGCTTGTGGCACATCATTACAGGTAAGCTCCACTTAACTCAAAGATTGATTAGTTATTTCATTTACTATAGTTAATTAGGTATTTAGTAAGGCAAACGGATTTCCTATATGGTTGTAATATCCTTTGGTCTTTTCCACACGTTTGTGCATCTTTCCTAATTCATAACTAATAGCCATGTTGTTACTTTCCGCCACCACAAAGCCTTGTCACATCACATTTTACTATCCTTTCAGCTTAAACTCTGGATTTTTGAAAATTTGCAATAAATGAGCAGACCTCCTTTACTTCCTGCAATTATGACTAGGCATGTCTTTCGCTCCTCCCTATCAATATTTTTATGTCACAACTTTGAGTTAAGATGCTCAAAATTCTTCCTTCATTTTTCTTCATCTTTTGAAAGAATTTCAAAAGTTAAGGTTGAGGGGAGAGCAGAGAAGTTGGTTTGAGTTGCAAGAAGTTAAATTTGAGCAAGAAATTGAAATAACCAGGCTGAATTTTCACCTGAAGAGTTAATTTGCAAAGACATGCATAAAAATGTGAGGTTAGCCCATTAGGCATGAGCCAACAAACCACAATGTCTTGTTGCAGGATGTACTGCATTTTCCGCCATTCAGACAGTACAGGTGGCTCAACTATTTTCTCAAACTTGAAAAGTTTGATGAAGAAATTGTTGTGGAGTTCACAAGGACATTTCATAATGGGAAGGATAAGGTTAGGGGAGTAACAAATTGATGCCTCAATAAACAAAATTGTAGAGATAACAAGGTTACCCCAAGCTGGTGAACTATTTCCTTGAAGAAAGGGATGCACGGAGTGCTAGGGCAGAGTTTACTCGGCCTGGTGATCCTCCTCTACATGTGGATAAACAAGGAACCCATTGCATGAGTTTTTCACAGGACTAGATTCCATGGGCAGGTTATATAATCAAATACCTAACATGTGAAGGTCAGTTTTATGTTCTACATTCTCATCATTTTAAGCTATTATCTCATTTGTGTCATGGGTTATTTATGAACATACCAAACTTCCTGTATAATTTTCTCTCCAATAGTGCTGCCGAATTTAAAAAGGGAAGAACTAATTTTGTCTCTCACCATTGCCTCATCAAATTGCTTGTTGAAAAATCCACTAGGGATGTGTCACCATTGACCTTGGAGGAGTTTGTTGTTAATTTTAATCCAAGGGGTCAAAATTTTGGACCCAGGGGTCAGCCTCTCACCTTTAAACAATGAACCTCTCAATCACAAGTTGAGGCCTTTGGTGCTACATCTCCTATTCCTAAATTATTTGGCTCACAAGACGAGGTCCCTCTTTCTAAAATATTTTTCAAAGGGTCAATGCAAACCCCTGTTTTTAACTCGAGGAATTCCTCTAAAAATAAAAAGGCCCCTACACCTGCTCCTAAATCTGTTAAGAGGAAGCAAACATGAGAATATCCTAATCCTACAACTAAGAACCCAAAGAAATATAAGGCAGTCCCCAGTCCCTTACGAAGAAGCTCCAAGATTTAAAACCAGGAAGTGCATCATTCACTCAATACCTCTCATTCTACACCATCACCCTCAGAGCCTTCTAGTCCTACACTTGAGGAAGAGGAACCATCTGTTGGTGAGACTGGGTATGTTCTAGAAGGGGCCGACCTTGATGAGCCGGTAGCTGTGGCAGAGAAAATGCAAGAGGGGTTATCGGAATAGTTGCGAGAAGAGGTAGTGTATATTGGGGAGGAAGGAAAATCAGTTATAGTTCAATCAGAAGAAAGAAGTGAAGATAATGAAGGGATATATAAATCACCGGTTGCTATAGGAAATGCACCAGAACATCATATGTCACTAGAACAACAAGAGAACTGGTAGCTAGATGATGAGATGGAACAAGAAATTCTGAGGCAATTATCTGACAAAGACATAATTGAGACAGCACAACATGAAACTACTGATGCACTTGATGATATTCAAAGGCCACCTGCAACAAATCATAACCATAAGCCTCCTTTCCATGTTACAAATTTTGTTGCAGGAATGTCATGTTACACAGATCTTCAAAATTAGTAGACTACCTATGAATTGGAAATTGAGAGATTGAGGAGAGTAATCTAGAACAAGGATATAAAAATTGCTAATCTGACATACACACTCAATCAGGTAGTTTAGCTTGTTCCACAAATTATGCAATGTAGATCTCCTTCACCTATTTATGCAATGTACTTAAAAGAGTTATATTTAAACTTTCAATTAATAAGGATCTGACAAGGTCAGAACCCTTCCTTGAATACTCCCAAGGAATTTTATAATGCATACAGGGACTCACCGCAGCATGTCAGACACATTCTATGTGAGTTTTATTTACATAATTTGGTTGTGCCTCATGATAATGAATGGAATCCTCTATGCTATGTTGGGGACATACACATCAGTGCTCTAATTTCTTAGATCAGAAATGAAATAAGCAGGGGAGAACAGTTTGATGATTACAAACATGATGAGGTTAACATGCCACTAATAGTGAGAAATGAATCTAAGAAGGGGATGGGTATTTACTTTGATTGGAAGAAGTTGTGGGTAGATGAAAGGGATAGGTCGATGATCGAACCCTTGAGACAAGAAGTGTTTGCCTAGTACTCCAAAATTATAAATGATGACCTCACTATTGCTACACAGCACAACCAAACAAGATGGGAACACTTGCCATTGCAACTAAGAAGGGCAAAACTGCATACCCCAAACAATCTGTATGCAGCTACTCAAAGAGCATAGAGGTATATGAGAAACGCTAGAACAAAGAAAGAGAATTGGTTGCCATTAGTCATGCAACCACCCATTCTCTTATGGCCACTACTAGCCATGCAAGGAGAAAACAACACCTACAATAGAAATTTAAAGGATAGCAGGTGGCAACGAATGGAATCTATGTGGGCTCGCTTTTGGAGTTTTCAATATGGTGAATGTGGACAGCAAAAAAATGCTGATTTAAGAGAGTATGCTCAAAGGAAAAATGCCAGACTTGCTGAAGGGACCAGCAAGTAGTTGGTTGAGGGGAATGATGAGCCCAGTTTTTGGCATATTTTAGACTATGTTTTTAAACATTTCTACATCTTTTATTATGCTGAGAAGACATTTAGTAGTAATTATGGGATAAATACATAGAATTTACGCTTAATACAACAAGTTTATTATGATAAGTCTTTCCATGCTTATTGCTTAAATGTTTTGTTAGTTTGACAGAAGATGTGTGCCTTGTGACTTTTTGTGATGACATGCCTTCCCTGCAGCCACTACTGTTAACCTTCCTGCAGCCATATCCAAAATATTGTTTGTTCCAAACTAATACCTAATGAATAAATGAATGGAATGATGGAAAATCTTAATGAGTTAAATTTGTTGAGTTGATCCCTTGCCATAGGTATAACTGTTAGTTATTTGTAGGTACCAAGTCTTAAGGAGAAGATTTAGCCTCCACTAGATTATTGAAAGATTGATTCAAAGAGGACCGATTCAGCAACAAAGAATAAGGAAACAACTTCAAGTCATCTGCCATGCAAGGGAAGCATTCTAGGAATCCAGCAGAGGCATCTTGATGGCACATAAATCTAGGATGGTGGTGCTTTAAATCTTCAAACTGATTTGACTCAGTCCTTCCTTTTTCTATCTACTTCTTCATTAGGTTGATCATGATGTAATAAAGACTTCCCATTTTATGAGGGAAAGGTTAGTTAGTCATTAGGTTCACATTTGAATAAATAGCCCATTCTCCTTCAGAGAAAGGGCTGGAAGATTGTTGTTTTACTAAGCTTTAGTTTTTCAAAAATACAGTTGCAAGAATTGTGAGCCATGTAATCGTTAGTTTCAACTCAATAAAAGAATTCATCGAATTTTCAGTCTAATCTGTTGTGTATCTTTGACACTACCTAAGAGGGCCCACTTAGGGAGCTGTCTATATTTCCATTTCTGCAATTAAAATAGTTGCACTTCATTTCAAAGAACTTTAGTTTTACTGTTCCTGCAGTTGGCAAAATTACAGAGCTGTCAACTATTCCTGCACCCACTAGGGAAAAATTACTTCTTGTCTTTAAAAATTGATTTAGTTTTCATTCTGAGTAGATTTAGTCAGTTAGAATTTGTTTCCAGAAATTCCAATTCGAGCATAGTATTTTCAGTAGATAATACATGTCTGAAATAGGCGGTTAGTGCATATACTTTGCAGACCCATTTCAAGTCTAACATCCCTGGGTTGATAATCAAATGATGTCCTTTAGTAGATTATGACTGCCAATTGTGATACCTAATCCTTGAGTAGAGGAATTTGCATTCCTAGTTATCAACCTGATTAAAGGATACTACACCATTATCACAAATGAGGGCATGCGGGTAACCAAAACGATTTAGAATAAAAATTTCAAGAAAATTAACTACCTTCGTAGTGCACTACCTACATGCAATAGATTTTTTCCATCTAGTACAATAATCAGAGGTGGTTAGAATGTACCTATGTCTTGCAGAGGATGGTAGGCTTACCAAACAAATGAAGTCAAGACGGCACTGTGCAAACAGCCTTACCTCCAAGACCGGTTGGAGTCAGAGGGCAGCATTCCTTTCTCAAATAATGGTATTTTGGCAGATGTGGTAGGTGAAACATGATGATGCACATCCTTGAACATTGTCGGCCAGTAATATCTAGCCCAAAAAAATTGATGAGCGGTTGCAAGACTGGATCCATGGCTAGTGCTGAATTTATCATGAAATTCCTTTATCAACCAGACTGCTTCTTCTCTGCCCAAGCACCTAAGGTAAATCCCTTCATGATTTTTCTTGTAGAGTATGAAACCTTATAGCATATAGTTGTTGCTCTTCAGCCTAAGGGCACATTTTTGGACTCCCTACAAGCCGAGTAGGCACTTGCTATGTAATAGGTAGTAGATGATGTCATCATACCATTCCCTAGGGGAGACATCTTTAAGTTGATATTGTTGGATAGTAAGCTCGGGTCTTACTTTAGTTGTTGCCTCAGCTATCATTTGAGTGAGTGATTTTCCTCTTACCAACTCTATTGGCTAAATCTCCATGTCATATTCCTGTAGCAAAGTGACCCATTTTTCTCTTCTATCTTCTAGCTAATTTTGCATTAGTAGCGTCTTCATTGTTGGGTTAGGTACTATGGAAAATACATTATTGCGCAAGATGTAATGTTTGAACTCTTTAACTCCTCTTACCAAAGCATGTTCTTTCTTTTCAACATTGTGGTACCTCAGCTCTGCATCTTTTAATGAAGCACTCATGAAAGCGATTGGGTGCTCGCTTCCTTCACCATCCTTTTGAGTCAATATTTTGGTGCATGAAAGGTCTGAAGAAAATGAATAAATATAGAATGGCTTCAGATAATTGAGACTAACTAACATAGGTGCATCAACTATTTCTTTCTTGATTTACTCAAAGTCCTTCTTTGCCTCTAGTGTCCATTTGACTTTGGCATCTTGCTTCAGCATGGCATTAAGTGGCTTAACTATCTCAGCAAAGCCCGTGATGAACTTCCTGAAATTTTTTACCTTTCCAAAGAAATATTTCAACTCTTTTTTGCTGCCTAGTAGCTGAATCTTCATTATAGCTTGGATACGCTCGGGGTCTATGGATATTCCTTTCTCTGATATAACATGCCCTAGAAACTTTCCTTCAGTAACCCCGAAGATACACTTCTTTGGATTCAAAGAGACATCAAATTATTTGCATCTCTGGAAGACCTTACACAAATAATCTCCCCTATTCTTTGAGAACACCATTAGATCATCCATATAAATGATAATACACTTACCAATTATGTCTTTAAAGGCAATGTCCATCACACGCTGGAAGGTGGCACCAATGTTGATCAATCTAAAAGGCATTCTCCTATATGCAAAGGTTCCCCACTTGGTGGTGAACGTTGTTTTGTGCCTATCTTCGTATTGCACCATCACTTGATTATACCTAGAATACCCATCTAGGAAGGACATCATTTGAGAACCATTGAATATCTAAAGTACCTCATCAAACAAAGGCACTGGGTAATTATCCTTCTCTGACGCTCACCTGATTTCATAAATTGACACACAACTTGATTTCACCATTCTTTTTCCTGACTGGGACCAAATTTTCCACCCATGTGGAGTGCCAAACGAGAAATATGATCCTCATGAACAAAAAATTTTATACTTCTTTGTGAATAATTGGCTCCAACAACGCATTGACGGCGCATTATCGCTATCTAAAGGGTCTCACATCTATATTAAGAGGGATGGTGTGCATAATGTTTGAAGTGTCATACATTTTCAAATCTTAGTAACTCCAAGAAACTACATCATGATACTTCCACAAAGCATCAACGATCCCCTTCTTTTCCTCTAGTTGCATACCTTACCAATGAATACATTCTTAATGGCCTCAGTTTTTCCAAGTTTATGGTTGTCACACTAATTGCTAATGGAGTCCTTCTTTGCTTGGTGATCCTGATATTGAATCTGATCTAAGTCAAATATTCTCTCGAGCTAGACCATACCTCTAGGAATAGTGTTGGTCCTAAGGTTGATGACCCCTTCTATATCCAATTCAGCCTCTTCTAGCTCAGTCTCATCAATTATCTGGGTTGCAAACACATTGGAGCTAGTGATGAAATCTAAGATGTGTTCATCATCATTAAACACTTGGAAATTGGCCACATTATCTGGCATAGACGGGATGGAGGTGAGATCAACAGTGAATCTCTTGAGGCCTGACAATGGTAGAGGCTAAAGGGTGTTGGCTTTTTGAGCCAAAGCATTAGTAGTATAATTATGGGAGTGCAGGATCAATTGAATGTTAAATGTATCTAGGCTCTCTAATAGATCCCATATCCTATGCTTTTAATTAGTTAGACTTTTGTCATAGTAGGAATATAGCTTTCTCACTTGTTTCACGACTAACTCTGAGTCACCAAAGACTTGTAACATTTTGAACCTTTTCTTTAATACCATTAGGAGACCAAGGAATAATGATTCATACTTTGCTACATTGTTTGTACAATAAACTTGAAGTCTATGGGCAGCAAAATATGACTTACCCATTGGGTTGATCAATTTGAAACTGGCTCTGACCCCTTGCTTGGATTTAGACCCATCAAAGCGCAACATCCAAAACTTGGAAGAATCCTCAATCTTGGAATTAGCAGGCCTTTCCCTTGCATCCGATGACATCCTCACTTCAGCAACCTCAGGAGGTTGTAGAGATTTAGTGTGGCCTTGATCTGGTCATGTCGATTGAGCTCCCCTTTTAGGGGTGAACTTTCCTTTAATGTGCTCAATTGCTATCTGGCATAGGAAACAATTGAATTCTAAATGGGCAGCATTGTGTACCTTGCATCAACTGGGAAACAGGAGTTCTTGAAAATTCATTCTTGCACCCAAACTGAGCTGATCTTGCACATATTTTTCCATGAAATCTTGGAATTCGTCCAATAATCCAAGATTTCCATCTTCACAAGAGTCATCATCATTTGATTCTATCAACACTTCTGTGCTCTGAGGGTTGTGGGCCAAGCCTACAGGTGGGCTGCATAGCACAAGGAGGACCTCCTCAACTTCTTCTTCGTCATAGCCTTCTTGTTCATTCGGATATTCCATGGGGCAATAATTCCCTAGTTTTGTCTCAGCAAACAACACCTCATTCATGTTTTTATACTCCGTAATCATGAATTTCATGCATGGTTCCTACATATATACGAATCTGATTTGGCAGCCCCTTCCATGGCAACCATAGATGAGAATAATATGTAGCATCATATCCATTTAATGCTTGCATAGAATTCCTTCCTAGAATTATGCCATAGGTGTCTGGGATATCCATGACTTGATTGTCGATTGTCTGTTGTACTCTCGGATCAACAAAAATTTGCATAGCTATTTTGTTAATCTTACCAACTATGTTGATTTCTATTTTATCTAGTTGTTTCACCTTGTGTTGAGAGGGTGTTGGGACTATTCCCAAAGCCTTACACAATGCCATGGGTATGACGTTGGTAGAGGCTCTCAAATCAAGCAAGCAATTGTGAATATTATTTCCAAATATTCTAATGGTGGTCAGGAATGGAGTGGTTTCCAATTTTCCTTGAAATAGCCCTCCTGAGACATCCACTTGGGCTACTTGGCCTTTATCTTCATCATTGCCCTTGTTTTGGGTTTGGGCCCACTTTGGTTCCTTGGCAAGTTGTGTGTTTTCTTGCTAATTTGAAGGCGGGTCTGCCTTCTTGTTGGAGATCTATCAAATGACTGGTTCATTCTATGAATCCTCAAAGGACACCCTCTTGGTAGGTATTTCCTGGGTTGACCTGTATGAAGGAGTCCCATTGATCATCCTAAAAAAGGCATTCCTAACTATCGATACTTTGAGCAACTTGAAGGTATACAAGCTCAACTTGACCTTGAATTACTCTGCTACATACTCTCCCATTTGTTCAATTTCAACTTCAAAAGGGGTATTTTGGGAGGGGCCAACAGGTGGGTTATGATTTTGGCCCTACTATTTGTTGATGGTTAAAATGACACAAACAACATTAAAACAGAATATTTCTATTCTATTTCTCCTGAAAAAGAAAGACTACATGTATTGGCCTAACTCCCAAGGTCCTAGTAGTTGGTTCTCAACTGTTTGATGTCATTCAATTGGTTCATGCAACTATAATATTCAAGGGGCCTGGACTAGTAACAAAGGATTCAAGCTATGACTCTCTTTCTCAAAATAGTTTTTTGTAAATCAAGGGGTTTAAAATAAAAGAAAAAGATAGATCCAAGGGGTAAATCAGTAAGTATGAATTAAATTTATCTACTATCCAGACATATACTTTTAACAATGAATGTTTTCTTAACCAATCACAAAAACCATAACATGACACAACCCACAGTATAACTGTACCATCATATACATCTTAGGTGCTTAATTCAATTCCTCTATTCGCCTATCACAAATATTTCCAAGATCTCAAAACCACACACATTCATTCATCATTAAAATAGATCAACAGACTTTAATAACCTTAATTCAATGACAATTTAACAAGATAATCTTTAAACCTAGTTTCTTCTAATGACTTTCATCATATAAGAAACTATCATGCTTCAGCACAATCACTGGGATTCAAGTGGATTATAACTCATTAACCTTATCAAACACACAATTTAATGCCAAACTCCATATTTCGTAAACCTGCAATTATATTAACTGTAAACAAGATCTGGTACAATGTATCTCTGCAAAATGCTCTCTGAAAATTCTATCTCCTAACACTAGGTAAGCCAATCCAATTCTCAATTAGCCGACCCTTATAATGTAATACCCCACTGGTATTTATAGAATACAAAAAAAAAAAGTTTGAACTTTTACTTCTAACTTAGGTTTTCCACCTTTTTAGGAATAATCAACTATCTTGGAAACTCAGATCAATTTCGATCTTGAGTTCTTACATTACACATTCAGTTTGATCTAACAATAGAAGATAGAACATAGGAGAAAAGAAGATCCCACGTCCTTGAGACTGCTAGTGCTGCATGCATGCAACATGCAAGGAAGAAGATCATCATGCATCATGCAAGGAAGAAGAATATCATGCATGCAAGATTTTATGCATGTGATGCTGGATCTGCTATGAACTCATCATAACTGGTGAAGACTTGTTGTAGCATATCCATATCTGGCCCATCAATCCAGTTATCTTCAAATTTGATACGATCCAACTCAACTGCAGCAAATTCTTTCATGCTTTTTACCTTGACCAACTCTCTTCCTGCAGCTTTTATCTCTTCCTTGACCTCTACAAGTCGATCTATCACCAAGTCTTCTCCATCATTCTGCATGAGTCCTTGGAATCTTTCCCTCCATTTCTCTCTAACCTGACTTAACGGCATGCAATCTTTAGTCATTACATTCACATCTACTATTATAGCCATAACCGCTTCCAACTCCTCCATCTGCTCAGTTAAATTATTAACTGCTCCGTGAATTTCATCCTTATGTTTGCTCAAGAAGCCAGTCCTAAACTTAAGGATACGAGAAGTCTTTTCTACAAAATCTTTATTATCATCTTCGAGTATAGATTCTTCTAAAAGAGTAGTTAGAGGCAATGTATTTATCTTCTCCAACTTTTCACTATACTCTTTGTACTCTTCTTCTAACTTCTCAGAGGCCTCAATATATTGATGCATCTCTTTTATTACTCCTTCTGCCTCCTTATAGGTTTCAAACCCCTTTTCCAAAACCTCACCTACCTCCCGGTTCACTTTATCTATCCACTTTTCAACCATCTTCGCCTTACCTCTAACCTGCATCAAATCATCAACCTCCTTTTTGCTTAGCAAAACAGGAGTCTCAATTGCTGCAACCTTTTGTGACCTTGGAGAGGAGACACTCTTCAAAAATGAATGTAACTAATCTAACTGAGCCTTAAGCTCATCTTTCTTTTGTTTGTCCTTGATCATTCTGGATTTCGTCATTGAAGCCACCACATCAATCAAATTCATTTGTTGATTTCTAGTGGGTCTTCCCAAGTTAACCGTACTCAATTGATAGTCTGTAAGCTACATATCCCCTACCTGCTTTTCAATCATAGGCACGACACATTCAACAACTATCTCCCCTTTATCTGTGAGTCTGGTAGAGTGCAAAACTTTAGCCCTCTTCTTAGGCCTTTCCTGTTCAATCTCCTTCATCATGTCCTCCCAATTGAGAGATTGAGGAGGTGTTCTAGCTCTTTTCTGTAGATCTAATTTCAACCAAGTAGGAGCAACAGGAGCCATCATCATGGAAGAGGAAGCAGCAACTATAGAGGATGGCTGAATATCTACCTTAGGTTGAGAATCAACCTTTTCCTTTTCTTGTTGCTCCTGCAGTACATGCAACTGCACCAACTTCTCAGCCTCTTCTCTATCTCTTTGTTCCTGCATCTTCCTGTCTCCTTCTTCTTTTCTCAATCTTTCCTCTTCCAAGGCTATGAGTTTCTCTGCCTTTTCCCTTTCTTTCTCAGCTAGCTATTTCTTTACCAGCTCTTCAGCCTCCTTTTCTTTCCTTAGAGCTTCAGCCTCTTGTTCTTTCAATCGAGTCTCCTCTGCAAGCTTCAATCTAGCAACAAGGGCTTCCTTTTCCCTTCGGTTTCTTGCTTTCTCCTCCTCGAGATCATGGATCTTTTGTATCAATTCCAGCTTGTCATTTTCAGCTTTGACCTTGATCTCATGCTCTCGCTGCCTCATTTTCTCCTCCATTGTATCAGCTGCCATTCTTGTTTCAACTTCTCTTTCCTTCGATTGTTGCTGTTGAAGTAGAGCATCAAATTGCAACTTTGCCTCTATTTTCTTTTATTTCTCAGCAGCAACCCTTGCATCAGATTCTCTGGTAGCATCTTCAAACTATTTCCATTGCTCCTCCTATGTAAGAATCTACTCAATAGTAGGATCTAGAGGCATGTTTTCTTGCAAGTCCTTCTCTGACAGAGTTTCATCTGAATCTGTCTCAATTTCTACCAACTCTTCCTCCACTTCCTTTCCTTTAGTAGCTTCAGCCGTGGCATAAAGCACTCCTTGAACTTATTTTCTTTTCTTTCTTGTGAGTGGGGCTTGTGTAGATGACTCACCCAATGTGGGCATAGGAATAGCAGATTCAATTGGGACATCTCCCTCAGGTGTCTCTTCTTCTTCATCAACCACCTCCAACTCTGTTTCTTCAACATCCGAAGGAAAGAACTCCAATGGTTCCTTGGAAGGCACCTTTCTTTTAATCCTCTTATACCCTTTACCTTTCTTGAGGATTGGTCCTTGAGGAGCTTGAGTCCTCATCATCAACCATTGCACACTTCTATCCAAGACTGTTCTTCCCAATTTCTTAATGTCAATCGTTTCTTCTTCATTCCAGTCTATTGGATCTATGTTTTTGGTGCCAATATTCAAAGCTTCATATGAGGGATCTAATACCACTCCATCATCCACCAAAGTGTCAAGAATATTATCTTTAATACCCAGCTCTACCATAAGTGAGACTGGTAATCTCTCATAATTCTTCCTCCTCAAGTCAAATTCATCCTGCCTATCACACCAAAAATCCTCTAACAAATTAAAGTGCCTAGTAAACACAGAAGGTAATAAAGTATACATCTTCTTTTTCAGATCAAAATACTTACAAGCTGTATACAATCCCAATTTCAATTGTATCAAC
This sequence comes from Sequoiadendron giganteum, assembly GCA_007115665.2. NCBI lineage: Eukaryota > Viridiplantae > Streptophyta > Pinopsida > Cupressales > Cupressaceae > Sequoiadendron > Sequoiadendron giganteum. The sequence continues at coordinate 458,275,635 of CM021108.1, forward strand.
TCATTACAAACCACCTTAGCCGCCTTCAAGTGTTGACAACTATATTCCCCCAGTGTCATAGGAAACTTATGGCATCCTATCTTGTGCTTTGTCCCAAATCTAGCATTAACTCCGATGGCTTGATATACAAATTCCATAAGCACTATTCTATTGCTACAGCATCTTGGAAGTAAATGAAGATGACCTTCAAACCCAAACAATCTGAAGTATGTAAATTTGGGGTATTGGATGTACCAACTTCCCCATTCAGAAATGGAAGCCATAGCTTCCTGACTTAACCTATATCCTGCATCTCCACTCAACTGATTGATAACCACATATAAAAATGCATCATTGACTCTTCTGAAGTGAGTCTCAGCAACCTGAAGGGATAATTGATCATAGTGTTCCCATAGCTTCTTTTGTCCATCCAAAGCTCCCATTATACCTACCCTATTTAATCCTGGGAAAATCCCCAATCTTGCTGCAACATAGACCACATATGAAGTCATGAAGAAAGATTTGGTATGTCTGACCCTTGTGAGCTGATCATGTATGGCATCAGAAACAATCATGGACCAATCAAATTGATAATCATCCTGAAAAATCACTTGAATAAAATGAAACATCCATTCCTTGAAATGGAAGGCATCCCTCTTCCCAAACACTCTAGACAACATCAATATTAAATCGGATATCTCCTTCTTGAAGTCTGCCCTCTTTAGCTGATCTGCCAATTTGCTCAAAGAATTCTTCTCAATACTTAACCATATTTTGTTTAAATGAGACTTATTGGAGTCTTTATGCTTACTATATTTCTCCAATGCCTCAGCCTCAATTAACTGCACTAAATTCTTGGGATTAGGAACATTGAATATGTTTTGGAACATCTGCGAAGTAAGATCTATAATTACATTATTCTGTGAATCCATGCATAATCTTGTAGCTGGATTATAAGTACTGGCCACTGTATATATCAACTCCGGACACTGAACTGACAAAGGAAACACAGTGATATGTGCAAGACCAGAGTCATTAATCCTTTGAGTTCTCCCTGTCAAGTTTTCCCTTTCTGCAAAGGTCTCTTCATGTAATTCTTCGAAATTATACTGGCCCAGATTGGTATCTGTGATATCTGACTAGTTTGATTCCACCTTGCTCGCCTTCACCACCGGATTCCTATGATCATACCTTAATGTATAAGGTAAATCTTCTAGTTTCACCTTCTTGATCTTTGGTGCAGGCTTTGATGTTCCAGCCAGTTGATTCCTTCGAGCAGCCTCTCCTGACATTCCTGACATCTCTCAAATCTCCTGCAAGCAAACCTCTAATTAGACCCCTTCCAATTCATTATAAAACTTGTTTTAAAAACATACCTGTTACATATGTATCGGAGTCGGAGTCAGACAGAAACACAAAATAATCATTTTTACAAGACTGGCGGACTCGGAGCAAAAACCAATATAGGAACTTTAGCTAGTAACAAATAGGCTCGGAGTCGGAGTCGAGGAAGTTATCAAAACCGGGATTGGAATAAAAAAAGGATTTGGTTTTTCTTCGGATTCCTCTCATTTCATATTCTATTTCCATTCCGCCTCCGCCTCCGATTTGTTTATCGTTACTTCGACAAAAGACTTTCCACAATATGCGGAGCCGAACACGGGATGAAAATGGAACTGATAACCTTTACAAACAAAAATTATGAAGTTTAAGACCAGTTCCGATCCCGCCTCCGCTAATTATCACATACTTAAAAAAAAACCTTTTTAGAACTCGAAATTGAAAATGACATAGAAATGGAATTCACATCTTTGGTAAAAACAAACTCTTATGCCAATACCCATTCCAATCCCGCCTCCGCATATGCTAATCATGACATCATCAACTTTATTCATTTTCATCATAACTTCATGATTAAACCTAGGTCGCCATATATAGCAAAGGAGCTTAAAAAACTCTACCCTCATATGACCATGGGGAACAATTATATTTTAGAGCCATTCATTTAAAACTTATTGCAGAGACCGACGAAACCCTAAATTAACAAACTTAATAAAACTAGGGCACGGGTTTTAAAACCCTGCCATTCTACCAACAACAAAACCCTAAATTAAACCATAAACCTAATCTACCTCAACTCACCTTTAAAAAACTGTAACCTACCTCAGTGTAAATTCTTAATCTAACTTTCACCATAATAAAAACCTTTAATCTAATCTAAATCTACTGCAAATCAAAAATGACCCGACGCGATCATGATTAAGTCGTGAAAATGACAATGCCCAAAAATAGAAAGAAACGACACAACAAAATAAAACAACAAAGATAAAAAATAAAACAAACTAAAACAAGAACCTACTCATTCAATCACATCATAGATCATAAAATTGCTTAAAACACAAAGATTGAACACACGAATAGATACAAAGCAAAACATAATGAACACAACCACAAATAAAACAACAAACAACAAAAATAAAAATAAAAGACCTACCTTAAACGCAAACAAAGCCACGCTGACTTTCTGAATCAATTTGCACACAATCCCTTCTCTATCTCGATCAATTCGCTCAAAACGAACTCTGCTATTGCTCTTCGCACTCTCAGACTTGTAATAATAACAATAATAATCGGCTTTAACCCTTAATAAAGAAAAAAAATGTGAATTTCTACCTACATCGGCAACCACCATTAATGCATTAAAACACAGTAAAGGTGGAGTCGGAACTGTAAGAGAACAAACACTGGTCTATAGTGCAACTTCCGTCAAAAAGTCAACGACACAAAAAAAAAAGGCGGGGTCGGAACCAAAATGGAAACAGGATCTTAAAATCATAAACTTTCCAAACCTTATTCCCATTCTGACTCTACGTCCGATAACTAAAAACAAAACAAAAAACAAAAACAAAAGTTAAGTAAAAGACCAACCTAATAAAACAAAACATAAAAACCGAGACAAACAAACATTAAAAAGGTAGCGGAGTCGGAGTCGGAATTGAATTTGATTTTGCAAATTTTGAATAGAACCATCCCAATTCCCACTCCTGCTCCGCTTCCGCTAAAGAGCAAAAAACAAAGGCAAAGAAAAGACCGTCGGGATCAGAACCAAAAAATACACCTCAAAAGACCTTTCAAAACCCAATTCAGCTCTGGTTCTGCTTCCGACAGAGAAAACAAAGAAGAAAAACAAAATACTTGGCAAAACCATACTCCAAATTTTGTTCCAAAAACAACTAAGTAAAAAAAACACAAAGGGGGACCCATTTTGACCCAGACAAAAGATGGGGTAGTTATGCAAGGAAAAACACTATTTATTCCTATTGAAGTACCAAGTAGGCACATGAGGATAGCCTGGGTCATTACTGGCATTCGGGTCGGGAGGAGTACTAAAGTTATTAGGTGGGGTGGAGGTGCTGAAAGGGCCACCTACTTGACTGCCTACTTGTCTATTTCTCAAATCATATGGGGTGGTCCTTTGGTGGAACATTTGGACTTCATCTTCTCTTGACTCTTCCTCATCTAATGGACCATTATCTACAGAATTGAAAAGCTGAGACAAAGGACTTTTGACACTTACCTCCTCTAATTTGTCATCATTTGGGGCAGCGATCTCCTTCTCAGGTACGTTTCTCTCGCCCTTGGGGAAAGGAGCTTGGTTGACCACTAGCACTGAGGAATCATATGGTTCAAATGGTATGAGATCCCTACACCAAGAACTATCAACAGTGTTCTAAACTTCTATCTGGAAAATCTCGACGGTCATCTGGAACTCTAGATAGTCTAATTTGGAATTTTGGCTTGTCTTGTGAATGCAGCACCAACCAGATAAGGTGGACTCAGCTAAGTATACCCCGCTTGGGGTCTTTTCATTGTTGTTGGGCTGGTAAGGAGGCATAGGAATGCCACCATTATTTGGCCTCATATTCCATGTTCATTTTTGTCTCTGCGAAGACCTTCTATCGAAGTTCTGCCCTAAATTTTGGTTCCTTTCGTAATTCTATCCAAGAGAAGTACCAGCATCATGGTTATCTCAGTTATCATGATTTTCATGATTGAGGTTAGCTTGGATGTTTCTTTGCAAATCCTACAAATGGTTTTTCTGGTTCCTTAAATGTTTCATCTCAGTTGACATCTTCTTGATCATTTTTGTTAGTTCATCTATCTGGTCCTTTTCTATGTTATTTGGCTACGAAGTTGAATTCTAAAGGAAAATTGGTTGCACTGCTAGTTGATTTTGATGAGTGGATGGAAAATCAGAACTTTGAAAGTATGCTGGTACTTGGGGTGACTGAGCATATGCCTATTGTTATTGGGGATGCAGGTATTGGGGCATGGGAGGCACTTGATTCAATGGATTTCCTAGGTGGGGCACCATCGTGAGTTGCGAAATTGGATTCACCAAGGGCGTTTATTGTGCCAAATCTTGGGTAATACCTTGAACTTGATATGGATGGGAAACTAGCCCCAAAGATGGCAATGGTCCAACAATGTGTTGTCCCAATTTGGTGCTAGCTTTAACTGCTTCTGCATAGGTTTCTATCAACTGGTCAAGCAGCAGGTTCATTCTTTTTACCAAGGAAGAAGTGAGGTTGTCCAAGGTCGCATAGTATACCAGTCAGGTAGACACATCATCAACCACGTAGGGCACCTGTAATCTCATGTATGCTCAGTGAAATCTATCATTAAAAGAGTTGATTAGCTCATTGATCTCCCTTCAAATTTCCATGAACTATTGGTATAGCTTAGGACTGACTTGGATCTTGAACTTCTACAAGAAGTAATTTTTCAATAGGCCCCATGTAGTTATGGACCTGATTGGCAAGTGTATGTACCAGTAGAAGGCCTCCTCCCCAAGGAATAAGGGAATATCCTACATGCCACATCTTCATACTGATCTACATATCTTTTAAAGTTGTCTGAAATATCTTGAGGTGTTCCTCCACCATCCTTTGTGGATCCCGGGGATTAAACTTGGTGCAGAAATTCTCTAGATTCTTTGGCATATCATGGTAGACATTGAAGGAAAAATGGGAAGGATTGTTTCCCAACCATGCCATGGTAGGAGGAGGTGGAGGATGTTGTGCCAGATTGACTTGGGGTTGCAGTGGGGCTGTAGTAGCTATTGGGACAACACCCAGGAAAGGAGGTACATTGGTCTGAAAGGAAACGCCTTCATTGTGGGAGATGGCAGCCTAGAAGGCAGTTTGGAGTGGTTGAGAAGAGAAGGATGCTGCCAAGGGTGAATGAGGGGGTGAGGGTGACTGAGTGGAAGGAGAATATGAGGGTGGAGATGAAGTGGGCTGGTTTGATGTATCGAAGGTGGAAGCTTCCTCTCTTCTAGCTCTGGTAGGGGGTGTAGCTCTTGAAATTCCCCTTTATTGGGTGTGGATCTTAAGACTATGTGAAATCTTTCAGGGGAGAATGAACCAATTCAATCCAGCTTAACATGATTCAAGGCCTCCTTCTAGCACCAATTCTATTGATGGGTGTTTTGTCACTTCTCAACACAGGTAATGCATAGGTGCATCACCTCTCTTGAAAGGAAATCTCCAACAACAATTTGTTGAAAATTACCCCAGGGTCTCTTGAGTGTTGGGTCATGACATGCATGGAATATCTCAATTGGTTTGATGTGATCTTGTTGGTAATCATAGGGAGGACTTACGGAGGTTAAACTAGAGAAGAATTGGATCCTTGGATGGAGTTTATAATTTTTTTGAAATTTTCTCTACAATAGTCTTAAAATCCATTTTGATCTTTTGATTTGGCTTTAAAATGTGCAATGAACTTTATCTAAAGCACCTATTTTAAAAAAAAGGGAAAAGGGGGGCTAGGGGAAGGGATGAGTTCCTGGACCTAAAAATACTGATGAAGAGTGATAATGGAGGACCCTATAGTGGACAACCTTCCCAAAACTTACTTACACTTAACCAGATTAGTTCATAGTCTCATGAAACAAGTGCAATATTCTAAGGTCTATAGATTTTCAACCTTTCATTCACCATAAAGCATGAACAAGAGATAGAATTTAAGTGAAACATTCATATAATGTTCATACTAGATTTACACTGTATTTTATCATCAATAAACAACAAAAAGCATGAACAAGGAAGGGCATCAACACAACATAATTCTTCAAAACCAATGAAAAACATTAACTAATTTTCCAAAGCATGTAAGAGCACATAGAACAACAAATTTAATTTACTCAAATTCACTACATATTAGAAGAAGAATCATGTAACATGAAGTTGAAATTCAAGAATTCACCAAATCAATGAATTTCTACTAACATTCCAGTAGCATGTCTTTACAACAACTCAACTCTCCCTTGGAAATGAGAGGAGACCCCCTATTTATAGTGTCCAAAAAGTAAAATGAATGGCTAAGATTTAATCTCATTGTGTGGCCAAGATTCACTACAAATTAGGGTTTCAGCTACCCCCAAATATATTACAATATAAAATTACATCTTGTCTTTTAGCCTAATTATTCCTTTGGTGTCTAGCACTATAGCATTTTTGTCTTCTAGCTGATTTCTCTTTTCTGTAGCTAAATAATGAGGAATTCATCATCTATGACAAGCTTTATAGCTCCCTTTTGAAATGTGGCATTTTCCACATATTTTTCGATCAATACTCAGAGCTTATCCCACTCCATTATACCAATTGAAGTATTTGAAATGATAATTTCTTTGACCAGTTGGCCATTTGTTCCCAATTCCTTAGGCACTGCCTTGGCCATTTGCTTGGATTGGACGAAGGCATTAGCAGCAAAGTCCATGAAATTGATCGTTGAAAAATTTGCAGTTTCATCTTCCATTTTCTTATGGAAGTATGACCTAATTTTCTCGGCATCAAGCTCGAGGGATGACATCATGTAGTCTGCCATTGGCTTAAGGTAGTCCTCAACCTCCACCCTATGCTCTTTGGACCATTCCAAATCAAGCTCTACCTCATGGAGCACCCACTCCAAGACCTCTTTTATGTGGTCCAAGCTCATCTTTCATGTCTCAATGAGCCACTGATCATTCTTTACCAGACCTAGTTCCTTTTCCCATAATTTTTCTAGTACCTTTAGGATGGCTTCAAATTTAGGATAAGTAATCCTATATAATTCAGTGAAGTGATGGCAAGTCTTTTCAGCATCCTCCAATTTTTTTTGTAGGTCTCAAAACTTGTTAATCATTCTAATGGAATGGCTAATATCCATATCACCATTATAAATCAAACATCAAAACCAATCCTCAGTGGTCAGGACTAGGACAAAGATTGAAAAATAAAGAATGAGGAATAGGGGTCTACAATAATTGTTCCTCTTGTGTGAGGGTTTCTAGTTGCATCCTTCAAGTGCCCAGTGGAGGATGCTCAACCATCCTCCATGATCTCCCATTTGCTTGTGGTTGTACGGTTGTACTGGCTAAGGCACTTAATACCGCTTGGTGGATTTTTTTCTTTCTAGAGGATTCCTTGGCCCCATGTCGATGGAGGCTTCTCAGCCTGACCGTATATGGGTGCCCTATTTCATTCGTGTGTGGTGATGCTAGGGGATATGGAGCCCCTCAATAGTTCCTTTAATAAATCATCTAAATATGGTGTTAATGGAGGTGCTGCTAAATCTTTCTATGACATGGTTGCGGGTGAAAAAAAGCAACTACCATAGGGATCCAAATTTGGAATTGAGGAAGCTACTAGAAACCAGTGCAATGGAGGGTGGGAACAAGGTAAGCACACCTCGGCTCTTCCTTTGAAATTTGTTCTTATTCCTAAAAAATCACTAGATGAAGCAATCGAAAAGGAGGATGCTAGGTTAATAAAAACGACAATCTTTTTTGTTGTCATCGACCCCAATAAGGTTCCGGCAAGGAAATGCATGGAAGACTGGTTCAATAAAGTTTGTGAAATGAAACTAGGGTTCCAATTCTATTACTATCAGATGATACAAAAAGGATTATTTGTTGTTTTCTTCAATAACCAAAAATCTCAATTAGAAGTAACAGCTAAACAATTTTGGATAGTTGGTAATGTTGTCTTCCATGCTCTGGCTTGGAACCCAGAGGCTTTGGAAGATGAGGTGTTGGACCTCTCGAGCCCTCGATGGATTACTATAAAGCAGGTTTCGCCCTGCCTCTGGAAATTCATCCCACTCTTATTGGAACCCTACAGGTCTATTATGAAGGTGGATGACACTAAGTCTCTACTTCCACGTCTGATGCTCGGGTATTGGTTTCATTAATATCGGGCTTGGACTTACTAGAGATGTTAGAAATAAAATTAAAATCTGAGAACATTACCTATGAGTTAGAACTCTTGGGTGGAATAAACGCCTGCTACCTTTGTAGATGTGAAGGCCATATGTAAATAAATTTCCCTCTAATTAAAAAAAGAGTCAATAACAAGACCCCTCAAGATGGCAACGGTTGAAATAAAATGCAGCCCTCTAGTTTCGATGAGCAAAGTGCTAAAGATGGGTTGATGGGATGGGTTTGGAGAATGGAAACCCTACCATGTAACAACCAGGGGAGGTTCACACCCCTATTAAAAATAAAGATAACATTGTTATAAATAATACTTCTCCACAAATGGAGAATTTAGAGGCTAATATTACTAAGCACCTAACCTTGAGAGTGGAAGAAAGTATCTCCTCCCTCGAAAGAGAAATTGATACTAGCACAATTAAAAACTATGGTGAAACCCGTAAGGGTACTCTAGAGGATTATGGCACGGACTTACAAAAACACCTTGAACAAGCTCAGAATAACCTAAAGCTAAATGCACAACAATTGGCGTTGATTAAGTTAAGATAACAAAAGGAAAATTGCTCTATTAATCCCAACCTGGGTAAAGAAATTTACACCTTCAACTTTAAATATTTTTGAGAAAGGAAAATCAAGGAGCCCCTATCAAACTCTAAAACCCTAGGGAGTAGAAGTAAATTGTACTCCCAACACTCAAAAGGTGAAAACGTGAGGCACGATGAGAGTGACTGTCCTGCATTGCAGTCCCTAGGCCAAAATGGCTTGCCTAGTGATCGGCCTGACTCTCTCTTAGAGACTGTTGGATTGGTTCAAGATAAGTGTGAAGGGATCCCACATAGATCCTTTAGCTCTATTTCCTTTGTAATTGAAAACTAGAAGGTTGATGAAATTATGATCCCTAAATTGGGATTGGACCCCATTTCCCCCCTGAGTGGAGTGGCTAGCTCGGATGGGTTTGCTTCACCATCAGGAATGGAATCCACAGATGAATATGGTTTTCTATCTACTAAGGATACCTAAGAAGGAGAGGATAACCCCATGGAGTTGGTTACAAATAAAACTTGAAGGTACAAGAAAAAGAAGAGATTGGAGGTAGGAAGCCCCCCCCAAGATAAGGAGGTAATCAACATCAAAAGGATAAGAGGAATAAATTGAGTGGTATTATTCCCCCCATTGCTAAGAGGGTGGAATCTGAAACTAGACTGCCTAAATATTTTGAAAAAATCAAGAGTGATATAGGAACCACCCCAAGTGAGCAGCTATGATGGACCTAGATTGCATATGATGGAATATTACGGGATTGGAGTCCCCTGACAGAAAACATATTGTAAGAAGATTCATGTTGCAAAAAAAGGATATTGACTTTGTTCTGCTGCAGGAGGTCAAAGTCGTTGGCTTTACCCTAGTGACTAGCTTGAAGGTCATTTGTAAAGAGGCCTCACAATTTTTAACAAACCATGATAAAGGGAAGGGAGGTGCAGTGATACTGCTAGCCAACAAATGGGCTCAAGTTTTTGTTAGCTTTGGGGCCTCTCCCTGCAATCGAGCAGTTTGGGTCTCTATCAATAAACAAGACATAGTTTTTGGAATTTGTGTTGTGTATGCTCCTAATGACTACAATGAGAGGATCTTCTTTTGGAATTGGATGTGTACCCTGCAATATATCTTGTGGATTGTTGGTGGGGACTTCAACTTTGTTGAAAGGGAAAAGGATAAATGGGAAGGATCTGGATTAAATTAGAAAGGGAATGAAAGATTCTACTAGCACAAGATGATATCTAGGCTCAAGTTAGATGATCCCATTGGAGGGAAAAATAATGTGTCAAATGCCATTTGGTACCTTTGGTGTAACTCCCAGCAGGGGGGTCAAAGAATTTATTGCAGACTTGATAGGTTCTATATCAATAGCTCCTTCTTCTTGGCTTCTCTTGTAATCCCTAGATGTAAGGTTGAAGTCTCTCCCTTCTCCCTCTCTGATCACCACTCGATAAGAGCCAAATTTTGTCTCAAACAAGGTTCCCCTAGGATTTCCAAAGACAAGAGTAATTTATGTCTTAATACTACTTTGCTTAAAGATTTGGATTGTAAGAATTTCATTGTGTGCTTGAGGAAAATAAATAAATGGCAACACATGAACCTCTCCCACACTAAGAGATAGAACCTGAACACTAAAGGTTGGAAATCCTTGTTTCAAACCATTGGAAAAAATAAAGCTAAGGATTTCCGAAGAGAGGATTCTACTCTCCAGGATAGACTCCTTAAAGCTGAGAGAAAATTGCAACTGAACCCTAGGGATGAAGATCTTGCAACCAGAGTAAGTCTGGCTAAATTCTCCCTTAGGAAGGTTCAAAATGCAAAATTTAGGGGCCTAAGAGTCAAATCAAAGTTGAATTGGCTTGAAAATGGGGACAAAGGAAATAAGTTCTTTTTTAGATGCATAAACGAGAAACAAGCCAGAGAACAAATTGAGAGGCTTACTGTAAATGATGCAACAATATGTAATCCTAACAAAATAAGAACTCAATTCTTCCTTTTTTACAAGAACCTCTTCTCCACTGATGGAGAGATAGTTTCCAATTTATAAGAAAGACATTTTATTAAAAACAATTTCCCTAAGAAGGTGAATTCGGATATGGCTTTTGAACTTGAAAAGGAGATCATTGTGCATGAATTCAGAAGGGCTATCCTCTCTCTCAAGAATGATAAGTCTCCAGGGTCTAATGGCCTTCTTGCAGAATTTTATAAGTCCTTCCTAGATTGGGTCAGTGATGATCTTCTCCTTGTGTACAAAGAAGCATTTGAGAAAGAACCCTTGGTAAGGAAATCAACAAAGGGATGATCAAGCTAATTCCTAAATAAGGAGATAAAATGTTGGTCAGAAATTGGAGGCCCATAATATTACTGAATATGTCATACAAAGTCCTAGCTAAGATTTTGGTTGACAGAGTGGCTCTTTTTCTCCCCTCAATCATCAACTACACCCAGACTGGGTTTATAAAAGGGAGATACATTCTTGAGAACCTAATTACTAGTTGGGAGGCCTTGAACTAGGCAAAGTGTATTGGAAAAAATGCTGCAATGTTGCTTCTAGACTTTGAAAAAACCTATGACAGAATTGAATGGGGTTTTGTACTGATGATGCTGAAGGATTTTTGATTTCCTAATCCATTCTGCCATATGGTCAAAACACTCCTTACGGATGCTACTGCTCAAGTAGAGGTAAATGGAACCTTTTCTCAAGAAATTATACTTGAAAGGTCTATAAGGAAAGGGTGCCCTCTTGCACCGACCCTTTTTGTAATTGCTTTTGATGCCCTTCACTATGTACTAAGGGACTGCTCATCCATACTAAGGATTAAAGGTGTTAGATTGCTTGATGATAATGATCTCAACCTTCAATTTGCAGATGATACCTCAATCTTTATTGCTTTTGATGAATCCAATCTCTCAAATCTTCTGGGCAAGTTGGATATTTTTTGCCTTGCCTCAGGGGCCAAAATTGCTCCCTCTAAATCTCATCTTTTGGGTTGGATAGAGATGGCCCTCAGGTGGATTAGTAGCTATGGCCTTCAATGGGGGTGCCCTCATAAGATTGTAAGATATCTTGGCATACCATTTGCAGTTGACCCCAATATCAAGGAAATATGGCATAGGTTTAGAGATAAGATTGAAAAAAATGTTTCCAAGTGGAATAGATAGTTCTTATCTTTGGCCGGGAGGATTCAAATTTTCCAAAAAATAATCTCCTCCTATAGTATTTATTTTGCCTTAGTTTGGTTCTTCAATTCTTATCAGATCAATGAAATTCAAAAATGGATAAGGGCCTTCATTTGGTATGATGGTAAAGGGAAAAGAAAATAGCATTCGGTGAAATGGGAGTGGTTTATAGTGGAGAAATCTAAAGGTGGTATGGGACTAAAATACCTTAGATTACAAGGCATTGTGTTGGCTACAAAATGGATCCTTGATGCCCTAGAAGGTGATGAACCATGCAAGGTGTTGGTTAGACATAATATCTCTAATGCTTTCCCTAAGCATGCTAAATCCTGGAAATCCTTTCCCTTCAATGATATCCTTAGTAGGAAGGAGGTTATGTTACCTAATGGGTCCAATGTTTTTCAAACTATTTGGAAGGCTTGGGATGTAATGAGGACTCGGCTCTCTAACTTCCACTTTACCTCAGGAGGCAATGGGGTCATCCAGATTAATATATCCATTTGGTGGAATCTTGAACATAAAGAGAATCCCTTGGCCCTATTACAGGGATGCTCTACTAAGGGTTGGGCCTATAAAGGAATTCAATGCTTTAAACATATTTTGACAAAAGGTAGACTTAAAACATGGAATGAACTAAGCTCAAAATTTAATATCCCTCCTACTAATTGGAGAACCTATTCAGTTCTCAGAGAGGCATGCAAAAAAATACAATTCCCTGTTAAACATAAAGGTGAAAATTCCCAATACATGGACTTCCAATGGAAAAATGGTAATAACATCTTGAAAACAAAAGTTAAAGATATGTACTCTATGCTCATTGAACATGTGGATCTGAAAGATCATCTAAATTAAGTCTGGAAAGTTAAATGGGACAAACAATATTGGAAGTCCATTTTTTTAAATAATTGGTCTAAACAGTTGGAAGCAAAAATTGCTTGTTTTAGATGGTTACTAATCCTACAAAGGTTACCATTCAAAACCATCTTTAATGATATTGATATTTGCACTATATATAGGACTCTTGAAAAATTTAAACACATATTTTTTGAGTACATATTTGCAAAGGAAATATGGGAAATATTCTGTGATAAAAAAGATATTTGGGATAATACTAGACATCCACTTCCTGAGAAGGTTCTTTTTCAAAATTCAGCAATGGGAAATATTGTTGCATTATTTTGGCTATGCTTATCTTCTATTATTCTTTGGTTCATCTGGAAAACTAGAAATGAGGACATATTTTAAGAGAAAAGGAGGTTGCTTATTGATTCCTATAGAGGACTCATCTTCTATAATGTTTTCATGCAGGTCTATATTACTGTGGAGCTGTCTAAGGAGAAATTTTGGCAGTATCAGGAGAATAGACAGGTCACTATTGATATCTTGGAGGCTAGGTATGGACATATGTGGCCTCAGGGCCACCCTGGAGTAGATAATTTCATGAGAGCTCTTCATGCCTTTAGATAGGACATTGTTGATGGACAATATAGAACAGAGGGTAACAGGGGTGTGCAACCATCTACTAATGAACAGAGGGTAGCTAAGGCTTTATTGTTCCTTCGTAATGGAAGTGTTCCTCCTAAGAAGAGATAGTTCTATGCTTTAGATAACTTTATATCCTTTTTGGTAGTAAATACTAATTTTATATAATACTTGTTTCATTGTATAGTTGATATCATAACTTGGGACAGTACTAATGTTTTGTTATAGGTCTTTGATAATATGTTGATCACTAGACAAGAAAGATAGTCTACTGTTTTATAAAAGAATTGTATAGGTGGGGAATCTTATTATCTTACTTGTAAATTGAGTTTCTTACTTGTAAATGGGGCTATCTTGAAATGTTAAGGGGGGGTGGGTGATATATACCTCAATCAATTATACTACTATCTTTTTGATATGTAACTTTTGTTCACCTTATACTTAATATAAAAAGAAAATCCTCAGTGGCCTTGGGATTTTTTTTTTTTGCTAACTTGTCAATGTGGTCCTTCGATAGCAATAGTGGCATGGTTGATGATGTTGTTGGCAGTTCCTCTGTAGAAGACCATTGTTGTATGTAGGTAGTAAGATCTACCACCTGCACTTTCAACTCCTCCTTGGAGGACTGGTCTTTGCTCATCTAATGGACAATTGTAGCCATAGAGTCCTAGAGTTGATCAATCTTTTCTTCCCTCGAAGCTATGCCCAAGTTAATGGTGGAAATTTTATAACTTACCCCCTCTTCTCCCATCATCAGAGTAGCTATTTGTACCCTCCTGGATCCTGATGCGTCCATTGTTAGATGAGATCTGATTCTCAACTTCTTCTCTTTATGTGTACTTATTTGGGATTGAGCTAAGATGGACTCCAATATTGCATTGGGAGTTGTGAGTGTGAGGGTCCTCTTTTGTACCTAATTCTCCAACCATTCAATCATTTGAGATCCTTCCTTTGGTGATTCATGATCACCTTTTTCTCCCTGATCGTGTTGGATCTCCTTTTCTTCATGGTCTAAGGCTTACTTCTTTTCTTTCTTTTCATCCTCCTCATCTAAATCTCAGATGAACATGACCTTTTCTTGTTCATTAGGGCTATCTTCCCCTTCAAATACATTTTCTTATTTTTCTTGTCTAGTCTTCATATGGCATTCCACCTCAAGGTTTTTCTTTGTTTCGACCTCTTCTTCAGGGTCATCTTCTTCTTTAGTTTAATCTTCTTTATTTTCTTGCTCTTCCCTCTCAGGAGGTACTTCTTGTAGGAAAATGCTTGTATCTTTCTCTATTGATGGAGGCTCAGTAGACATCTCCATGTCCTTTTATGCTTCTTTCTCTTCTTCGAAAGACTGGCCCTCCATTTCCTCTTCAACATTTTTGGGTTGCTTGGGAAACTCCTCTTTGGGCTCGAGCTCGGGCTCAGAGGATTCTATCATATACTTTTCACCATTGTCTTCAACATCTTCTTCTTTGAAGGATTGTGACTTCTCTTCTTCTTCATATACCACCTTGTTGATGACTAGTTTCTCATATTCTAGATGCACATGGTAGTCATCTCTAAAGGGATCCTCAGGTTCATCATTATTTTCCTTTTTACATTGTCTCCTTCTCTTGTTTCTCCATCTCTTATGATATTTTCATTGTTGCCTCAATTTTGGGTGGCTTTATTGTAGGTGGGGTAGGGAGACTGGCAACAACTTGGGATAGGGCAGCTTGTAATGTGAGATTCATTAACACTCTGGAAAGCTCCATAGGAATATTTTGCATGTGCATGGAAAATGCCTCCTGAAGAGTGAGATCAGGCATAGTTGTGGTTGAAGCCAATGGAATTATCGTGGATGGAGATATCAAAGAAGAGGAAAGTGGAGAAGTTGTGGTAGAGGAGGAATCTCTTACCATGATAGGTGTAGCAGGCGAGGTGGCGGCAAGGTGGACCAAGATGTCCATCATGTGCAGGGATGAAGTAGTTAGATCTTGCAATTCCATAAGAGGAGTAGCAGCAGTGGTGGTAGTAATAGTAGCAAGGATAGAGGCAGTAGGTGGTGACTTAGGTTGCTTAGCCTCTTCTTCTTCTTCCCCTTCATGTTTCGGGTCCTCTTGAATTGTTGGCATCTTAGAGAATCCACCAGACATCTTTTCTTTCTTTGAGGTCTCAGCCTCTGATGGCTTCCTCAAGTACACCTTGTGCTTTGGCCAATTCTCTAGCATTTCCTTTCTTTTCTTTGACCTAGTGACTAGAGGACACTTGGGTGCTTCTTTAGTTGTAGATGTGGTCCCACTATCTGTCTCACTCTCAAGCTCGTCTTCGATCCCACCATAGGTCAACTCGACCCCTTGAAGCTTTAGTCGATCAACTTGTGCATCAACCCATTGCCTAGTTCTACTCTTGATGGGCTTTGTCAAAATATTGAGGTCATTGACCTCCACCTCATCCTAGCTTATGGCTGACAATGGCAGGTTGGTGATAGTGTCAAATCTCATATTTATAACTATTTTTTCATCTTCAACCACCTAATCCAACACTGTGAACAGTTTGACTATCTTTACAAAGTATGTTTTCATACACATGTAATGTCACATGCATACCTCCTTATCATCCTGGCAGTTGGCCCATAAGTCTTCAACATGGTGCAAGTCGGTGTACTCCCTTCCCACATATTTCTTTAGTTTTCCATATGGGTCCATCCTTGGTCAGGAAGTATATTGACCCAAATTGTATTCAACAAGTTCCTTTTCAAAATAATTGACACTTTGGGCTGTTGGGAGAGCATACATTCTCTTTATAATGTAAGAGGATAAGGCAGTACTGCTCGGTGCTTGCCAGCGAGGAGAGTGTGGGGAATTTGTAACTACCTTGATACATCTAATAGCACAATCCAGTCATTTGGGTACCGGGGAATCTTGTAGGGTTTTTCATTAAAGCCCTCGGTTCAGATGTAAGTGAATTTGGGAAATTGGATAAATAGAAATCCAAACCTTTGGATGAAGGAACGGGCGTTGTGAGTAACCCTTCTCTCAAAGTCTCCCTCAAGAAGCCTGATGATATATCCAATGAATTCATCATTCACCTGGTAGTAATCTATTTTAAAGTTCGTGTATTGGAGCTGCGGGAACCTATCATATACTTTCAATTCCCTCCCTAGGATGACACTTTCCACCATGAACAAAACTTGGTATGGAGTGGCATCGGCTAGCAAATAAACCAAATAAGAGGTCATGTAAAATTGGTGGGACTTCTTCACTGCCAAGAATTGCTCGTGTAGGTTCTTTCTCATCATCCAAGCTCAATCAAACTTGGTGGTGCCCCTGATGATCTCTTCGATGAAGTAGAACATCTTGTCAAAGAAATAAGCTGAAGTTGGGAGACCCACGACCCTACTCAACAAGGTTACCAAATCATGATAATCCTCATGAAATCACTCCTCAACAACACTTAGGGGACCTTATTTGCACTCCCCCTTTTATATTTTAACTAGTGTTGATTAATCAGTTTTTCACATTTCAAGGGGTGTACCTTCCACATATTGTCTTCATATTCTATAATGGCTTGCTCTGCATGGTCATGAGTAAGTATGTATGGGCTATAGACTTAGTGGAAATATATACCAACACTCAAAAATCCCGGTCTATAATTCTTTTGGTTTTCTCTTGATAAGCCTCTTTGTAGACCATTACTAGTTTTGGGGCCAGTAGAGCTGGTGGGAAGCCGACTGCTTTATCCAACCTGTTAGAACTGAAAAATTCCATGAAGAACCCTAAGGTCTTTTCTTTTTCTAAGCCTAATATTTCCATTATCTCTCATAGAATTATTCACTACCCTTTATAAATAGATTTTACCCTTGTGCCATTACCTTATTTTTGGTGTTTAAAGCTTTCACATTTTACCCACCCCTATTTAATTCTATAATATTTCCTATCTTTTCATCCTCTCTTATTATTATTCATGTCATACCACTTTACCGTGGCCTCCCACAATGGGCTCGTGATATAGAGGTGGCGGTTATCAACAGTCAACGAAGCAAGCAGTGGATTGGCATGGTGAACATTCGGTGTAGCAGTAAATGCTTACCGCACCATTGCGTGCGGTCTAAGCATAAACCGCAGTAGCACGGTGGGTGGTAAGTTACCGGCCAAGCAGCGGTTAAGAGACTCCACTGAGGTACTGCAGGGGGTCATCTCATAGACTGCAGTGACTACGGTTGATGGTTAATGAGCAGTGGCGAGCGGTTGGTGGAAAGAGGTAGCAGTCGGCAAAGGCTGTCAATGGAAGACAGGGAGGTGATGGAGAATAATGGTTAGCAGTTACCACACAACCACGAAGAGTTAGAAAGGAGACCACGGTAATGTGGTAAGCAACAAAGGTAACCGCTAGAGCTAGGCACTGCGACAACGCGAGTGGAAATGTCAAACCCATGGTAGCTTAGTAAGGTGAGAAATGACACTAGCACAGTCAAGGTCAAGGTACCATGTTATCATGGGGAGATGTAAGTTTGACCATGGTCAGGCAGTATAAATACAAGGAGACTCCGCTGTATTAAATAAAGTGAAATGTAAGGATAGGCAGTGAGTTAACAACGGGGAGAACAATTAGTAGTTTGAAGAACAACCACCACAGTACCGCAAGAGGGTAAGGAGGAGACCGCAGTGGCAGCAGTAAGAGGAGATGGAAGCTATGACAGTCAGTGGTGGGACCCGTCAAAGTCAAAGTGGTAGAAGAAATAAAGAAATGCAAGAAGCGATTAAAATGTCAAAGAAAAATCAAAGGCAAGCAAAGTATTAGATTAAAATTAAAGCTCGATTATTGTAAAAATATTTAATTTTCCAAGAGGCAACATAATTAAATATTTTAAATCTCTGTTGTAGAATTTCAAACGGTTTTACCAGAACAGTGAAGGGTTGTCTCTTCAAATTTGATGTATAAATGATTTGAAAAATTAGAAAGAAAGAGGGGGGAGACGGTAGGAGTTAGATTTTTCCCGAGAAGGGATTGGGAATGCAAAATAATGTACAAACTTTCTTTGAAGCAGAATCAATGGATGGATTATTTTGGATTGGTGAAACCCATTCTATGTTCAGTTGTTGAGTTGTAATCATTTATATTTCTTATCCAGTTGTCTCCAACTTGAAGTCCTTTGATTTTTTAAATCAATATATCAAGCATATGTTTGATTTATCAGGGTGCATTTTATCTCTTTGTGTGATTTTTATTTGTTGGTAGCTGCAAGTCAGAGTTAAAATTCCTTCAAGTAAGTCACAATAACTTAGGATTTCTTTTGGATCATTGAAGTAGAATTTGGTAAGAAAAAATTCCAGCCTTATTTATGCAATTCATAAGTAAATGAAATTATATGCCAGTCATGAGATTTCATTTTATAAAGTGCCTAACAACTTGAATTAAAACCAGAGAGGGGAACACACATAATTCATAGTATTTGACTCCATTGCCCATGTGGATAGAAGGCATTGATCTGCCTCAACCCAGAGATCAGATTTCATACAATTAATATTTTCAAATCCTTTCATTTGTGCAGTAGGAGTAGGAATAGTTTTAGTGTTTATGTCTATCCACTTCCCTTGCCATTGTGGGTAGATTGTTGCATCAGGAATTTCATTTCAAATCTGCATCATTCATTAGGTTCACCTGCCTAGGTCTAGTACAGCTTGAAGACTAGAAGGTAAAATTGCATCAATTGGTCTTGTACGTTGGCCAAAAGTGTTGTAAGAGCTTGGAAAACTCTTCTGGTTAAAACCTACATTTTTGAGACCCAACAGTTTGGTAACTCTGCTAGGGAATTACTCAGGAAGTGTTCAACCTTTCCATTTACAGAGTCAACAAAGTTTCACAGCTTTTTTTGGAGATTCCGTTGGGGGAAAACAAAAGCAATCCATTTCATTTTCCTACTTTTGGAAAAGTAGGTGGTGATTTTGTTTTAGATTTGATAAATAATGCATGGATATTGTGGAACAATCATATTTTTGCAAGATGTCAGAAGAAGAGAGAAGACAACAGTCAATAAGAGAATTGAAGGAATTGAGACAATAGAGGCTACAAGTGAACAAACAATTGCTGCAATTAGGAGTCAAGGGTGCTCAAAATACATCACCAAACAGGCCATCATACAGTGAGAATGAAGTCATAAGTGCCAAGAGATCTTGGACACCACAAGTGCCCTATGATGAAACTGAGGAGAACTCTGGAAACAAAGGTAATGTACTCTATTCACAACAAAGTACTTTAGATGAGTATATTCAAATTGAAGAGAGAGGCAAAAATATTTTGGATGTTTTTTCTGATATAAGGAGATATAAGGGAGAATCTATGAGTTTTTTATACAGCAGGATGGTAGATGTCTGTATGCAATTACCTCCTCATTTTAGGCCCACAAGACCCATATTTGTTGCACAATTTTTGAGAGCATCAGAGCCTGAATAAATTTATTGGTCAGATTCAGTAAAACAACATGCCTTTGATGTAGCAAATAAATTTATTGATTCCATGCTTGGGAAAAAGTATGTGGATACTACCAACAGTGCTTCAGAAGCCACAATAGAAGAAGATATCATGTTGTCTAACAGTGAATATGTGGAGAGTTTCTCTTGCATAATAGATTGTGAGTCAAATTGTGAAGATGAAATAGTGGATATTGATCTTCAACAGGATGATTGTTGCAACTATTATGAAAATCAAGAAGAGGTTGGAGATATGGTAGAAGATATGGAAGTAGAGACTTGTTCACTTAGCAGTGAGCAAGTTTCAGATTTATTAACTCTGGAATACCAGAAGTATGCACATGAAAATGGTTCCAAGACTTTAGTCCCAGCCTATATATGCTTTGACAGTGAAGATACTATGTGTAGTGAGTCAAATGGTTCCATGTCCATCTCTCACAGTGATGAAAATATTGAAGCTGATCATGAATTTGTTTGTGTCCAGGAAGAGGTATGTGAATTGAATGATTTATGCCTACAATATAGAGATATTGGTTTGCATATTATTGATGATGGATGTCCAACATTTGTTAATTCAAGTATGTGTGAGGTTGACTGTCTGGATCAAGAGTATGTGTCAATAACAATTGATGATGGGAAAGAACTAGAGAGTATTTCTGATTTGATTGATTCAGAGAATATTCATGAGATAGAAATTTTTGATTGCCATAAGGAGTATTCAGATTTTCAGGGCCTAGTGCAGTTGTAGGCACATTCAGCAACATATGACAATGAGCATGCCTATGAATGTTTTATTGAATGCGGATACATTTTGTATGCTAAAGATGATAAATATTTTTTATATGATAATAAGAATGATGAATGGTGAAATGATAAATTGAATATGAATTAGTTTGAATGTAATAATTTTCTTGAGGTTTTCAATGGCAGTACATGTTGTAGGGTGGGTGGAATGGATAGTTTCAAAAGAAACCTGATGAGCTCTGATAAGAACAAACTCTATGATAGAGGAGAGGGCAAGTTTTTCCTTTTGGGTGGCCTAGGACCATTCCATGTGGTTTGATTTTTGAACCATAGTAGGTATAGAGGATTAAGGATTGCCAGTGCATGGACAATTCTTAGCAATGCCTCTTTAAAAAATTATTTTCTATGCACAGTAGTCTAGAGTTTTGCCATTCTCCATGCTCCATTGTCATTTCCTTCACTTTTCATTCCCTTCATCTACCATGGCTTTCATTTTTCATATCATTTACTCAGTGTGCTCTTCCAAATATTTTTGGATTCTTGCAGTGATTGCACAATCACTCATCCCCAACTGGAGCCACTGTTAGGACTAAAAATTTCGATGAAGAACCCGAAGGTCTTTTCTTTTTTTGAGCCTAATATTTCCATTATCTCTCATAGAATTATTCACTGCCCTTTATAAATAGCTTTTACCTTTGTGTCATTATCTTATTTTTGGCATTTAAAGCTTTCACATTTTACCCACCCCTATTTAATTCTATAATATTTCCTATCTTTTCATCCTCTCTTATTATTATTCATGCCATACCGCTTTACTGTGGCCTCCCACAATGGGCTCGTGGTATAGAGGTGGTGGTTATCAGCAGTCAACAAAGCAAGCAGTGGGTTGGCATGGTGAACATTCGATGTAGCAGTAAATGCTTACCGCACCACCGCATGTGGTCTAAGCATAAACCGCAGTAGCACGATGGGTGGTAAGTTACCGGCCAGGCAACAGTTAAGAGATTCCACCGAGAAACTGCAGGGGGTCATCTCATAGACCGCAGTGACTGTGGTTGACGGTTAATGAGCAATGGCTAGCGGTTGGTGGAAATAGGTAGTGGTCAACAAAGGCAGTCAATGGAAGATAGGGAGGCGATGGAGAATAACAATTAGCAGTTACCGCGCAACCGCGGAGAGTCAAAAAGGAGACTACGGTAATGTGGTAAGCAGCGAAGGTAACCGCTAGAGCTAGGCACCGCGACACCACGGGTGGAAAATTCAAACCCGTGGTAGCATGGTAAGGTGATAAATGACACCAGCACAGTCAAGGTCAAGGTACCGTGTTACTGTAGGGAGACGTAAGTTTGACCGCTGTAAGGCAGTAGAAATACAAGGAGACTCCACAGTATTAAATAAAGTGAAATGTAAGGATAGGCGGTGAGTTAACAACGGGGAGAATGGTTAGTAGTTTGAAGAATAGCCACCACAGTACCGTGGGAGGGTAAGGAGGAGACCATGGTGGCAGTGGTAAGAGAAGATGGAAGTCGTGACAGTCAGTGGTGGGACCCGTCAAATTCAAAGCGGTAAAAGAAATAAAGAAATGCACGGAGCGATTAAAATGTCAAAGAAAAATCAAAGGCGAGCAAAGTATTAGATTAAAATCAAAGCTCGATTATTGTAAAAATATTTAATTTGCCGAGAGGCAACATAATTAAATATTTTAAATCTCTATTGTAGAATTTCAAACAGTTTTACCAGAATAGTGAAGGGTTGTCTCTTCAAATTTGATGTATAAATGATTTTAAAAACTAGAAAGAAAGAGGGGGGAGACGGTAGGAGTTAGATTTTTCCCGAGAAGGGACTGGGAATGCAAAATAATGTATAGAATTTCTTTGAAGCAAAATCAATGGATGGATTATTTTGGATTGGTGAAACCCATTCTGTGTTCAGTTGTTGAGTTGTAATCATTTATATTTCTTATCCATTTGTCTCCAACTTGAAGTCCTTTGATTTTTTAAATCAATATATCAAGCATATGTTTGATTTATCAGGGTGCATTTTATCTCTTTGTGTGATTTTTATTTGTTGGTAGCTACAAGTCAAAGTTAAAATTCCTTCAAGTAAGTCACAGTAACTTAGGATTTCTTTTGGATCATTGAAGTAGAATTTGGTAAGAAAAAATTCCAGCCTTATTTATGCAAGTCATAAGTAAATGAAAATATATGCTAGTCATGAGATTTCATTTTATAAAGTGCCTAACAACTTGAATTAAAACCAGAGAGGGGAACACACATAATTCATAGTATTTGACTCCATTGCCCATGTGGATAGAAGGCACTGATCTGCCTCAACCCAGAGATCAGATTTCATACAATTAATATTTTCAAATCCTTTCATTTGTGCAGTATGAGTAGGAGTAGTTTTAGTGTTTATGTCTATCCACTTCCCTTGCCATTGTGGGTAGATTGTTGCATCAAGAATTTCATTTCAAATCTGAATCATTCATTAGGTTCACCCACCTACGTCTAGCAGAGCCTGAAGATCAGAAGGTACAATTGCATCAATTGGCCTTGTACATTGGCCAAAAGTGTTGTAAGAGCTTGGCAAACTCTTCTGGTTAAAACCTGCATTTTTGAAACCCAACACAACCCACTTTTCCTTATTCTTCTAGCATTCTCTGTGGTGGGGTTGACTATGAACCTTTGCCTAAATTCATTGATGTTGACATTGCCTAGGTTTGTGTTCGAGACCTTTCTCCACTCTATGGTAACTTTGGAAGTTACCTCCACTCCGTGAAATTGAAACTTCATTTGGTCCTTATCCTCTTTCCCTCTCAAGGCCTTAGTTGATTTCTTTCCCTTTTCTTTCTTGGTGGATGCCCCCGATGATCATGTAGCTAGTTCCATAAATCCTACAAGCATAGGTGCAATAAGCATATTCATATATCAAATGGGGGAAGCTTTAGTGAAATCCTGCAAAGGAGTCATTAGATCAAATAATTCAACCTTTAAAGATCACATCATCTGCTAAAAATTATCATTTTCCTTTTGTTCAAAGGAGATTGGACAATGTGGGCCCAGGGGTGTAGGTTTCACTAGGCTGGTAGCTATTTTGAGGTCTGTCATTAGGAAACGATGCTGGCAAGGTGGAATCCCGCAAACAAAATTCCAAGTAGCAGGTTCCGCAGGCACTGAGGACGGCCACCGAGAATTCTTCTAAGGTTCATGCTTTAGCAATGATGCGGGCAGAAGACCGCAAAATGCAGTCAAGCTAAGGACATTTAGAGACGGAAAAGACAGGATGATGGTCCACACCGTCAGGTCCACCAAATCCCTTGGCACTTATCATTTTGTGAACTGGCAGTGAAAGGAGGGCCGGAATCCACACACCTGGAGGCATGCCAGACACTGTCGTTGAGGAATGCCATTGGGACCGCAATGGCCCACAGATGATGATCCATCTGGATTAGTCTACAAGAGGTTCTAACTTAGATGTTTTGTGTGATCAGGCCAAACTGAGATCAATGGTGTAGAGTCTGCATTGTGGACGGGTGGAGGGAGTCAGCCATTTTGAAATGATGATTACCAAAGAGCAGCCTGCAAACAACATCCCACATGGGTCAGCCCACAGGGACCTCATACTTAGTCATTTCAGAAGTTTCATCCTGACAACAAGGGAAGGGTCGAGACCCGTAGAGAAAAATGAAGGGTTAGGTCATCATTTTAAGCAGGATGTTTCAAACAACAGTGAATGGTGGATGGCGGTCTCCATGATACAACCCACAAGGGTCCTTCAATGCAAATGTCCATTTGGCAACAGTCTAGTCGATGGAGTCCACAGAGCGAGAGGGCGCCACATGGTAGCCAGTTGGAAATGGAAAATAAAAGGGGCACTAACAAAGCGAGGGCCCGCAAGGGCGGACCCGCAGATGTCAACAACTAAGAAGAATTAGCCACATGTCAAGTTTGGTTTCAAGGGTGATTGAGGATGGGTCCACGAAGCCCGCAATGTAGAATGGTAGGACAAGACGACCGTCTAAAAACAACGAGGCCAAGTGGCATCTTATGAGAATAATCTCGCAAAGCAAAACCTGTGAGGGTCACTGGAATTCCACCCCAACTTAGGATTTTAGTCAATTTTTAGGGGTAATAGCAATTACGGAGGGTCCACCCACGAACATGGGCCCAACAAGGGTGGCGATAGTTGGGCCAAAGGTCAGTGTGGGAGCAACAATGGTGAGAGTGTTGCGGGCCACAAGGGTGTGGTTTGCCTAGTTCAACAACAATGGTGGGAGGTTTAAGTTCTGTCGGACCTAGATGGGCACACTTCGAAGGTTTTCAAATTTCCAAAACATTGGTTTTGCATGCCACAATATTCATCATCGATTTAAGGTGTCCTTTTGAATTTTTATCAATTTTTATGAAATTTTAAGGAAAAAACATGTGACTGAGGAGCAAAATAAACCCTACCTTGACAATCCGCATGAAGGATGATGAATCCAATCAATAATGCATCTCAAACAATGATGGCAGGATGCGGGTAGAGAGGCAGTGAAGGCAGGGGGCTCTAACAGTTTTCCAAAAAGAATGTCAATGAAAATAACATTTCAACTTTGCCTATTTATACAATTTGGAACAATTAATGCTCACACTAAATGTGAGTACAGTTGTAGGAAGATTTGGTGGGCACAAGTTTCAAAAGGATCAATGGTGGGAAACGTGGAGCCCACATGGCGAGCGACATCCAGTCGATTGTCGTTTGAAACAACGAAGGAAACAGACATGACGAGCCCAGAGTCTATAGGGTGGATGGCCGAATAGGCTTGTTCATCGTGCAAATGGTGAAGGCAGGATGAAACTCCACATACAAAGGCCCACAAGGGCAGATCCGTAAGCAGCAAAAGATGGCAGCTTCAAGGTTCAAAGGAAAATAGCCCAAGGGGACTCCGTAGAGGCCAAAGACTTCAAATTTTGGGGATGGTGAAATTTGGTCAACCTAAGATGATGACTTTAGGGCTCATTGACCATCTAGGAGTTCAAAAATAGGGGCACGCAAAATCAGACAATGGAAAAAAGTGACCTGGCACAAGCAAAGAAGAGAGGGTCCTCGTTAAGAATGGGGCGTGTGTGCTACAGACACAACAAAGCTAAGGGAATTCTTCATGATGTCATGGTTACCATTGAAACATGAGACTATCCAGTGGAATTTTTGGTCCTCAAAGCTAGAAAGAAAGATTCTGGATACCCAATTATCTTAGGTAGACCATGGTTGGCAACAACTGCAACATTGATAAACTGTAGATTAGGTAGTATGATCATCTCTAATGGAAAAAAAATAGAAAGAGTTTTCATTATATCCTCCTACTCAACCTTCAATTGAATCTAATACTCAACCTTGGGTTGATGAGGATATGGAGTTTGAAGGGGATGGTATTGTGGAATTAGCAATGGTTACTTTAATGGAAAATGTAGAGGAATGTGAAGGACAAAGTCTTAATCTTGAAAAGATTGAACAAGTTAATGAGGAGAGGGACTTTCATGGAATCTTGCAGAATAAAATTTCCCATCCTTTTCCTTTGAACACACTTGTTGGGGGGCCACTTTATACTAAGAATGAAATGAAGGAGATCACTATAATAGGAGATAAACCTCTTTTCATTAATTCATCCTTGTCCTTTTCATAGGAAGAGAAATTAAAAAAAACTTTAGAAATCACACTAAAGAATTTGCATGGGAATACAAGGACATGCGAGGAATCCATCCCTCTATCTCCACACATCATATTTACACAAAATATGTTAAGCCAATGAGGCAAGTTCAAAGGAGAATCAATCCTATTATGAGAGACCTTATCAAGCAAAAAATAGAAAAGTTGTTAAAGATAGGATTCATCTATCCAATATCTAATAGTCAATGGGTTTCCCCATTGGTTATTTTTTCAAATAAAAATGGTAAGTGGCGAGTATGTATTGATTATAGGGAATTAAATAAATCTACTAAGAAGGATCATTTTCCTTTACCATTCATTGATCATGTACTTGATAACCTTGTTGCAAGTAGTTATTTATCTTCCTTGGATGGTTTTAGTGGATATAAAAAAATCCAAGTAGCTCCTGAAGACCAAGATAAGATTACTTTCACATTTCCTTGGGGTACATATGCCTACACAATTTTACCGTTCGGGCTATGTAATGCACCAACAACTTTTCAAAGAGTTATTTTAGCTATCTTTGTTGATTTGATAACCTCATGTGTAGAAGTGTATATGGATGATTTCACAGTCCATGCACAAACATTTGAGGAAGCTCTTGAGATTTTAAAAAAAAAATTATAAAGGTGTAAAGAGAATAGGTTATCTTTGAACCATGAAAAATTTTCTTTGATGATGACAAAAGGAATTGTACTTGCACACTATATTTCAAAACAGGCGATTAAATTTGAACCTAAGAAAGTTGAAATCATTCAGAAGATAGAAATTCCTATAAATCAAAAAGGAGTTCGTAGTTTTCTTGGGCATGTTGGGTATTATAGAAGATTCATAGAAGGGTTTAGCAGGATTGCTAAGCCTTTGTTTACATTACTCAAGAAAGATGCGAAATTCTTATGGATAGGTGATTGTCAACAATCTTTTGAGAAACTTAAACAAGCCTTAATCGCTTCTCCAATCATTAGAGGACTTGTATGGGGAGTTCCATTTCATATCCATTCTAATACTTATAATTTTACAATTGGTGTAGTTTTAGGACAAGAATATGATAATTATGCAATGCATGCAATCTATTATATTAGAAAAAATTTAAATCCTACATAAAGAAACTATACAACCATTGAAAAAATATTTTTGGTTGTGATATATGCAATTAACAACTTTAGGCATTATATTACAGTTTATAAAATATTCATCCACACAGACCATGCTGCTATAAGATATCTCATGAACAAGGTTGTGATGAGTGGATGAATCATAAGATGGTTGTTGTTGTTATAGGAATTTTATGTAACTATAATAGATAAACCTGGAAAGGATAATGTTGTTGTTGATTTCCTATCAAGAATTATTTTGTAGGGTGATCAGGATTTGGTTGATGATACATTCCCAGATGAACATTTATTTGTAATATCAATACTACTAGAAAGAGACACCCCACAAGTCATCTGGTGTTTTCATTGATGGAAACCCTAGTCAATAATCCCATTTGCACCTGAATGATTTCTTATACCAGAATTCAAATTGAAGATATGTGTTATCTATCAAAGCTAAAACATGGCATTCGATAGAGTTGTGTACATTGACTCATATGTAATTTCCTATTATCATTTTGTGTTGTGGATCTCAGGGAAGGTCTTCTGATGTATGACCTATCTTATCTTTGAATCATCGGGCTTCGCACTGATTGGTGTGCAAGTTAGAAGATCCAATTTATTGATTTTTAGTCTAACAATGCAGAAAGGTTGACTAGATGAGTGTAGCGTGTTGCGGATATTCAAGGCATAATTGTTTAAGGTGTTTTGTGTTCGAGACATTCTATTCTGGATCCTTACTATTTTTTAGCTGACATTGTTTGATTCACATTGATAATTGTCTATGGATTGGGCCGACAGTTTGTGCATGTTTCATATTTTGTTAAAGCCAACATGCAATTGTTCTAATCTCTAGTTGTGGATATATATAATCAATTATTCATATCATTTTGAGATATGATGCAAGAGTTAGAAGGATTATAGATTGATTGTACATAGTTTCACTTGAGTAGAAAAAATATCGGTGATTCAAATTAAAGTAGACAAAGTTTCAAGAGAAGAATCAGACAAAATGTGAAGAATGTGACCAATGTGCTTAACCGAAACTATGATCAGGCATTAGCAGATTCTATCTCATAGTTCATCCACTCGAGTTGTCTTATGAATGTGATTGTAAGATAGTGAGTCTTCTTTTGGTTAGAAATCCTTTTGTATTTGAGCACTGAGCTTTAGGAAGTGTTCTTGAATGCATGTGCATTCCATTTGCAAACACTTATTTTGAGTATACTCATATTGTGGATTGACCTCCACCATGGATTTTCCCCTAACAGGGTTTCCACTTAAAAATCCTTGTGTTATGGTATTGTGGTCGATTGCCTTATGTTCTTGCATTTTTATTTTGGTTCAATGCTATAATTGGTTTAAGGATCAAGTTAATAAAGTTAAATTTTGCATAACACTGATTCACCCCCCCTCTCAGTGTTCCTTGATTCCAACAATTGGTATCAGAGCAACCGGTTCCACTTTCAACAAAAGAGCCATGACAATTAATGACATCATTGAATTGGATGTAAAATTTTCTTCTATGGTTATTGGATATAAAATTTATCATTCCAGCCGAGATAACTCTGTATCTGGTACTACAATCTATGCAGCTTATCAAATGATCAAGGAAAATGTAGAATATGATTTATGCAAGTTACTCTAGAGCCAACTAATTGAAAACCTTGGTAAAATCAAGAAGGAAAAGAAGCACTTTTTCAAGTATGGCAATCTGTTGTTATGTCTATTCTTCTACTTCATGAATGAAGTTCTAAGAGTTGGTAAAGTGCAATGGGAAGGTGACAGACCTGTAGTTGTTCAAATCAGAGACATCTTATACAGAATTGGAGATAGCAAAGCAAGGAATACTGCTATCTGGGGCTACTTCAAAACCTTTCAAAGTGAAATGAAAGCTATGGAAAGTATTCCTAAATCTATTGTGGAAAAGTATAAGGACACTATTTTCTTCACGGTTGACATTGATCAGTGTTTGATGGAAGCAAAAAAATCTAGAACAGTTTAGATAATTCTTATGGGATATGAGGTTGAAGAACACATTTTGGAGTTGTATGCCCAACACTTGTTGAGTAAACCTCAAGATCCAATAGAAGAAAGGTTTGGTACCTTTAAAGAGAAGAATATGTGAGTGCATGGAAAATTGAAGAAGCCTATGATAATCTGAAAGGTGAGAAAGGAAGTTGAAGCTTTTGGAGAAAGCATTGGCATATCAATTGAAGCAATGAGGGAAGCTAGGAAGAAAAGAGAACAAGTTGAAGAAGGGGAGCCTGCTAGAACTGAGTCAGCTAGTTTGATAGCATCCTCTATCACATCTAGATCTACAAGGAACTCTGCACCCTCATCTAGTCCTATAAAGAAATCAAGCCCAATAAAAGTTCAAGTCAAGACATTCGGAAGAGAAGGAAAGAGGAAGAAGGATAAAAGCACAAGAGTCTATGTTGTTGTTGAAGATGATGAAGAAACTGAATCAGATGAAGAAGTAAGAGAAATCAAGCATAAGGGGAAAAAGGCATCAAAATTCTCTAAGGACAAGCCCTTCGGTGAAGAAAAATCCAAGAAGAAGGTGAAAACTGATAGATCAAGTATGATGGTAAAGGAAGTGGAAAAAGATTTAATTAAGGATAGTAATCTCAAACTAGTTTTTGAATGGTATGAAACTTTTGATAGTGTCAGTTAGAGAACTCTTGAAGAAGCCACAATAAAATATTTGAATATTTTCAATATGAATCTCATAGAAATAATATCAGAGTTACTTAAAGGGTTATATGAAGTCTTAGAAATGAGGAGAGTAAATGCAAGAGCTGAAGATGAACGAATGAGAGAACACATACTTTCTAATCTATGTCTAGTAATGTCAATAGAAGAAATGAAGAAAATCCTCAATGACGCTAAAAGGTTTTTAAGAGAAAATCAAGGGTGAATAAGCTTATGCTTGAGCAGACTGAGGAAGTAGCAAAAGACATTGAGAAAATTATTAAGGTAGTTATGTTGAAGAACAGATATAATGTTATCTCTGAAGAAACTCATGATCTGGAAGTTCAAGATGTTCAAGCTAATATTGAAAAAGTGAAAGAAGAAACAATCAAGGACACTCAAAATCCTCAAGATATGGAAGATACTGAAATTCCCATGGAGATTGAAGCTCCTAAAGATATGTTAGTTGAAGAAATAGAGATTCCCAAAGTCAAGCAAGAATCTAAGATTGAAGAAAAGAAGGCTGAGGCAAAGGAGGTTACTATGGAAGCAAGAGACACTACAAAGGCAGTAAAGAAGTTTTTAGAAGAACAACAGGAGGATTTTGACCTTGAATTGGTTGAAGGTCCTATCAACTTGGACACTTTATCTCTTATCCAGAACTGGAAAGTGGCATCATTTTCTCAGACCAAGGCAAGGGAGGAGATATTGAAATCTCACATTGAGGAAAGTGAGTTCTTTAGTCTTGCATCCAGTATCTTGGAGAAGATCATGCCCACACATGTCAAGGACTCATTCGATTCTCCCTCCAGTTAGATGAAGAAACTTATCAACTCTGTAAGTACTCACTTTGAGTCTCTTGAAAAGTTAGCTGAGGATAAGGTCTAGAAAGAATTTGATGCAAACAGGTTCAGTAGATTGAAGTGTATGATTGCTAATGATAAATCCTTATTATCTACCTATGAAAAGAACATTCAAGGTGCATTATATAAGGGTGAAAATATCTACAATTCATGCTTATTCTTGTTAAAATTTATTGAGGTCACTGAGAAGAAAATTAAGGAATATGAGAAATAGTTAGCAGATATTTCTCAAACCTTTGATCCTCTAACTGTTTCTGTGAGTAAGCAAGAAGGTCAAATCATATCCCTACTTGAGAAAATTAAAATTTTGAAGCATGAAAAAGATAGAATTGTTGAAAGGGTATGTGATCTCAGAAGACTAATTGGTCCCAAAATGGATACAATGATTAGTGCATTGAAGGAAGCACAAGATGCTATGGTTATCAGTGATCCAGAAAATCTTGAGTTAGCAAAGATGCAATCCTACCTGTTCTATGGTCACGTGTCTATTTTGGAGAGTCTCAAAAAGGGTTGGGACACTAGTTTAAGCATGTTGAAGAAATTTTTTGTAGACATATTCAAGTCCGTCTAAGTTAGAAAAGCATGTTTGTACATATACAGTTTTGTATGATTTTTGGTATACGGATTCCCATATTTTCCATTGATGTCAAAGGGGGAGTGTGGGACAATGAAAAATGTCATATTCATCTCAAGGTGAGTTGTGAATTTTTTTTTTTAGGATTGCAGTGTATTCATGTTGCTACTAATTTTGACACTTAGTCATTTTTTCACTAAGTGTTGCCATCAATGCCAAAGGGGGATATTTTTGGAAAGAGACACTCCACAAGTCATCTAGTGTTGTCATTGATGGAAACCCTAGTTAGTAATCTCATCCGCACCTCAGTATTTTCTTATATCAGAAGTTAGATTGAAGATATGTGTTATCTGTCAAAGCTAAAGTAGGGCATCTGACAGAGTTGTGTCCATTGAATCATATGTAATTTCATGTTATCATTTTGTGTTGTGGATCTCAGGGAAGGTATTTTGATGTATAAACTATCTTATCTTTGAATGATCAGGCTTTGCACTGATTGGTGTGCAAGTTAGAAGATTTGGTTTATTGATTTTCACTCTAACAATGTAGAAAGGTCGACTAGATGAGTGTAGTGTGTTGTAGATATTCGAGGCATGATTTTTTAAGGTATTTCATGTTTGAGACATCTTTTTTTGGATCCTTACTATTTTTTTTCCGACATTGTTTGATTCACATTGATAATTATCTATGGATTGGGCTGACAGTTTGTGCACGTTTCATATTTTGTTAAAGCTGACATGCAGTTGTTTTAATCTCTAGTCGTGGATATATAATTATTTTCATATCATTTTGAGATATGATGCAAGAATTAGAAGGATTATAGATCAATTGTGCATAGTTTCACTTGAGAAGAACAAAGATTGGTGATTCAAATTAAAGCGGATAGAGTTTCAAGAGAAGAATCAGATAGAATGTGAAGAATCTGACCAATGTGCTTAACCAGAACTATAATTAGGCATTAGAAGATTATATCACATATTTCATCCACTCCAATTATCTTCTGAATGTGATTGTAAGACAGTGAGTCTTCTTTTGGGTATAAATCCTTTTATATTTGAGCAGTGAGCTCTAGGCAGTGTGCCTGAATGCATGTGCATTCCATTTACAAACACTTATTTTGAGTATACTTATATTGTGGATAAACCTCCATCATGGTTTTTCCCCTAACTATGGTTATGGTGTTGTGGTTGATCACCTTATATTCTTGCATCTTTCTTTTGGTTTAATTCTACAAGTGATTTAAAGGTCAAGTTAATAAAGTTATATTTTGCAGAACTTTGATTCACCCCCCCCCCCCTCTCAATGTTCCTTGATTCCAAAAAATGCATCCTCCATGGTTTGTTGACCTTCAAAATTACCTTGTAATAGGGAAGTGCCCCAATCATTTTAGTTTTAAGCATAAAAAAAGGTTAATTCATGAGAGTTATAGATTTCAGTGGATTAATGGTTTATTATTTAAGATGTGTCTTGACCATGTCCTTTGTAGGTGTGTTGCTGAGATAGATGTCTATGATGTAGTACATGCATGTCATCATGAGCCGAAAGGAGGAAATTACTCTATGATCAAGATTGTTCATAAGCTCTTAGGAGTTAGTTATTTCTAGTTGAATATGACAAAGGATGTTTCATTCTTTGTCAAACATTGTGATGAATGTCAGTGCATGGGTAGGCCTACACCAACCATGGAGATGCCATTACAGCCTCAAATAGCTCTTGAAGCATTTGAAAACTGGGGAATTGATTTTGTGGGAATTGTTGATCCACCTTCCAATGGACATCACTATATTTTGGTTTGTAAAAATTGTGTCACAAAGTGGGCTGAAGAAAAATCTTTACCAGTAGCAAGAGAGGACAAAGTGGCTGATTTTTTGTACAAGCATATTCTTCAAAGATTTGGTGCACCAAGGGAAATAGTTTTTGATCAAGGACCATAGTTCATGTCTACAATGATGGGAGATTTCATGAAAAAATATGAAATGACACATAGGAAGTCCACTCCATACCATCCACAGGGAAATGGGCAAGTGGAAGTCACCAACCGAGAATTAGAAAATATTTTGACAAAAATTGTTTCATTAAGAAAAATAGATTGGGCAGAGAAGTTGGATGAAGTAGTCTGCGTGTATAATACAACCTAGAAGACTACTACTGGGTTTTCTCCATATGAATTAGTATATGGGAAGACTCCAGTCATTCCAATTGAGTTTGAATTACAAACACTGAGAACAACATTGGATGTTGGCATTGACTTATCAGAAGAAGAGAAAAAGAGTGTTACAACTAAACCGGTTAGATGAGATGAGAATGGAATATCTCTAACATACTGAAATGATTCAAAAATAGAGAAAAGAGGCATGAAAAACATATTGTAACCAGAAGATTCAAGAAGGGAGATTGGGCACTGTTGTTTGATTCCAAATTTCATGAATTTAAGGGAAAGTTCCACACAAGGTGGTTAGGACCATAAGATATTGACCAAGTCTTTAAAAATGGAGTTGTGCAGTTGGTACCTATTGATGGAGAGAGATGAGTTATGCTAGTTAATGGTCACAAATCGAAAATATACCATAAACCTAAATCAAAGGAGGAGTTCTTATCAAAATTGGAACACAAAATTGAACACTAATGAAAGATATTTCTTCCATGAGGGAATGTGTTCCTGAGTAACCTTTTGAAGAAAGGCTTGAATAGAAGGTAGATTGAAAACCAAGAAATGGTAGTTTACCTTTTGAATAAAGGGGATGAATTGAAAACCAGAAATGGTGGTTTATCTCTCTAAAAGAAATAAAAATATATATTAAAAAAAAAAGAGAAAAAAATGAAGGAATGGCTGAAAACCAAAAATGGCGGTCTTCCTAGATCAACTTCAGTTCACTCTGGAGAGCTCCAGAGAGCTCCTAAAAGCTCCTGATGACTCCTGAAGATATTTTAAATTTTCAGCAATAACCTTCACACTAATTTTGGGCCATGTTTTAATTAATTCATTGGAATTAAATGCCAATTGAGTTAGTTAGCACACTCGAATTAACTTTGGCATTAATTAAAAGGTATGCAATAATTGTACATATCATTTCTAAATATTTTTTTTTCAATTTAGTCATTAGAAATAAATTGAATATTAGTATAGAACTCTCCACCAAAAGAGTTAATAATTTTGTAATAAATGAGTTTAATGATTTTGAATCTAGCGGGGGGATTAAGAAGTGATTTTGAAAATATTGTTGTAGTAATGACAAGTGATGGTGAGTTGTCTCACTTCCACATCACTAAATTTACTAATGTTAGCCGCACTACCAAATTTACAAATCATAGATGCAAGGTACAAGGTGGTTGCATGTGAATTGTCTGAAGGAGTAAATGAAATAAATAACTGCATGTATTGATTGATGTGAGGTTTCTTAAAAATTTTGTAGTTGGAAAAGGTGATCATTCTATTTTTTTACTTAATTGAGGTAGCTAGTTCTTTCTAAAGTTGTAAGGGAAAGAAAGATGGGGAACAAGCGAAATGTTGAACCTGAGAAATTTATTCTAGACCCAGAAACTGAAAGATTTCTAAGAGAAGCTGGGTGGTTAGATTTCACCATGAAGTATGAGGGATTCCAACAAGAATTGGTTGAATAATTTGTAAGGAATTTCCATGTAAAGGTTACCAGGGTCAGAGATGAAGTAATTAAGGTCACTTCAGAAATAATGAGTGAAATATCAGGAATACCTGCTGAAGGGAAGCCGATTGAAAAAGGGCATGTAAAATATGAAGAGTTAGTGGCAGCATTTTATCAAGAACTTGAAAAGAAACCAGAGATTTTGCTACATAAAGTAGATCAGAGAGGAATTTCACGCAATAGTTTGGAAGAGCCATGGAGAACTGTTGCCACTTGGCTGATGAAATTATTCACTTGTGAAGGTCAATACGGCACTGTGTTAGGGCCAAGAATGTGGTTATTGATACATTTGAGGTATGGAAATATAGAACCGTCTACCAAAATCAATTTACTTGCATTTCTCTTTTCCCAAATTTCCTCCATGATATCTAGGGTGAAATCT
This sequence comes from Sequoiadendron giganteum, assembly GCA_007115665.2. Taxonomy (NCBI): domain Eukaryota; kingdom Viridiplantae; phylum Streptophyta; class Pinopsida; order Cupressales; family Cupressaceae; genus Sequoiadendron; species Sequoiadendron giganteum. The sequence continues at coordinate 458,311,214 of CM021108.1, forward strand.
AGGGGAGAATCTTCAATAACGTATCATGGGTTAATCCACTTGATAACCAAAAAACATTTCTTAAGAAAAGAAACTAGTAAACAAGGGTGGCTAGAGTTTTTATCTGTGCCTTTTAAAAAGAAAAAAGGGAAAATCAGAAAGGGGCCTGCAACAAAATTAGGAAAAAGAGAGTCCTCTAGGGAAAAATAGGAAAAGGACAAGAAAAAGAGAAAATTATAGAAGTCTATTAGGGTAACTCGTACTATTACCAAAAAGAGGAAACAAGACATAGATAAGGAAAGCTCTAATACTGTTGAAAATGTTGTGTCAACTCCTGAGGAAACCCCAATTTTTGAAACCCAACAGGAAAATTTTGAAGTCCATGAGGAAGTCCAAACTTGTGTAGTCACCTGAACAACCTCACAACCCTCTTGAAGACCCAATTTTGTCTCCTAAAAGGACACCTATGAGAGAGAATTTTCACTCTCCTAAAAAATCTTACTCCCAATCTGAAGAAAGAGAGGCCTTGGAGGAGTATGAGGATGAAGAGGCTAATAAATTTCCTTTGCAATCCCCAATTTTAGAAAGAAGGAAAGGAAAAGAACCAATAGTTGAACCAAAAAAATCCATGCAATTACAAGAAGAAGAAGAAGAATCAAAGGAAGAAAATGAAATAACAAATATTATGGCTATTTCAAGAATACAAACAGAATTAGAAGAGGAAAGAAGAAGAATAGAATTCCTCGAGGAGAAATTAAGGAGGAAGGAAGAAGAGTTACAGAATTTTGTGAGTAAAATAGAACAGCTAGAAAGGGAAATGGCTAAAAAAGAACATGCTCTGCAAGGACAATTAAGTGAAATAGAAAGAACCTTACAATATTTTAATGCACAACCATTGGCCCGAGCTGAAGAAACAACAAGGTGTAGTGTTGGGGAGATACGAAAATTAAGAGCAGAGTTATAGCAAAAAGAAGACCAGCTAAGACAACAATCTCCTATGTTGCACTCACATGAAGCTTCCACCTCATCTGCTCCAAGAAGATATCTTTCTCTAACTGCATTAAAATTTAAACATGAGAATAATCATTTGAGGACTCAAAACCAACAGTTAGAAAAACAAAGAGATGAAATCAATGATAGACTTCAGTAAATTGTAGAGTTACCTTCTGCAATGTTGTCAATGAGGAAAAATTCAGGTTCATATGCACTATTTTTGAGAGAAAGATTCATCCAGTGGAAGATAAATCAATTGATACTTAAAATGAAAATTGATTATGAGGATGATAAGGAATTTCTTGACAATTTCTTTAACAGTCATCCTACCATTCAGAATCAGATGTGTGAGTATTTTCAGCATGGCTTTCTACTTGGTAATTTTCCATAATCCTTAATGTTTTCATAGGAGAGCTTCAGATAAGGTCTTTTGTTTCATTGCTACAAAACTAAGTGGAATGGGAACATAGAGAAACATGGTATAAAGAGGCACAGATGAAACTGGGATTTCCTATGAGGATTGATATCCCTTGGTCTAGACCTTTTCGATCTCAATTCAAATTATTTGCCATGTCAGAAAACATAGCACCTACTTACAGGAGAAATTTGAATGAGAGAATCCAAGTGTTTAAGAGGGTTCAAGATCATCTTCCACATAGAGCACTGAGTGTAGCAAGGGATAGATTCAAAATTATTCCACCACAACTGAGAAGGAGAGAGCGTGTTTCACCAAGAAACATCACTTGGAGTCTGACTAGAGTAAGGACTGTGATTGATATCATTGAAGAGTAACAAAAAAATTGGATAGGAATGAGGTTTAGGCATCCTCTAATCATAATGTCAGCACCAATATTCGATGCACCACCACAATTTATTGGGGAAAATCTAAGGGACTGGATGGCGACAATTGAAAAGATGAATGGTTATGCTCATCCTAGAAGATTCTTGGAGTATGTGCTGCAGGATGTTGATCTAGTGGACATAATTGCTTGGTTGGTGGCTAAAAATAGGGATTTACCAGACCCTCAACCATGATGACATGGTTTACATCAAGAGGGGAGGATGATGAGTGCTTAAGAATGTTGTTTTAATTAATTTTTTTATAAACTCAAAATACTTCATTATACTATTAATTAACTATTATGGCAATACATTATATGTTTAAATGTTTTCTTGTTTTATATTATACTTGACTAATTGAAGGATATATTAGATGTGGTGTTTTGCATTAAATGTGATTCTTTTGGTGAATGTTAATAAGAAATGACTATGCAAATCGAAATATCTTCTATCATGGTTGCAATCTATTTTTGAGGATTTCATGCAAGTACATAAATGCTTACTATTGAGTTGAATCTGTTAAATTTTTTGTTTAACATGGCATTAATTATGCTCCTGAAAGTTCCAGAAAAATCCTGATGTGCTATGATTCTAAATTGGCTCTCTTCACCGATTTGGGAACTACTGCTCCAGTTGTAATTAATCGAGATTCTCTTGGATACTTTTAGTTAGACTTTCATTTAGTTTTGCACTCTATAATTTGGCAGTTACCGCCATAATCTTCAATTCAAAAATAAGGGATATTCTTATAAATATCTATCCTTAGGTTTAATTTGAGTTAGTCGATCTTTTGCTGAATATTGTAACTTTTCATACTTTGTACTTTTGTTTTACTCACCTATTTTGGCCAATTGGAATGAAAACAAGAAGTTGATCTAAATCACTATGTTTGAGGTCCCACCAAATGAAGAGCATGGCCTAATCAATCGAAGGAGGGGACCTTGTTTCATTGTTATTTGATTCAGTTATTTCTTTTTATATATAATTGGTTTGAAGTTAGCACTTTAATTCATGTTTATCAATGTTTAGCAATTGTATTTACTTAGATTAGATTACCATGATTCGAATTAATTAAGACATCTTATTGTAGATCAGAGTTAGGTCATAATTCCATCATTTACTGTATATTTCATTGAGTATTCATTTTCAAATGCACATAGTTGTAGTAAGTTTGGTAACAATGACTGATGTAAGAATTGAGTTGAAGCTAAATTGGAATATGTTCTTGGGAGTTAGTATTATTTCTTTCTAGATTAATGTTTAATTCTCTACAAAAAAAATAGATTCATTGTTTTCTAGATTAAAGTTCATTACTTGCAAGAGTAATTAGATTTATTTTCAGTAACTTTAAATTCTGCATTTTGGAATTAAAGTTAAATTGATTTATTTTGTAGATCTCTCAATGAACCAATTTTAGTTAAGTAAGGTAACATCTAAGCTGAGTAATTAGGATTAGAATAAGTTTAAATAAGCATTAGTTAACGAGAAATTTAGAATCATCCTTAGAAATTAGTTGTTATGTTATGCTTTGAAGTGCTCCTGAGAGCTCCTGAAAGCTCCTAAAGGAGACTAACTAAAATCAAAGTCACTGTTTATAGTGCAAAACCCCCCAATTTTTGGAGTCCTTCTCGTATATTGCTCTAAGACACACCTGGTTAGATAAATGAAAAATTAAATGATGTGAGTTGTGACATCAATGACCTCACCCATCACAATCATCAAATGTGAAAACATTCATAATGATAACAAGGAACAAACATATTTTATTCATCATCAGAATTCTCATTACATCCATTTTCACCCTATGAAGTAATAGTAAATAGTAACTATGTGTGAAAAATAGTGGAGAAGGGAATAACAATTTAAAACCCAACATACATATCCATGAAATGTCTTACATAAAAGGAATTGAAATAACAAAACCAAATTGCTACTGCTATCCTTTCAAATCATTCCATGGTTCTCTAGTCTTAAGGACCTTTGAATTCATGCTCTCAGATCTAGTTAAGTGTTGCACATGAATCTAAAATGATGAAAACCTAAGAAATGAGAAGATGTTGTGCAATGAAAACTACATGCCTACATCACTATATTTTTGTATTTTTGAAGTTTAAATGTTGAATGAAAGAGACAAGTGTTGCCATGTATGATGATACTATGATTAATGATGCAATTCTAATGTAATACTATGACAATCAATGAAATCTAATGCAATACTAAAATGATCCAAAGTAAAAGTACCATGATAACTAGATGCTCTATGAAAATGCAAACTCTCAATTTCTCTCAATTGCTCTCAATTTCTCTACCACAAGTTTGTCTCAATTTTCTCTTCAAAAGTTGTAGAATGATCTCCTATTTATATATTTTTCCAAGCCTTGAATGAGGTGGTAGAGATGGACGGTTGAGATCGTGATCCTGGGATAGCAATGGTGGAGCACAAAGAGGTTGGAGGAATTCATGGAGGCTGCTCCATTTGGAAGAGCAAATCTTCCAAGTGTCAAAGAGCATCAATTAGAAAGAGGAGCCATGTGTCTCCAAGGAGGTTAGGTTAGAAGAATAATTATAATTTAGAAAATTAGAAATAAAGGAAATCATGTGACATGTGATGATGTGGAGGGTGAGTTGGAGGAAGTTAGAGAATTATGGAGAAATGTGACAAATTTGAATTAAAAATTCAAATTTAATGAGAGGGGAATAATCAAATAACAAATTATTTAAATTTGTATATTTCATTAATTTAAGAGGGCAGATAATTTTTGGAATAGAAGAATTAAAGCGGTGAACTATACAAATAAATTTATCGATTTATTTATATAAGTAGAGGAATTAAGATTAATTAATTAAATCACTAGTATTTAATTAATTTGTGCTCTAGACCATTTTTATGTGTATACATTTTCTCCCTCTTTGAAGTGATGTGCGCAAACGCATTGCTTCAAAGAAAAATTTGTCAGACCGTGATCATAAAAATTTTGACATGCCCCAGATGTTGATTTTTCAATGATAATTGATGTATGCCCCCTCGAGAGATAAATCGAGGAATTTTTTATTTTTTAATGATTTTTGGATCTTTTAGAAAATTTTGATAATTTTGAAATTTTTTACGTGCTTCATCGATTTATCTCCCAAATATTGTTGTGAAATCTTCCCCAGTTGATTAATTGATGAATTTAGCTCCTTTGAAAAATAAAATAAATCCATGCCACTTAATTACCCACCTTACTATCACCTTTAATAGGTAAAAAGTGAAAAATAAAGCTCATTTGTGCATTGACAATTTGTTTTTTTTTTTGAGATATTGAGCAACTTTAAGCACTTAGAGAAAAATGGTGATTCTAATTCAGACTCATCGATTCGAGCGTGTGCGGCGGCACAAATGCCTAGTAGTGTATGGACCTTCAATACGAAAATATAAATCCTCTTTGTGAATTTTGAAATGATTTTTTCGCATTTTTGAAAACAATTAATTTTTCATTCAAATGTTTTAGCAAATCCATAGGATAGAATAGCACATAGGCTTAGGGTTTTGGTGCATACATGACCCGATGTAACACATCAGTTACCTATTTTAGTGCATAGGATTTTTTAGGGTAGAATTTCATTATTTTGCACATCCATGTGATAGAGTAGCGCATCCATAGGATTAGCACATAGGTGCACTGTTATAGCGCATTGATGTGAAACTTTAGCACTTCTATGAAAGTGACACATAAGTGGATTGTTATGGCGCATAGATCAAATTTTCTAGCGCATCTGTGTTTTAGGGCATAGAAGCGTTGTAATGGCGCATCCATGCAAAAATTGAGAATTTTTTATTTTTCTCCCTGATTTGGAAGTTTTAGATCATGTCAGCCTTCGGGTTGATTTTGATTGATGATGTTGATAGATTAGGTGATGATTGATCTCATGATAGGTGAGATTTGATGACTAATTGATGATAATTGTCCTCATGATTAGTGAGGATCAATAATAGGTTGATTGGTTGACCTCATGATAGGTGAGGTGCTTCGATAGATTGATAGGTTGATTTATTGATTGATTGCTTGATTTGATATAGTGTTGATTGGCAATATGCTATGATGATAGGAGAGTGATTTAGGAGTCCTGATGTCTCAAAAGTGATTCTCGAAGACATGGGATATGATCCCACAAATGGTACAGGCTGACATGGATGTGATTGAGAGATGCGGGTTATACTATTTGATTTATATGCCCCAGGTTAGGATTAACTGAGCATTACTGGCAGCACTAGCAGAGAGGTGGTATAGTGACCACAACACTTTTCACTTAGCTATTGGCGAGATGATTGTGATGGCAGAGGATGTATACTGCATTCTTCGGATTCTTATTGTTGGAGAGGTAGTTTTTTATGATGCTACCGAGCACGGAGGCACAAATGCATTATGGAGGATCTTCCATGATGACCATATCAGTGGGTATGATCTGCCTTGGTAGGAATTATTTGAGAGTTATGCCCCATTACCTTTTATACTTTTTGGTTTCATTGGTGGTTTCCTATGTCTCAACCATAGGTCGAAGGGACTATTTTTTGGGTGGGGTCGTACATTAGACTAGATGATTCTACAAGGGACCTGATATGCTTAGGGCTCATGCATGCTTACCCATCTTTATCATGACATTCATTAGGTAGTTTACCTTGGTGCAGGCAGCCTATTTGCAGGAGTCACATTACTATAGATCTGGGCATGGGAGCACATAGTTGTTACCCAACCAGTTGTTGATAGATATCGGCTGATTGGGAGGCCTTATGTTTATGGATACAATGGGTCGGTTGTCCAGCATAAGCTAGGAAAATTGGAGTATTGGAGATGGGTACTAGACGATCTTGATACTATGACCTGGTGGCCATACTTGGACTACGAGTAGTGGGTCAAGGATCAGCTATAGATGCCCTATGTATGTATTGCCACATTTTTTATCAGATGTACATTGTTCATTATTGAGAGATTTTTGTTGGGCAGAGTACACAGATAGTACAACCAAGTACAGGGAATGTCGCAGGGAGTGGCTAATTATGCTAGGAGGCACCAGGACATACCAGATTGGGGGCCCCTCATGTCCTATGATGTAGCATATCAAGAGTACTACAATTTACATCTCGTTGCATGGGCATATCATCCAGAGGTTGCATGTTAGAGGAGTATGCAGAGTACTTTGGCACACACCCCTTTCCTAGATTATCCAGTCTAGATGAGCTAGTGCCAACATTAGATGATGATGAGGAGAGGGCATCGAGATGAAGGCGAGGGAGGGGTGATGGAGAGGAGGAGAGAGTTGTGGGAGGAGATGGGGGAGGGGATGATGGTAGAGATGGGGATGGAGGAGGTGGCGACGGAGGAGGGAGATCCTTTGATGTGTAGGATACGATGATACCTCGATGCCAAAGATCCTTGGTGGCAGTCGTGCAGTAACATGTTCGGATTAGGGTTCCTTCGCAACACCAGTAAACATAGATTGTTGTGTTATAGGTACAGGTTTAGATGCTATAGGGTTAGTTGGCCCATGTACAGGATCTACTCACATAGGCCTAGGGACAAATACAGGGACATGAATAGGCCTTGACATAGGCACGGGCTCAAATCACCACCTTGATAGGTGAGAGAGATACTCAGAGACAGCGGGATGAGGGTGTTTTCGAGAGAGTTCTGAGGGTGGCAAAGAATACTACCACTGCAGATTATATCAGAGAGATATGAGAGACGGCCAAGCAAGCCAAATATTACAGAGGTAGATATCATGAGGTTGTAGTTGTAGAGCGACAAGTGAGCTATGCATAGTCCACAAGTAGATGGACTCACTCGAGGTCACTAACAGGGGAGTTACTCAGCCACCTCCATGACCACTAGGGGTAGGGCCATTAAGAGGGGTAGATCCTATGACATATGGGGGAAACACCACAGATTCATGTGGTCATACTTGATTATATTGTTGAGACATTAAGACACATTGATTCAGAGATTTTTGTGATATTATGATATACTGTCCCATTTTTTATGATGTATCTCTTTATGTGTTTATACATCATTGTACACTTGACATTGAGATTTATGTAATATGCAGCTGCAATTTGTGATCTACATGTTTATATGCTTATGTGATGGATGTTTATGATGGATGCATTTTATTTTCTATGTTATGTGATGATTTATATTCCTATGTGATGATGATGTGTGAATACAATAATGATTCTATATGTTTATGCTATGTTTTATGTATGGATGCATTAATGAATTCTATTTATTATGATGTACGAGATGGATGCAGTTATGCAAATGTTATAATATGCACTCTATGTTTTTATTTTCACATGTTCATATATGACCCAAATGTATAACCAAATGTATGTTACGGATGAATGTATGGATGATGATAATATATGGATTATGATGTTATTATGAATGATGTTATTTATGGATGGATGAATGGGGGAATTTATTATAGCATGTATGACTAGATGGTTTATGGAAAGTGATAAATGAATGTTGATGGATGCATGATGAATGATTTAGGAAAAATGCTTTCTTTTGGATTTCATGATGCAAATATATGATCTAAATGCATGCATGAGTATGTAAATGGATTATGATGATGTATGAATGAATGTTATTATGGATGATGCTCTATTTTTGGATTTTTTTATGTAACCATATGATTAAATGTATGGATAGATGTATAATATGTGTATGGATTATGATAATGGTTATTTGTGTATCTATGCAATGTAATGTAAATGTGTGATAAATGTGTATGTATGATGAATGCCTGAATGGATGGATGATGATGTTTTATTTTATAATGCAACTATTATGATGGGCATATGGATGAATGTATGATAATACTTTCTAATGATATGATATGGAATGGATAATGCAAATTAAATGATATGATTATTTTTGTTATGTCAAGTGCACTCAATCTTTGAATGAAAGATATCATCATGTTGAAGATTGTCAACCTTGGAAAATCTTTAATGCAAATGCTGAATAAATATGAATGCAATCCTATCTAAGCCATGCAAACCTAGCTATACAAATTTTGTCATTTGATTCATTGTGCTTGGTATCATCATTGAGCTTTTTATTATGTTGAGATTTAGTACAAACATCAATGTTGTAATTAGACCATGATGAGCTGAGTACAACTTCCATACAACTTCCATTGAGTTTGATATTGCAAGATAACATAAGCATCTAGGTATAATTGGACCCAGATGACTTGAGCATTACTCGCATAAATAGACAAGAGTTAATCATATTCCCATGAAAATTCGGAATGTCATCAATGATACTTTATAGAGCATGTCCCATGACAATTTGCATAGTAGTAATGATTGACTCAAAAATAGCAGACAAAGAAAAATATCATTCTTGATCATAGCGCCTCTAGTTCGCAACATCATTGAGGTACTTCAAAGATAACAACAATTAAGATACAACAATTGAACATTCATGCTGAAGTAATCCAACCATGATTCAGAAGATTGTCATCTAGTGAGAATTGATTTTATTGTCTTGATGTTTGATTGGGATGGTCGCTTGTTTGATTAATTAATGTTCAGTTTGATGGTTAGATCAATTGTTTTTTTTGTCGATTTTTCCTTTCTATTTGTTTTCCTGTCGATTTAAGCCCAACGCAGCTTTCATCTGGGGAAAATCAAGATTTTTCCCCCAGTGAGAAACAAACTAGAATATTATGGATATGCACAATGATAACCAAGCCAACGTGGAACACAACCACAGTCACCAAATATGGACATGAAGCTCATTTTATGATGTGCATGTATACACAATGATAGAAAAAGTGGATGGTCAACACACGCTCAAATAGATGGAGAAGTCGACTCATCAAAAATAGCGCCTGTTTGCCAGGTTTTCACCATTTTTTTATTGCACTTTTTTAGATTTTATGATTTTTTTGCTATTACCAAGACGCCTGTTTGCTAGGTTTTCACCAAGGTAATGATTTTTTTGATTTTTTTGTATTTTCTGGTTTTTGAATTATTATTTTTAGGACTTTTTTTATTTTTATGGATTTTTTCAGGACTTTTAAGAATGCATTGGATGCATTATGTGTAGAACTTCTTCAAATGAAGGTTGTTCATCAATTCTTCAAATAGATCCCCTTCTAGTGTAGACAACTGATATGCCCCTTATCCAAAGACTAATACAATAACAAAAGGGCCTAACCAATTTGGCTCAAATTTTCCTTTCTTTTCTCGATCCTGCTAATTATGGGGATTTTCCTTTAATACTAAACCACCTACCTGAAATTTCCTTGGTTTAACTTTGTGATTGTAGCTCCTAGACATTCTCTATTGATATGCCTTTAGGTGATCCATTGCAAGCTGATGATGTCCATCCAACAGTTCCAGCTCTTGTAGTTTAGACACTCGGTAATCTTCATCAAATATTATACCTTTCAAGGACACTTGAAGTGATGGTAATTTGACTTCAATAGGCAAGATGGCTTTGGATCCATATACAAAGGCATATGGGGTGTCTGCTATGGGTGTGTGGATGCTTGTACAATAGGCCCATAAAGTAGGGTTCAACTAGATATGCCAATCACATCCAGCATCGTTAACAGTTTTCTTTAGAATCTTCAGGATAATTTTGTTTGAGGCCTCTGCTTGGCCATTTCCCTGAGGGTAAAATGGTGTAGAAAATCGATGTTGGATATGGAGCCTTTCATAAATTTCTTGTACATCTTGATTCTTGAAAGGCTTGCCATTGTCAGTGACAATGGACTGAGGGATACCATACCTATAGATTATGTAGTTTAGGATGAACGATGAGATTTGCTTTCTTGTGATGGTAGTTAAAGGCACAACCTCGACCCACTTTGTAAAGTACTTTGTGGCTATAGTGATGAACTTGTGTCCATTGGATGGTGATGGGTGAATTTTACCTATAATATCCAATCCCCACTAACAAAATGACCATGTTGATGCGAAGGGCTGCAACTCTTGTGCTGGTGCATGGATAAGATTACCATGGATTTGGCATTTCTGATATTTTTTGACAAATTGGAAGGATTCTCTCTCCATATTTGGCCAATAGTACCCCAAACGGAGGAGTTTCTTAGCGAGGGTTAGACCACTCGAATGAGTGCCAAAAATACCTTCATGAACTTCTTGTAAATTCATTTTAGACTCATTGCATTCTAGACATCATAAGAGAGTTCCATCAAGACCTCATCAATAGAGTACATCCGCAATAAGGGTATGTCGAGCAGCTTGGCGGATGAAGTTTCTCTTTTGGTTTTGGGAGAGATTAGGAGGAAGGGTATTATATTTTAGGTAGGTGTAGATCTTCCCATAGATCGAGGTATCAACATCAATTAGGTGGCATATGAGTTGGGACTCGAGATCGTCATAGGCAGGGGTAAATAGTTGTTCCACTATGAATTCATAATGGCTTCATTTTTCTAGAATTTGTAGTAAAGAAGCAATGGTAGCCATCGTATTGGTAGCTTTGTTGTCAATCCTTAGAATTTGATCAAATTTAATGTCAAGAAAATACTTTTTGAAATCATCAATCATTCTTTTATAGGGCATTAGTTTGTCATCCTTTGTTTGGTAATCATCGTTGACCTGATTAATGACTAGTTGATAATCCTCGTAGATTTGTAGCTTTATGATTTTCCATTCTATAGCTATCTTGATGTCGATGATGAGTGCTACATATTCTGCCATGTTGGTGCACGAAAACATCAGTCGGTATAATTTTGGAATAGTATGCCCTTGAAGAGTGATGAATAGAATTCCCACTCCCGATCCATGTTGAGTATATGTGCCATCAAAATATAATACCCACTACTTTGTTATTACAGTTAGGACATCCACATTTGGAAATTCAACATGTAGGGGATGATCATCATGAATCGATGCCTCAGCTAGTTGGTCAATGATGGCTTGCCCTTTGATTTCTTTTATTTTGACATATTGGATGTCAAACTCATTGAGTATCATTACCCACTTAGCTAATCTTCCCGACAAGTTTTCTTTGCTAAGGAGATATTTCAGCGGATCTATCTTGGCTATGAGTTTGATTGTATGACTTAGCATATAGTGGCACAATTGTTGTGTGGTGAAACTACAACTAGACAAGATTTCTCAATGGATGTATATTTTATTTCATAACCATTTAAAGTTCTACTGATATAATAGACCGGTCTCTCCTTTCATGTTGAATATTCTTGTGCTAACAAAGCTCCAATGATCGATCAATTATGGCTATGTACAATAAGAGTGGTTTTCCTTCTACTATTGGTGCTAGGATGGGTGGACTCATTAGGTATTGCTTCAGTTGATTTAAAGTTTCCTCACATTTCTCGTCCCATCGAAAGGAAATATTTTGTGTAGCCAGTGGGTAAAAGGATGGGTCTTATCAGCCAGTTGTGATATGAATCTTTTTATTGACTCAAATCTACCTTGAAGGGACCTTAATTGACTGATATTCTTCAGAGGTGGAATTTCCATGATAGCTTTCACTTTTGCAGGGTCCACCTAAATGCCTTTTTCTGACACTATGTATCCCAATAGCTTTGTCAATGTTACCCCAAACACATATTTCTTTGGATTCAGGTGGACATTGAACTTCTCTAGCTGGGTGAAGATTCTATCTAATATCTCCAAGTGTCCTCCTCTAGTGAAATATTTGGCCAACAAGTCGTCCACATAATCCTCCATAAAGGTACGCATCATGTCGTGAAAGATGGTTGCCATGGCTCTCTGATATGTGGCTCCTACGTTCTTTAATCTGAAGGGTATGACGTTTCAGCAGAAGCTTCCCCGCACGTAGGTGAAAGTTGTTTTATCCTAGTCTTCATGTGCTATCTTGATTTGATTGTAGCCAAAAACTCCATCCATGAGTGACAACATACCATGACCCGTTGTTAATTCTACGGTGATATCGATGTTTGGCAAGGGAAAATCATCTTTCAAAAAATCTTTATTAAGGTCTCTGAAGTCTATACAAATCTATATGTTTCTATCATGATTTGAAATAGGTACAATGTTGGATATCCATTTAGCATAATCAATGGGTCTAATGAATCCTACATCCAATAATTTCTTTAGTTCTACCTTCACCAATAAGGCAATGTGGGGATGCATTTTTCTCAACTTTTTCTTGACTGGTTTGACTCCTAAAGGGAGGGATAAGTGATGCATGATGAGATCCAGGTTTATCCCTAGCCTATCTACATAGGACCAGGAAAATTTGATGTGTTTCTCCTCAAATAACTTGATAAAGTTAGGCTTCTCTTGTTTTGTCAAGGATTTTGCTAGATGGAGAGTTTTCACTATTTCTGCATTGCCAATATTGATGGATTATGTTGGCTCGATCATAACTTTGGATCATTCTTGGAAGTGCTCTAAGAGAGTGTCAAATTTCCCATCCTTTGGTGCCTCAGAGAGGTTTTCACCGTCAGATGCACTCTTTATTTTTATTCTTTCTTGATCTGATATTACCATGGAATGGTTTTCACCATCAGATCTTTCTTTTATTTTACTCATTTTGTAGCTGAGAAATTTGGCACTCCCCTTTCTGGAAGCTTCGTTATGATGTTCAATGGTGGAATCTATTTCAGGATTTGCAGTGTAGAGGAATTTGATGATAGTTTCATTGTTTGAAAAGGTGGGGATATCAATAGGCTCAATCTGGTCCCAATCTATGAGTGCAGGATGTATTAATGGTAGGGAATCATCAGATGGGTTCAGGTCAGAGGTCGTAAGGGTCCTAATGGTGACATCATCATTGAGAAATACTATGGAAAGGTTGAGTTTTATGATGTCACTCTCCTCCGAATGATCTATCTCGCTAGGAGTCTGATCGTCTTCACTCGATCCATTGATAGGTTGTGATCCAAATTCAAATGGTCTTAATCCTAAACTTTTTCCCTCCTCAAGTGTGGGTGTATACTTTTCTACCACATCAATGTCCTTATCATGAAAGGACTCTTTTGATAGTGAATCCCACTTATATTCATTGGAATTAGTTTCATAGTGATCACTAGCTTGCAGTTGCAGGATCCGTTCAACAAACTTTTGTTTTAGGTCCTCCTTGTTTCTTCATCCCTTTGATGCTCTTTCTATCCCAACCCCATATTATCTTTTGGATTTTTTATGATGGGTTGGATGGGTTCCACGATGCCTTCTTTCCTTTTTCTGAGAGGTTCTTGTCCTTCATATCCCATTTTTTCTAAGATTGAAAATCCTTTGTTGTATTGAGTGGTTTGGACATTAACTGTTGTTGCTTGCAATTCACTTTCATCCTTGTAGAGCTAGTTCAGAATATCTTTTTCGTTAGCCTCTTCAGCTTGAGTGCTTTCTTTTATGAATCAACCATCAAAAAGTGTGACAGGTTGTGAGGATGGTTGTGATGAGGTTGATGGTTGACCATAGGATTTTGGTGAAGATAATTGCGAAAGACATAGGGATTCCTCAATGGAATATTCACCCACACCTTTGTCTTTGACTTGGACATTTCTCTCAAACTGTTTGGTCAAAGTGTTGAGTTGGGATTCAGGATGGGTGGATGCAGAAGGGGTAGCTTCTTCCTTTTTCTCTGGCTATTTAGACAAGGAACTTGGTTGACCTCCATCATATGGGGATGTGGTTAGCAGTTTTGACAAGGGATTGGATGGACTTGAATTACTAGGGATGTCAAATGTGGAGGCAAGGGCTTCTCTTTTGTGGGGCACAAAGACGTCTTGGATTGACTTAAGGGTATTGCAATATTGGGGACTATTAGAATCAGTAGGAATGGTAATCTCTTGCCCATTGCAATGAAATTTTAAAAATTGGTGGTACGTTGAGGGGACTTCCTACATTTCATGGATCCAAGGATGACCCAAGAGTATATTATATGTTAATTATTTATCCAGAACTTGGAAAATCACATCCTTTTGAATTGGCAATACAATTAATCCCTTTGAAGCTCTTTCCTCATCATCATAGGCTTTGATGGTGATCTTTCTCCTTGCATCTATTGTATTTTTAGAGAATCCTAGTGCGTGAACGAGCTTTAAAGTACATATATTAAGATTGGATCCTTCGTCTATTAGGACACGTTTGACGTGACTTTTGTGTATTAGGATCTCAATATGAAGGGGTATGTTATGAGGATGGATGAGAGATACGTCATCATTTTCTAAAAAGGATAAGCAATGAGTTGCAACCAGATGCCCCACCATGGCTTGGAAAGTGCAAAATTCCAAAAAAAATGGTATTGTTGTATCAACTAGGGCCTTTTCCAAAATCTCCCTGTGGGTAGGTGAGATCTTGAGAAGCTCCAATATTGATATTTGTGCTGAAATATTTTGGAGCTGATCAACAATGTTATATTTATGAGATGGGGTAGTAAGTGTTTTGGAGGTGCTTCCTTTTAGAACATATTTAGATTGTGCCCTCGTGGTCGCATTTATAGGTACACTGTCTTGTTTTCTTTTGATTTTTATGACATTTATTTTATTATTTGTTGCATCCATGTCTTGTTGGATATCATGGACTTGATTAGAGGGGGCGTTGGTGTCATTAATTTCTTTTTTGGCAATGATGGTATCTTGTCCATATTGAATTGGAGGATTATTAATTGGATTATTGGCTACAACAATTTCTTGTGTGTTATTGATCTCAATGTCATTTGTCTTCTCATCAACAACTGAAATATGATAAATGGTGGTGTCATGAACATAGTTTACACTTTTTCCTCTATCATTCATGGTAGAAGATTCCCCTTTGTCATGATTTGGCAAGGGGTTCTTGAATTCCCCATGATCAGCGTTTGTTTGGGGTCCTTCTATCTATATGATATTATTGTCAATCAAGTCTTGTATCTTATGTTTTAATTGCATGCAACTATTCGTTAGGTGACCTTTGCATCGGTGAAATTCACAATAGTGGGCCTCCTTCCACCATGACGATTTCACTTTTTATTCAAAATCTAGGGTGTTGGGTAGAGTGATAAGATTTTTGTGAGAAGTTCTTTCAATGCGGATTCGTATGATTGACCCAAAGGTGTGAACTTCCTGTGGTTGTTCAATGTTTGGTAAGGTAGTCTAGATGGAGGATTATTTTGGTTATTACTCTGATTGTTGTTATAATTCATGTTCTGGTTGGTGTTGTTTTGATTGGGGGTTTGGTTGGTCTTGGGTGTGATTCCTAATAGATTGAAGACCGGTTTGGCATTATGTGTTTTAGCTAAAGTATCATTAGCATTTCTCTTATATTTTTGCTAGAAGTTTGGTTTGTCACTGTTGGAGGAATTGGTTGAATTATTTTCATTGTAAATTTTAAAGATTCCTCGCTTGACCAATGCTTCTTCGATTTTGATCCCATTTTCAATTAATTTTTCAAAAGTTGGAGGACATTGTAATTCAAGCCTATAACTCATACCATCATTTAAGTTGTCAATGAATATCTCCATCTTTTCTTTTTCTAGTATGGGATGAGGGTATCTTGCGAATAATCTTCTCCACCTTTGTAAAAATAGTAGGAATGATTCCCCTTTTTTCTTTGACATTGCCAAGGTCCTTCATTGTGATCTCATGTTGAATGTTATACAAGTATTGGGTGATAAATTTGTTGACCAATTCTTCAAAATATTTGATTCCTGGAGAAAATTGTGAGAACCATTGCATGCATTTCCCTCCCAAACTACGTGGGAATAAGCTCATCAAGTATGTTTCCTCATGGAAAAATTTGAGACTCATTGTTTGGAATTCCCTTATATGGTCTATTGGATCTGTTTTTTCATTGTATTTATCATATTTAGGGAATTCACAATGTTTGGGGAATGGTATCAGGTTGACACTTTGCTCAAAAGGATAGGGGCATATATCTTGCATCAAGTATCTCTTGGTGGTTCCGGTTTGCATGTTTTGCATTTGTTGTTGGACGTTTTGTATTTGTTGTTTTAAAGTATCCAAGGGGTCATTGGTTCTCGCTTCATTTCTTATTTCAGTTTGTGTTTTTGTTTCTATGTTTTTAGGAGTTCTTTTTAATTTTGTGATATCAAAATCCTCAAGTAGTTTTACCCCTTTGTTTTCTAGCATCAAAAGGTATTTCTCACCCTCCTTTCCAAAGATCCTCTCCATGAATTTATGAAAATTGGGATCTTCTTATACTTGTTCTATGGTTTCATTTGTTATTTCTTCTATCTCATCTCGATGAATTCTGAAAAAGGGATTCTCTTCTCTTTCAGCCATGTTGTCTTGGGTTTCAAGTTCTTTCTCCTTGATTTTTTGTCTTTGTGATCTTGTTTGGATAGGCATACAAGTGATGAAAATGTAATATTTTTTATCAAAGTTTGCGAGTGGGGCAAAGGACTAATTTAAATCTGATTATACAACTTTATTTCGAGATGAAGGATGATGAATCCTAATGAAGGATGATGAATCTTGATGGTGAAACACAACTGCTAATCAAAAATACGTGTGATAATGAGTCACTTTTGGATGTTCGATCAAAGTTTAGGTAAAAGGATTTTCACTTGAAAATGTTGTTTTCAACAAGTTTGAGATTTTGGTATGACTGAGGAAAGGTTCTAGACTAAAAATGATCCTGAATTGTGATGTTAAAATTCAGACAGATAGGGAGTTTAGCTCTCTGGTTTAAATTTTTTTGGATGCACTAGAACAGTGCACAAATGTGTTGAAAGAAAGATGCGCTACGAAATGGCCTGGATGCATTAAAAGATGGCTAGTATGCACTGTAGGATTACACAGATGCGCTAAAGCAGTCGATGGATGTGTGAGAACAGTAAATGTATGCACTAGAATATGACAGGGAAGTGCCAGAATAGTAAATGGATGTGTCAAAAGATGATAGGCGTGTGCGAGGGCAGTCAATGGATGTGCTAAACTGGAAGATGGTCTATATTTTTGACAGTTTGATGGATTCTTTTGGTCTTTTGGCAAAGAATCTAATTGTTTTGTTTGGATGTTCTTCTGAATCAATGGTTGTATATTCCAGTATGTGATGTTTGTTAAAAATTCATTTCAAAACATGCATGTAAAATATATCAAGCAAGTACAATCCCTAGGGATGTGAAGGACAGTATTTACTAGATTCCCACTTTGATTTTTAGTCCAGCTGTGCTTACTTTTGGTGAATGATTAGAGGATTGACCACACTGGGGCCCCCTTGCATTGCACTCACTTCTTAGGTCAGCCAAGCCTCAGTCCTCATGAATCTCCCATGACATACTTCTCATTTCTACCAAAAGCCACAAGAACGTGGGACAGCTTCAGAGGTTATAACTCCTGCACTAGCAAATAGAAAAGGGATTTTGGCATACTACAACAAGGGTTCTAGTAAAGGCATTTCATTCATGGGGGATCATCCATATGAGAAGATACCATTATTTCCCTTCTTGTCAGAACAATCCTCGTGATACTTGAAATTTCCTCAAGTACCCGCACTTATATCCTGGGTGGAAGTCGCTTGGCTTTAGCATGTTGTCGATTGGGTCGTTCCCTTACGGTGATTACCTCTTGTCCCACCAAGGTAGGCCCTCTAAGGATTAAATGCAATAAAATGAAAAAATGTGGCTCTGGCTTTCTAATCACACCCAGTTAAGGGGAGAGCATACACACCTACCACTATCCAAACACAGCAAGCATGGTGTTCATTTTTTCCCTAATTAAGACATTATATCAAAGACAAAGTTGAATGAATCAAATCAAAACAATGATCAATTGAAAGCGTCATATTGTTCTCTATCCTCAAAGATTTATTAAACCACTATTGCTCTCAGATCGTGAGGACACTATGATTGTTAAAATGACAATTCAAAGAACGAGATTGATGCTAATGCAATGATATGGAGCTAAATATGATAATACTAGATGATAAATGAATTAAAATAGCATGAATTGACATGAAACAAATAAATGCAGCTACAGGAGGCAGTTGGTACAGGCTCGGGGTTTTCTCATTCAGACCCAGACTCAGATGCAGGCCCAGGCTCAGGCTCACACTCAGGATTTAGCGCAGGTTTAGGGACAGTTGGCAATTGTACAGACGTAGGTGGCCACTTTGATAGTTGAGCAAGACAATGCTCAACAGATTGCCGAGAGTGCACAGGAGACAATGGAGACCCTCTAGAGAGTGGCTGATGGTACCTCAGTGGGGGATTATATGAGAGAGGTTCTTCGGGCTGGCAGAGAGGTAAATTTTATAGAGGCAGATATCATGATGCAATGCCTGCTAAGCGTAGAGTCAGTTATGCCCCATCAAGATCTGGGTGGATGCACACACGGAAAGTGAGCGAGGGGGTGACACAGCCTCCACGTAGAGATCCCAGAGATCCTAGTTCTTTCGAGGGTGGTGGTGGTATTGGTCCTTCCGGGGGTGGTGGAGGTATAGGTCCTATTAGACCCGCTCATTCTGGCAGTAGCAAATCATAGATGCTATTGTGATTCTCCTTTTTGAGACATGATGTATATTATGATGTACCTCTTTTTTGATGATGTATCTTCATACTTCATTGTATACATGACACTGATGATATATATATGAGATATAGTTGATGTGATTTTATGATGGTGTATGATTTCTATGTGATGGATGCATTTATTATGTGATATTTGATGCAATATGTGATGATTTTATTTCAAATGTGATGATGTAATGATGAATATTTTTATTTCATGCAATGATTTTATGATAAATGTATATGTAGAACATATGATGCATGGATGTATGATGTGATGTAAATGTATGGATGGATGGATAAATTATTTTTATTTTATAAATGCGATGATGATAAAATGATGATCTTATGATAAATGATAATGGATGGATGTAATGAGAATAATGACATGATTTGCATTTATTTTGTATGTGATAAAATGTGTGGATGATAATGTAATGAATGTTTTTATGGTGAAATGAACATGATGTATTTATGGTATAATTTAATTCATAATTTATTCGATGTATGATGAAATGCATGAATGATGAAATGATGAAACTAAATGATGAGATGATGACTATGTTTTTGATGATTTTTTGATTTATGTCAAGTATACTCAGTCTTATTTGTAGATTAGATAATCATTGATTAGAATCCTTTATGCAACAAATACTCTGCAGATAATGAACATGATGAAGGCAATATTAACATGCAACTAAATGCAAAATGATTGTCATTTTAACAATACCTTTGTGCCTTTTTGTCATCATAGAGCTTTATTGGATGTTGAAAGTGAGTACAAGCGTCAATGGTATGTGTTAGACCAATGACAACCTGAGTACTTATTTCAATGATTTTTGATATTGCAAGTGAACAAAAGCATCTAGGTATGATTTAACCGAGATGACCTAAGCATTCTTTGTGTAAACAGGCAGTCGTTAATCATTTCAATGTGTGAATTCTGAATGTCATCCGTGATACATTTGCATAGCACATCCCCCAACAATTCATACATTTATATGATTAACTTATAGACAGCAAATAATAAAAACATCATTCTTCTTCCTTGTTCCTCTAGTTCAATACATCATTGAGTTACTCCAAAGAAATGATAATAAAAAAATACAATTTATCCATTGTTGACTTAGAGTGTTTCATTCATTATTCAGATTTTAGATCATCCATCCTGATTTTGTGTTGTTTCTGGATTTTCGAGATTTTGACCAAAAGACCTATCCTAGGGGTCTCAGGGGCTGATCAAATATTAGCCTTGCGTATGTTACACATGCAGAGACCATGTAGTTCAACTAACACAGACCTATGTTTTTGGATTTTTCTTTTTCAGACTTAACTTTTTGACATGTTTTTGGATTTTCGATATGATATGGATGGTTGATACCTTTCTGACGATGATTGATTTTGCATTTTGATCTTTGTTTTTGTTTTTTTGCAAAACTGTTGTGTGCCCTTTGATGATGTTTTTTTGCCCCTCATGATATCCAAATGTTGCCCCCCAAGCTTTGGAGTGAGATTTGACTATTTGAAAATGATTTTGATATGGATGCAAAGATGGCAAGACTACTGACATGATATGAAACGGTACTAACTGCCAAACTAATGATCCTGATATACATCAAAATAGATGGGAAATCCGATATTAGAATCACATACGATGCCTGTTTCCAGGTTTTCACCATATGCTTTGATTACACTCTTTGTTTTGTGTATTTTTCTACTTTTTCTTTCTTTCTGTATTTTCTATTTTTTTTTTGTTGCCAAGATGCCTGTTTGCCAGGTTTTCATCAAGGAAACAATTTTTAGAAGTTTGACCCATGCACTAGGAGATTCAAGCATAGACTTTTTGGAGATGAATATTGTTGATAGGTTCATCAAAAAAATCCCCTTCTCGCGTTGATAGCTAATATGCTCCTAATCCATACATTGATATGATGACAAAGGGACCAAGCCAATTAGGCTCAAATTTCCCTTTCTTCTTAGGGTTTTCTTTTAGTACCAAGTCACCAACCTGAAAGACCCTTGGTTTTACCCTATGGTTGTAAGTTCTTGACATCCTCTATTGATAAGCCATTAAATGATTAACAGCTTGTTGACAATGCTCATCCAACAACTCCAGTTCCTGCAGTCAGGATACCCTATAGTCTTCATCTGAAATGATACCTCTGAGTGATACATGAAGGGATGGAATCTCAACTTCAATGGGCAATATGGCTTCTGACCCATATACCAAGGCATATGGTGTAGCTCATGTTGGTGTTCTAATACTTGTTATGTAGGCCCATAGTGCAGGATTGAGTTGAACATGTCGATCACGTCCAACATCATTAACTGTCTTTTTGAGAATTTTGAGTATTGTTTTGTTTGAGGCCTCTGCTTGGCCGTTCCCTTGAGGATAGTACGGTGTTGAAAACCGATGTTGGATATGAAACTTTTCACATAGCTCCTGGACATCTTGATTCTTGAAAGTTTGTTCATTATCAGTGATAATGGATTGAGGGATTCCATACCAACATATTATGTAGTTCAAAATGAAAGAGGAGATTTGTTTCCTAGTGATGGTAGTAAGAGGTACTGCTTCAATCCATTTTGTGAAATATTTTGTAGCTGTTATAATGAACTTGTGTCCATTAGATGAAGATGGATTTATTTTTCCTACCAGATCGAGGTCCCATTGACAAAAAGGCCATGTCCATGTGAAGGGATGCAGTTCTTGTGCTGGTGCATGAATCAGATTGCTATGAATTTGACACTTTTGACATTCCTTAATAAACTGATAGGATTCTTTCTCCATGCATGGCCAATAATATCCCAAATGGAGGAGTTTCCTAGCTAGAGTTATCCCACTCGAGTGAGTGCCACAAATACCCTCATGAACCTCTCATGGGGCCATTTTAGATTCGTTGTGTTCTAGACATTGGAGTAAAGTACCATCAAGACCTCGACGATAAAGTATGTCGGCAATTAAAGTATATTGTTTGGATTGGTGGATGAAGTTTCTTTTTTGGTTCCTGGATAGATCTAGAGGAAGGACATCATTTTTTAGGTAAGCATAGGTCATTTCATAGATGGAGGTTTCTGTGGTTTCTATATGGCAGATAGTAGTGGATTCTAGATTATTATGGGAAGGACATGATACTTGTTCTACCATAAACTCATAACAAACATGCTTCTCAGGAAATTGTAGTAATGAAGCAATTGTAGCCATAGCGTCCGCAGCTTTGTTCTCCACCCTTGGAATTTGATCAAACTTGATACTGACAAAGGACTGTTTTAGATTATCTATATGTTGCTTGTAGGGCATCAAATTTTCATCTTTTGTTTGATACTCGTCATTTACTTGATAAATAACTAGTTGAGAATCCCCATGTACCTGTAAGTCTATGATCTTCCACTGAATTGCTATTTTGACCCCAATGATTAATGCTTCATATTCTGCCACATTATTCGTACACTGAAACATTATTCTATATGATTTTGGAATGGTGTGTCCTTGTGGAGAAATGAACAAAATTCCTGCTCCTGATCCTCGTTGTGTATATGATCCATCAAAATATAATACCCATTGTTGGGGCATCACTATCAAAATGTATGCATCTAGAAATTCCATTGTCATTGGTCGATCATCTGGTAAAGGAGCCTCTGCTAATTGTTCAGAGATTGCCTGACCCTTGATTTCCTTTCTCTCTACATATTGAATGTCAAATTCACTTAATAGCATGACCCATTTTGCCAGCCTACCTGTTAAGGCAACTTTACAGCTTGTAGATATTTTAGAGGATCAATCTTTGCTATCAGTTTGATTGTATGAGTGAGCATGTAGTGTCTCAGCTGTTGAGTAGCGAATACCACTATCAAGCAAGATTTCTCTATGAAAGTGTAATTGATTTCATATCCATTCAAAGTATGGTTGATATAGTAGATGGAATGTTCTTTTCCTTCATAATCCTCTTACGCTAAAAGTGCCCCCAATGAGATATTTGTCATGGCAATATATAATATGAGAGGCCTTCCTTCTGTTGGTGGCATGAGAATAGGTGGTGACATTAGATACTGCTTGATTTGATTGAATGTTGTTTCACACCCCTCATCCCACTTGAAAACTATATTCTTATGTAATAGATGATTAAAAGGATGAATTTTGTCCGCCAGCTGGGAGATGAATCTTCTGATCGATTGGAGCCTTCCCTATAGTGATGTGAGTTGACTTATATTCTTAGGAGGTGGCATCTCCATAATTTCTTTGACTTTCGCTGGATCCACTTCAATGCCTTTTTCCGAGACAATGTACCCTAATAGTTTTGCTGATGTGACACCGAAGACACACGTCTTGGGGTTTAATCTGACATTGAATTTCTCCATCCGTGTGAAGATTTTGTCTAGGATATGCAGATGTCCTTCCCTTGTACTAGATTTTGCCAAAATTTCATCCACATAATCTTCCATGAAGGTCTGCATCATATCATGGAAGATTGTCGTCATTGCTCTTTGATAAGTGGCTCCTGTATTCTTTAGACCAAATGGCATGACGTTCCAGCAGAAGGTTCCCCATGGACATGTAAAAGCCGTCTTTTCCAGATCTTTTGGGGCTATTTTTATTTGATTGTACTTGGAGAAACCATCCATGATTGACAAAATGGCATGCCATGCCGTCAAGTCCATGATGATGTCTATATTTGGTAGTGGAAAATCATCCTTTGGGCATGCTTTATTTAGGTCCCTAAACTCTGTACATATTTTGATGCTATTGTACGACTTTGAAATAGGTACAAGGTTTGATATCCATTCGACATAGTCTATAGACCATATGAATCCAGCATCCAACAATTTCTTTAGCTCTGTTTTTACCATCAATGCGATGTGGGGATGCATTTTTCTCAATTTTTGCTTGACAAGCTTGATTCCTACGGGCAAAGACAAGTGATGCATAAGTAGATTTGAGTCTAAGCTTGGCATATCAGAATATGACCAAGCGAAGTTGATGCTTCTTTCTTTAAAGAACTTGATGAATTTCGATCTTTCTTGTTCTGTCATGGATTCTGCCAGATGTAGGATTTTTGTCTTATCTTTAGTGCCGATATTCACAGACTGTGTTGGTTCCACTAGGATTGATAATCGCTCATGATAATGTTCTAGAAGAGTGTCAAATTTTCCATCCTTCAGTGCCTCAGAAATGTTTTCATCGTTAGATGCATTCTTTATTTTTACTTTTTCTAGATCTAATGTTGCCATAGAATGGTTTTCACCATTAGATCTATTTTCCTTATTGTCATTTTTGCAACTGGAAGATTTGACACCCTCCTACCGAGTCATGTTATTATGAGTATTACAGACAAAATTTGTATCAAGTTCAGTATGACATAGGAAGTTTACAATGGCATCATCGTTTGTAAATATTGGTATATTCAAAGGTTCGACAGGTTCCCAGTCAATGAGTTCAAGATAAATTAATGGCATGGGGTTATCAGATTCATTCAAGGGGATGGATGTAAGGGCTTGGACAGCCATTTTCTTCATAGTCATTTATTGGAATATCTAGATCCATGATGGTACTTTCTTCAAGATCGTCTACTCCACTCGAAGTCTTCTCGTCCCCACTTGAATCATCGATATTTAGTGACCCTGCCACGAGTGGTCTAGACCCAGAACCTTGGCCCTCCTCAAGTGTAGGTGCATATTTTTGAGTTACATCAACTTGAATATCAGTGAAAGATAGATTGTAACACAACGCCCACTCATATTCATTTGAATTTGTTTCAGAGCTATCTCTAAACTGAAGGATATTTTCTACAACCATCCTTGTTAGCTCCTATTTTTCTTCTTCAGAGTATCCTAGTCCTGGCTTCTCTTTTGTGTGGAGAGTGAGGGGTTGAATAGGCTTTGTGATTCCATCCTTTCTTAATCCAACAGGTCCTTTTCCTTCATACCCCATTTTTTATAAAATAGCTTTTCCTTTTCCATATTTATCGGTGTTCATGGTGACATTTTTGATACTGATATCTGATGTAGAGGGTTCCTCATCTTTGTATAGCCAATCCAGGATTGCTTTGTTGTTTGTTTCATCCTCTATTGTCGCTTTTTTGACAAACCTTTCATCAAGAGCTATGACTGGAAATGATGTTTGATATTTGATCATAGATGGTTGACCATATGTCCTAGGAGATGGCATTAATTGTGATAGGTTAAGCAATTGTTCCATAGAATATGTTCCCATTCCTTTGTCCGTCAGTTGGACTTTCTCTTGGAATTTCTGTGATAAAGAAGTTTGTTGATCCAGATTATCTGTTGATTGAATCTCAATAGGACTTGTCTCTTTTTATTTACCCTTCTTTTCTACCCACTTAGTAGTGATACTTGGACATTGTTCTAATGATTTTGAACATGATGCTTCCCTTTTGTGTGGTACAAAGGTATCTTGAGAGATCTTAAGGGTGTCACAATGTTGAGGATGATTGTAATCAGTAGATATAGTCACCTCTTGTCCATTTATTGGAAACTTCAAACATTGATGATATGTTGAAAGTACATCCTGCATTTCATGGATCCATGGTCATCTTAAGAGAATGTTGTATGTTAACTCTCTTTCCAACACTTGACATGCTATATGTTTCACCATTGGCCCCACTTGAATGGGTAGCACAATCAAGCCTTTAGACGATCTTTCTTCCTCATCATATGCTTTGATAGTCATTTTTCTCTGAGAATCAATAGCATCATCTGAATATCCTAGTGCACAGATTAACTTGAGAGTGAAAATGTTCAGACCAACTCCCCCATCTATTAAGACTCTCTTGATGCAGTGGTTGTGGATTAAGAATTCAATATGGAGTGCAGTATTATGGGGATGGTTTAGCGAGATATCATCATGTTCATAGAATGATAGACAATGTGGGGTAGCCAAATGTCCCTCCATAGCTTGGAGCTGACAAAAATCTAGATTCTTTTGTACCATAGTGGCAATTAAAGCTTGTTCAAGAACCTCCTTATGTGATGGTGATATTTTAAGGAGCTCTAGTATCAATATCTGAGCAGGAATGTTTTGTAGTTAATCGACGATGTTATAGTGAGATGGAGGTGGAACTACATGTGTAGATCCAACTCCTTTTAACATGACCTTGGCTTACCCCCTAGTTATCACATTTTCCGGTTGATGTTCTTGACGGTCTTTGATTTTTAAGACATTGATTTTATTATCAGAGTTTGATATGTTCGGGAGTAAGTCCAAAGGAGTACTATTGTTGATTTTGGATCCGTCAATGTTGTGACTAACTGTATGATCACTTTCTATTCCAGATAGACAAAGGATTGTTGTGTCAAAGACATGGTTGACATTCTTCCCTTTGTTGTTTGAACATGATGGTGCTCCTTTGTCATAGTTTGGAAAAGGGTCCTTGAAAGCCGAATGATCATTGTTGTTTTGGGGTGTTTCCACATATGCTTTATTGTTGTTGATAAAATATTGTATTGGATTTTTCAACTCCATACAATCGTTGGTTTTGTGGCCTTTGTTATTATGGAAGTTGCAATAATCAGCGTCATTCCGCCATGGTGGTTTGACCTTTGGATCCCATAATCGGGCTTCTCGTGCAATGATAAGGCCACTAGTGACTAATTCTTTCATTGTTGATTCTATTGTTTGGCCTAAAGGTGTGAACCTATGCCGATTTGATGGTTTCTGATATGATTGTGTCCTTACGATCTCATTGTTTTGTATGACATTTGATTTGACAATTTGATCATTGTTCTGATTCTTTGATGTAGATGTTGTTAAGTTAAAGACCGGTTTAACATTTTGGAAATCACTTGTTGTTTCATTTGTAGTTGTATTTTGATTCTTTTTCCAAAATTTTGGCTTATCACTGCTTGAGTATTGATTGGAGGAGTTATTCGCGTTATTCGTTTTATCATTGAAATGTTTGATAACTCCTCTTTTGACTAATGCTTCCTCGATTTTAAGACCATTTTCTATGACTTTTTTGAATGTGGGAGGACATTGTAGTTCAAGCCTATAACTCATTTCCTCTGTCAAGTTGTCAATGAATAACTCCATCTTTTCTTCCTTAGGAATGGATCGAGGATATCTAGCGAAAAATCATCGCCATCTTTGTAGAAAAGACAAGAATGTTTCCCGTTTGTTTTGTTTTAGGTTATAAAGATCCTTTATTATAACATCGTGTTGGATGTTAAAGGAGTACTGTGAAATGAAACTGTTGACTAATTCCTCAAAAGTTCTGATACCTGGTTGTAGTTTTGAAAACCACTCCATACATGATCCTCCCAAGCTCCTTGGGAATAATCTCATTAAGTAAGTTTCCTCTTGGGAAAACTCGAGACTCATTGTTTTGAATTCCCTGATATGATCTATCGGATCTATTCTTCCATTGTACTTATTGTACTTTGGGATCTCACAGTGTCTAGGAAAAGGTATCAGATCGACGGTTGCGTCAAAAGGATAAGGACAAATGTCTTGTATCGCATATCTTTTGGTACTCCCTTTCATCATATCTTGTATATGTTGTTGTAATAGTTGCATTTGAGATGTTAAAGCAGCAACTGGATCTATTGTTTGTGTAGGTTGCAGAATTTCAGTCTCACTTGTTCTAGGTGCTTCCTTCAGATGATTCACATCGAAGTCCTCGGGAAGTTTGGCACCCGATTCAACCAACATCAAAAGATACTTCTCCATATCTTGTTCTAAAATCTTCTCCATAAAATTATGGAACTTGGGATCTTGTTGAGCTGTTCGAATATCCTCTGGAGTTATTTTGTTCTTATCCTTTTGGTTCAAATTGTTCCAAGGATTTTCCTTTGCCATTGCTTGGGATGTTAAAATTTCTTGCTCTACGAGTCTCTACTTTTGGGCCCTAGTGAAGATTGGCATACAAATTTTTACCCTTTCTTTTGAAATGCTGATCTTCTATGCTGGGAAAATGTCAATTGAACTTTTAACAAAGTCGAATAAGATGATTGATCTTATTGATGAGACTATGCTAAAAATTTGATTACTATACTTGGTTTCATGATGAAGGATGATAGTATCTTGATGATGAAACTTCAGTGTAGTAATCGATTGTGTATTTGATTTTGACACTTGTGATTTGCAAGATCTTGTTTCAGTTGATAAGATTGGAAGTTTGTATAAACCTATCTATTTTTGGTCTCTAGACAGTGATTCTGATAAAAAGAAACTTGGTTCTGATGAAGACTGTGGATAAAATGACAGACTGACTGATTGATAAAAGTTTTGAACTCTCTATTTTGAAAGCGCTAAAACAGAGGACAGAGGCGCTATTTCACAGAAGTGCTAGAACAGAGTTCCAAAGCACTGAAATAGGTGACAGAAGCACTATCCTGACAAAAGCGCTAAAACAGTGCACGAAAGCACTGCAGAAATTGATGGAAGCGCTATCTTGACAAAAGAACTGAAACAGTGCACGAAAGCACTGTAGAAATTGATGGAAGCATTGTTCTAATGAAAGCGCCAAAATATATACTGTAAGCGCCAAAACAGTGCCCGAAAGCGCTATTTCACAGAAGCGCTAAAACGGTGACCCGAAGCGCTGAAATAGGTTTCCAGAGCGCTAAAAAAAAGGACATTAAGACTCTCTATTGTAAAATCTGATCTGGCCTTGTGGCATACTATATCATGGATTGTGGAAGATAAGAAGGATGTATGCACTGACTACGGTTGTGATACTAAGTGAGAGCTCTTCTTTGAAAGAAGGCTCGTGAATAGAGTGGTTCTACTGCGTAATCTAAAGTGTGACCCCTAGCAAAATCATGATATCTGTGGATGAATGTTTTATGTTGTAAAAAGAGTTTCCAATTTTGATATAGAAAACATTGTCTTCTCAATTTATCTCGATAACCGAAAGGTTTCTTGGGTTTTATGATTTTGATTTTTCTCTTGGCAAATGTGGTGGA
The DNA here is from genome assembly GCA_007115665.2 of Sequoiadendron giganteum. Taxonomy (NCBI): domain Eukaryota; kingdom Viridiplantae; phylum Streptophyta; class Pinopsida; order Cupressales; family Cupressaceae; genus Sequoiadendron; species Sequoiadendron giganteum. The sequence goes on from CM021108.1 coordinate 458,340,409, forward strand.
CTTCCACTTTCGTAGCATGGATTTTCTAATATAACTTGACTTTGTTGGTTTTCAAGATGATCTTTAATCTGATTTTAATGAATTTTTGAAAACACAACAAGCAATTGTGAATAATTGTTTTAACTGAATAGATTGTGTATGTTCAAGAACCATGAATGATTCTTATTGATTTTGACAGGTTGCTTTGAAAATTGTATACAAATCAAATAGACTCACACTTAAGGACAAATAGGTCATCATTATACTCATAGCCCACATCTTGAACTACGTTGACGCACACAGCCTTGTCACCCCCTAGAGGGCGCCCATGTTTTTGTCATTTCCAGGCGCATACTCAGAGTCGGATTTCTCATCCTCTGAGCAAACGGTCCATGGAAATTATAAGGTGAGTGTCTTGGGGGCAGATTCTTCCCTCCCCTTGCATTGTGAGTATGACAATGTATGGATACTAGCTCGACAAGATACTACTCTATGGTTCATAGATAGGGCTTCCGTGCGGTGTGGCAATTGATAAACTCCCTCAGGAGACCTCCCAATCTTTAGAACAAATATTTTGGGGATGGTTATCTTGCTCACTACCATCAAGTTGGACTTTCATCAACAACTTGCATTTTTATTATAGTGGGTTGGAATCCTTGGCTTTAGGTGTTCCCACTTAGGTCGTTCCTGTAGGGTGAGTACTTTTTCCCACTACGATAGGCCTTCTAAAGGATTTAATAAAGCATAAATAGCATGAAGTAAAAGTGAATCTGGCACTTTGGTCACCCAATTAAGGGGAGAGCATAAGCCTAATCACCACAAGCACAACATATAAGTTGTTCTGTTTTAAGCCCAAAAAGAAATTTTCTAATCTAAGTGAAGATGTTGCTTTACAAAAATCATGTCATTCTTTTTAACATGTACTGTAAAAATCTGGTGACTACCCTAGGATTGATAAATTTTCTTTTAAGAAAACAAAAAGTGGCTACCCTAGGATTGATATATTTTAGAAACCAAGAAATGACTATCCTAGGATTGATAAATTTTAGAAAACCAAAAGTGACTATCCTAGGATTGATAAATTTTAGTCCAACTGTGAAAAAATTAAAAACCAGCCGTGGCCGCGTCGAATCCAGATTGATTTTACAAAAGCATTGGAACAGTCCACCAAAGCGCTAAAACTTTTACCTGATGCGCTAAAACACGAAAGCACCGAAACAGGACACCGAAGCGCCGAAGTTTGCCATGGAAGCGCTAAATCACCAATGCGCTGAAATAGTTAACAAAAGCGCTAAAGTTGAAACTGCTAAAATTTTTTACGGAAGCGCTGTAGTAACACGGAAGCACCGAAATAGAGCATGGAAGCGTTGTAGTTTTCCACGGAAGTGCTATACTATTTGACGAAAGCACTAAAAGAAAACACGTTGTGAACCTGCGTGACACTTTCTAGAAAAATTATAAATTTGGGGTTAATGCCCCCCGGTGGGTGCCGAATTGTAAGCGTGGTGAATTAGGTGTAAAGCACAGAACACACTTCTTAATAAGATATTATATCAAAGACAAAGCTAAATGAATCAAATCAAAGCACTAATCAATTGAAAGCGTCATATTTTTCTCTATCCTCAAAGATTTATTAAACCACTATTGCTCTTAGATCGTGAGGACACTATGATTGTTAAAATGACAATTCAAAGAATGAGATGGATGCTAATGCAATGATATGGAGCTAAATCTAGATAATCTAACTTATGCACTCTTACTCTGTAGGAATTCAAGTATCAAGCATCAAGCATCAAGCATTTAAGCATCAAGCATTTAAGCATCAAGCAATCAAGCTTTCTTATCATGGCTGCCTCCTATAGTTGCAATTATTTGTTTCATGTCAATTCATGCTAGTTTAATTCATTTATCATCTAGTATTATCATATTTAGCTCCATATTATTGCATAAGCATCCATCTCATTCTTTGAATTGTCATTTTAACAATCATAGTGTCCTCATGATCTGAGAGCAATAGTGGTTTAATAAATCTTTGAAGATAGAGAACAATATGACGCTTTCAATTGATCATTGCTTTGATTTGATTCATTCAGCTTTGTCTTTGATATAATATCTTATTAAGAAGTGTGTTTCATGTTGTCTCCCATGCCATCTTGGCAATCTACTGAGCACTATCTCGCTCAGCTGTCAAAGTGGCCACCTGCATCTATATAGTTGCCAACTGTCCCTGAACCTGCACTAAAGCCTAAGCATGAGCCTGCACTTGGGCCTGCATCTGAGTCTGGGTCTGAATGAGCAAACCCCGAGCCTATACCAACTGCCCCTGTAGTGTATGAACCTGTGTCTGCAGGCCTACAATCTGTCTCTGATGGTCCACAGGTGGCACTTGTAATGATCTAAATATATTTCCTTGCAAGATAGAACTAGGGTTAGAACATGCATGCAATAATAATATCAATCAATCAATAAAATGCAAAGGAGGAATAAAGAGAAAAGGAATGAGACTAGAATAGTCTCACCCATTTCTCTCCTCCATGGCTCACTTCTATTGAACCTCCTCTATTTGTTGTAATATGTTGGATGCCCTTAGATTTATGATGAGAAAACTAATGACAATGACAAGCCCTAAGCAAATATTGAAGGATTTGAACAACTATATGCAATACTATGCCCTACTGCAACTAGTAAGCATCTAAAATGTCTAAGCTATGTCAAATGAAATCTAAAAATATGCTATGAAAAATGAGAATAACAATGCTAAAATATGAAAAATGCAAGAAGTCAATAATGCAAGAGATAAGAAATCTCTAAAATATGACAATGCAAGATGATCAAAATGAGACCAAAATTGCTCTTTTATAGAAGAGGCAATTTTGTGTGAATGGCCAAGATTGAAAGTTAGCAAGTGCCCTAGAATCAATGGATGAGATTCAATATAACAACCCACAATTAGGGTTAGGGCAACATTAGGTCAGATTCGAAATAAAAGGTCAAGATTGATTTTTAGAAAATCAAATCAATGGCTGACAAAAGATTACGGGCACGAAGAACGGAGTCGTTGGGGAATCAAATAATAATTTAAAATTATTTAATTCAAGAGGGGATGTTGACTTTTTGAATTAAAAAACTATTTTAATTCAAAAGGGTGGGGTCATGTGATAGTAAATAATTTAAATTAAATTATTTACTAAAGAAAAGAATTTAAATGGGACTTATTTTAAATAAATAGCATTTATTTAAAATGAGCACAATAAAAGAAGAGAAATTAAATAATAAAATTATTTAATTTAGGTATTGGGACTTATTTTAAATAAATAAGATTTAGAAGAAATTAAACAATAAAGGTTATTTAATTTAGGTGGGAATTAAATAATAAAGATATTATTTAATTTAGAGGAATGTGACAAAGGGGACCTTTTAAATTAAATATAGTAATTTAATTCAAAGTTTAGGGTAGACCAAATTAAATAAATAAAATTTATTTAATTTATGAGAGAAGAGGCTAATGAATAATTAATTATAGTGGAAGGTGGATTAAATAAATAAGAATTTATTTAATTTTAGGAAGAAGAGGACTTAATTAGTGACATAATTAAATAAATAAATAAAATTATTTATTTAATAATCATGAAGAATAATCAGATATGAATTAATTAAATAATTATGAATTATCTAATTAATAGTTGAAAGTGAGTCAAGGACATAATTAAAATGTCCTAATTAGGGTTAGAAGAAGAGCTTGCGGGCCTAGGTCATTTTTATGTGTCTACATTTGCCCCTCTTTGTCATAATATAGCTTGTCGCATTGTGGCAAAGAAAATAAGTCAAACATATGCCCCAGTGCAAAATAAGATGAGGAAGAATGACGAGGAGGGTTGCGATATGCCCCCTCAAGAGGAAAGACAGGTTCCAAGATCATGGGTGTGCTCTCAAAATGAATGAGAAGACTAGAATATGTAGAGACAAATAAATGTTAGTGAAAAAGATATGGATGAGATACAATGCCTATATGAGATGCATGTTAGTTCCTAGATCAAATCCTTCAACATATTACCATAGGACTTTAATATTTATTGCTCTTAATCATCATTGGGTGGTAAAAAAATGACACAAATGGACAACAAACACCATGGTATGACATAGACCAAGGTGTGCAAGGTCATCCACTTGCAAAATAGACAGTCGCAGACAAAGAATGTCCTAACTCATACTAGAGGCCCATGTTGCCCCAGTCTTTTTGTCAAGACAATCCACAAATAGCAGTCAAAGAAAAATATAATACGTCATGAGACGTCATCGCACCTCTAAATCCTTCATGGGACATCCTCGAGGTAGCTAGTAACATGACCAAAAGCAAGTCAATAAAAAGATAAGACAAAATAGCCAGAAATTAACAACCATTTAATTGTATTGCCAATGTTTGTTTGTCGAAGATTAATTGTTTGACGATTTGACAGTTTTGATGGTTTGACGGTTTGACAGTGCCTAAGGTCAGGAAGGACACATCTTGAAAAGGAAAATGACACTTTGACGAGATCCAAATCCAAGAAGGACACATCTTGAAGCGGACCAAAAAGTGACAAGATTGAAATTTTGACTAATGTTTTGGCAAGTTGACAGATTTTGATTGTATGATTGATTGGCTTAAGTTGTCTAATTTTGACCCATTTTGACATTGACATTTCGAATGACTGTTTGGTGTCAAGTGCGACTATGTCTGCTTTATTTGACGTACGCGACCATGTTTGACTTATGATTTTATTTTGACAAACCTAAAAGGACTGACCTAATGTCTCGGGGATTCAAAGATGAATCTTTCCTATGTAGCAAATGCGCAGAGACAATGTAGTTCAGACAGGGACAAAAGACTGACTAATGTGACTGAATGGACTGACAAGATATTACACTAACTTTCCACTAACATCATTTGATTTTCCAACTGATGAATAGCCAAGACCTTGATGTCCATAATGTGCTTGAACTTGTACGGGTTCCAAAATTCCTTGCTCATGTAGGCCTAATCCTTTTCCCTGATAATGCATGTTCTGACAAATTTTGTTTGTGATGGGGTACTTGTTATTGTGGAAGCAAGATGCTAACCCATCCTTATTGTGGAAATTAATGCTTGAAATATTATCCTCTGTAAGGAAGCCTACTCTGAAAAAGATAGATGATCCTAATTGATAGGATGTTGTAGCTTTAATAACATGTTGGATAGATTTCTAATTGTCATCTTTGGTTTGATTTTCTGACATATCAGATTTTGATGATTCTGCTAGTGCTTCAAAGTTGATGTCGAAACCGTCTTCATGGCCATTGTCATAGAGCCCACTGAATTCAGTTATAGCTTGATCATTTGCAAATATGTCCATGCTAGAAGACTCTTGTTCTAGTGGTAGATCGTCTATGTGTCCCATGGTGGCAAGTGTCTCATTTTTGGAAGTGTCAATACTTGAAGTTTGGAGAGGGTCATCTTCAAGTGTTTCATTATGAAGGGCATAAAGGTAAAGGAGTGGATCATTTTGGACTTCTTCAAAAGTAGTGTCTTGATCAAAGATGGGTTCAGTTGGAATGACATGATCGAAAATAGGGTCTTGACCAAGGATAGGTTCATCTTGAATGACATGGTTGTGGATGGACTCTTGAGCAAGGATAGGTGTATTTGGTATGCCATGATTGTCTAGGAGGACTTATTGAATGGACGTAAATATGGGGTCATGGGATGGACCACTTTGATCTTGAAATGATGGTGATGTTATGACGTTGTGCTTTGGACTTGCCTCTTGACATGTATCCTCAAGTGTAGGTAAGAAGATGGGACTTTGGAGACCATGACTAGATATATTTTCATGAAAACATGGAGTGTCTTGGAATGGATTGGTGTGTAATGGACTAGGATATGATGTGGAGGTTTGGAAAGGATTAGTGGATGAAGGACTGGGATGAGATGAAGGATTAGAATAGGACATGGATCCATGACAAGGATATGACGTGGATGGAGGATTAGAATATGACTTGGATGAAGGACTAGGATATGACAATGATGCATTACAAGGATATGACGTGGATGGAGGATTTGAATATGACGTGGATGGAGGATTAGGATATGATGTGAATGAGGGACTAGGATATGACGTGGATAGTTGGTTTGGATTGATGGATGGTTGATTTCCCTTGTCAAAGTTAGGGTGGGTATGACCAATGGAAGTTTGTTGTGGCTTAGTGCCATGGATGGTGTTAGGGGACCCTTGATAGTAGATGGATAGAGGACTAGGACTCATAGATTTTTGGTAAGATGGATAGATGGATGGAGGGCTAGGGGTTGTAAATTTGGCCTTGGATTGGAGGTAAAGTGTTTTGAATTCCCCAGCAAGTTGTGCTTGACCATTACTACTGAATTGGCATTCAATTAGACTAGCAAGCATGTCATAGTGACTTGAAGACATGATGGTGGATGGAATGAGACTAAGGCTATGCAAAGTAACAATGCAAAGTGATAAAAGTGGATGCCTTATGCCAAATGATCTTTAGGAAAGGTTTTCTAACCACTCAAAGTTTGGCCAATGTCTCGATTTGGATTGTCAAAGGACTAGTTTGAAGGACAAAATGACAAAATGACAAGGTGAGATTTCCACACTAGACTTATGAGTTGGAAGTAGCTCACCAAAGGACAATGACTAAGGATTGATTTGTTTGACTTGGTCCAATGACAATTTACTTTTTGAGACAATGGTTTGACAAAGAAAGGAAAGTTTTCCTATCCCAAAGTGTACAAAATTGAGGACTTGATTTGACAAATGCGGTTCATGATGGAAAATGTGTTGCAGGAAGTGATTTGACAAAATTTTAGGCTGATTGCAAAGATTTGTTTCAGTTTGGAAAAGTTGTTTCATATTTTGGCAAGTTTGATGTTTATTTTTTGGAAAATAGTTGGCAAACACATGGTGTTAAAAATCAACCACATAGAAGTCATTTTACAAAAATCTTATGGCTGCAAGGACATTATTCTTTTGGATCCCACTAACCACATATCCTTAGCGAATGAATTTAGAAGCTTGGCCCCAAGGGCTCCCTCTTACAGTGCACTCACTTCTCAAGGCAACCAAGCTTCCAACCTCTATGAAACTCCCATGGCAGATTGATCATCTCTACTAAGAACTGCACAGGTGCGGGTGTCATCACAACGACCGTTGTTGTACCAAAGAATAGAAGGTTTTTGGCTTAATAGAACAAAGGATTTATTTCGGGCACCCGTTCAGAAGGCTAGGCGAGAGGCATTATCATCCCAGTCTACAGAGGTTACAGTCTGCAGGTTTTGACGCACCACAAGGGTACTGGGGAGTCAATTGTTGGTCCGCAGGAAGTTCTATAATGCTAAGCTTTCCTTAACATTAAAATTTATATACCGGTTGGGCGTCACTTGGCTTTAGCGCGTTCCCGGTTTGAGTCGCTTTGGGGTGAGTACTTTTTCCTACCAAAGCAGACCCAATTTTCTAAGGTTCAACAAAAGCAAATTAGAATATTCATAGTTCAATTGATCCTTGTTTAAAAACAAATAGTGAAAACATGAATATCCTAACTCACACTTGCATGGTGTTCATTTTAAGCCCAAATCGAAATGTGTTGACAAACATAAAAAAAACATGGAGTTCATTTTAACCATTTGTAGTATTTGTCAAAACATGGGGTTCATTTTAACCGTTTGTAGTGTGAGCTAACTAAAGATTCATTTTAACCCAATGCTATGAAAATGTAGATTCATTTTAAACCAATGAGTTGTAATGCAAGATTGTAATCTTTTTAGCCTAATGAGTATGCATGCATGTTAATTTTAACCCATGAATGTAAAATGCAGATTTGTCCAAAATTTGTGAAAATAAACAAGTAAGAAAAAATATGTTAGACTCCTCGCCACAAGCTGCAAACAGAAAATCAGTAACCCCAAAATATTTAAACTACCATACAGAAAAAAAGTGTTGCCCTAACCCGAATTGACCTAGTGCAAGCCCAATTCCTAGAGTCAATAATAGTTTCTCTTACACCCAGGATAGCACAAATGCACAAGGCGAGAGGATACTTCTATTATTTATCATTAATATTAGAGGGCTAGCTAGTCAAGACAAATCTGATTTTTGGAACTAATTTTTGCATCAAAAGTAAAAACACAGAAAATAGACCCTTAGTGAAATTTAGAGAGCTTTCCAGAAATTTAAAGAAATCCGAAAAATTTGTTGTTTTGCATCCAGAATTATTTTTTTATGAAAAATCATAAAAAATTATTAAAATTTCAAAACAAGTCCGAAAATTTTTATTTTTTAATTGAAGGTGTTTGACATCATTCCAAACCTGCAAAAAAAAAATTGTGAATCAATCTACAACAGTTTGTGAGATTTAAGTCAATCTTTGTAAAACCCTAATTGTTAAAGATCTATTTTTTGTCGAATTATTTTGTAGGAAAATTAAAAACATAAAAAATAGACACCTATTGAAATTCTGAGAGCTTTCCAAAACTATAAAGAAATCCAAAAAATTCGCTAATTTACTCTCAAAATTGATTTTTCATGAAAATAACAAAGAAAATTATTAAAAATTAAAAACAGCTCTGAAAAATCTGATTTTTGGATTGGAAACTCTTGATATGGTCATCAACCTGCAAAAAAAAAATTGTCAGAAAATACGCAGCCGTTTGAGAGATATGGTTGAATCTTTGAAAACTAGGGTTTTGTCCCCAAAATGATGCAAAACCTGCAACAAAAAGCCAACAAAACCTGCAACAAAAAAGATTCAACTCCAAAATTCTTCAAAATTTATCAAAAAATATCAGGTTCACCAATGTAAGGATCTAAATATATTTCCTTGCAAGATAGAACTAGGGTTAGAACATGCATGCAATAATAATATCAATCAATCAATAAAGGAGGAATAAAGAGAAAAAGAATGAGACTAGAACAGTCTCATCCATTTCTCTCCTCCATGGCTCACTTCTATTGAACCTCCTCTATTTGGTGTAATATGATGGATGCCCTCATATTTATGATGAGCAAACTAATGACAATGACAAGCCCTAAGCAAATATTGAAGGATTTGAACAACTATATGCAATACTATGCCCTACTGCAACTAGTAAGCATCTAAAATGTCTAAGCTATGTCAAATGAAATCTAAAAATATGCTATGACAAATGAGAATAACAATGCTAAAATATGAAAAATGCAAGAAGTCAATAATGCAAGAGATAAGCGATCTCTAAAATATGACAATGCAAGATGATCAAAATGAGACCAAAATTGCTCTTTTATAGAAGAGGCAATTTTGTGTGAATGGCCAAGATTGAAAGTTAGCAAGTGCCCTAGAATCAATGGACGAGATTCAATATAACAACTCACAATCAGGGTTAGGGCAACATTAGGTCAGATTCAAAATAAAGGGTCAAGATTGATTTTTAGAAAATCAAATCAATGGCTAACAAAACATGTGACAAAAGATTTCAGGCACGGAAAACAGAGTCATTTGGGAATCAAATAATAATTTAAAATTATTTAATTCAAGAGGGGATGTTGACTTTTTGAATTAAAAAACTATTTTAATTCAAAAGGGTGGGGTCATGTGACAGTAAATAATTTAAATTAAATTATTTACTAAAGATGAGAATTTAAATGGGACTTATTTTAAATAAATAACATTTATTTAAAATGAGCACAATACAAGAGGATAAATTAAATAATAAAATTATTTAATTTAGGTGTTGGGACTTATTTTAAATAAATAAGATTTAGAAGAAATTAAACAATAAAGGTTATTTAATTTAGGTGGGAATTAAATAATAAAGATATTATTTAACTTAGAGGAATGTGACAAAGGGGACCTTTTAAATTAAATATAATAATTTAATTCAAAGTTTAGGAGAGTGGACCAAATTAAATAAATAAAATTTATTTAATTTATGAGAGAAGAGGCTAATGAATAATTAGATAATTAAATATAATTATTTAATTATAGTGGAAGGTGGATTAAATAAATAAGAATTTATTTAATTTTAGGAAGAAGAGGACTTAATTAGTGACATAATTAAATAAATAAATAAAATTATTTATTTAATAATCATGAAGAATAATCAAATATGAATTAATTAAATAATTATGAATTATCTAATTAATAGTTGAAAGTGAGTGAAGGACATAATTAAAATGTCCTAATTAGGGTTAGAAGAAGAGCTTGTGGGCCTAGGTCATTTTTATGTGTCTACAACACTGTCACTGCTCGCCTCTTGTGAGACCTACTGGATGATGGAACACTGATGGTTGGCCCTACCCCTCTGTCTCCTCCATTGCCACCATCACTGTCATCGATGTTGTTGTCGTCACTGCCACTCTTCGTGCTACTGCCTGTCAGAGTACCACCCTCACTCTCTGTGAAACTCTTAGCCACATCCTCCTCTACTGGTAGTGGTGTTGGCTCATTTGGAATAGTGATACAAGGATGAGGAACCAAGGCCAAGAATGCAGCATACTCCTCAATGACTGGTGCCTTTGCAATGTCTCTCTACATGTCCTAGGGTGATGGTTGCAGTGCCCTGTATCCCTCTACTAAAGCATCATATGATAGACAGGGCCCCCAATCAGGAATATCCATCTATCACCTAGCATAATGGGCTACTCCCTGTGGCATACACTAAACAATGCCATACTGTCTGTACACTCGGCGTAGCAGAAATCTCTCTAAAATAAATGGTGTCTATCTGATCAGATACATGGAATCACAGAGATATCCCAACACTGCATCATCCTCATCCCATTGCTCACAGTCGAGGTATGAACGCCAGGTAACTGTCTCTATATCATCAAACACCCACCTCCAGTACTCTAACTTGCCCATCCAGGCCTGGGTAAGCCGACCTCTGTATCAGAACACATAAGGTCTACCTGTTGGTCTATCTACAACTAGAAATGGCCGAGCAATAGAGAAATGCTCCCATGCCCACACCTGTAATAGGGTCATCCCTGCTGATAAGCTGCATGCCCCTAGATACACAACTGAATCAAGATCATGATAGAGATGTGCCAGCATGCACATCCCCAAGCATATCTGGTACCATGTACCATCATACTCTCCAGTGTCCTACCCCAACCCATGAGGAATCCCTTTGACCTACGATCAGGGCAAAGGAAACCTCCAATAAAGCCAGCAAGCACTGTTGGTAGTGTTGCATAGGAATCAACGATCTTCCTCCATCGGATGCTCGGAACCTCAATATCCTGATCCTGAAATACTCTACGAAGAGCATCTCTACCGCTGGTCCCATGGGAATCATATGCTACAATCTCCCCCATGAACGGAATACAAAGAATCTACCACACATCCTTGGGTGTGACTGTCATCTCATCAGTGGGTAGATGAAAGGTGTTGTGGTCACTATGCCACCTCTCAACCAAAGCAATCAACAAACCCCGATTAATCCTAATCTGGGGAATATCAAGCAAGCTAGTAAGGCCACATCAACCTATAACCTGAAGCTCATCTAGTGTCAAATGAGGTATCAAGTCTGTGGTCCAAGGAAACCTCTCTCGCATCTGGAGAGTACCCAAATCCTCCTATCATCATAATGAAAGAAATCCACAATCAGTGAACTATGTCAAGAAATCAAAAGTCATTCTACTATCAAGTCTATTCCAAAAATTTGGTATGAATTTTCGATCAAAATTCATAAGTGAACATCAACAAACCTCACCTATCATGAGGTTCATCAAACATTATCTAAATCTCGCCTATCATGAGATTTATCAGATATTGAATCATCTCTTCACCTATCATGAGGATCATCATAAATAAGATTTCTTCTTGCCTATCATGAGAATTAGTCTTATTTAAATCATCACAATCCAACATCAAGAATTTGGATTATCAATCATACCAATCCGAAGAATGGACATGATCAAAATTAACGAAATCAGTGTTTACTAAGTCAAAATGTACAATTCTGACATGGAAGTGCTAAATCAGGCACCCGAAGCGCTAAATCCCAAAAGCGCTACTTTATCGATCAAAAGCGCTAAATCAGGCACCCAAAGCGTTGAATCTCGAAAGCGCTACTTCAGCACTCCGATGTGCTATAACAGGCATCCGAAGTGCTAAAAGTTCCTAAGCACTATTTTACCACATCTAATGCTAAAACAATTCGTCAAAGCATTGCTTTACCAGAAGCGCTAAGATAGATCATGAAAGCGCTAATCAACCATATCAGAGCATTAGAAGTCTCTAAGCGCTAAAATCCGGCATCATAGCGCTAAAATTCAAAACCTAAGCACTATAACATCGAAAGCGCTACATTACCCTATGGAAACGCTAGAGATTTTAATGCAAGCGCTAAAAATCGAAGCGCTAATCTAAAAACTAGAAGTGCTACACTAGAGTGAAAGCGCTACAGCGCGGCTTGGAAGCGGTGAAATAGGAAAAAAATGCGGAAACATTTAAAATGCATAAAAAATGAAATTTCATGAATTACGAGGAGGATTAAGGGTACATAGCGGAGCTCCATAAGCGGTCGGCCATCGATGACATCGAATGTGCTTGAAATGATGAGTGTGGTAAGGGATTGGCATCCTGCTCTAGCTGGCTGAAATGTCTCTATCACAAGGTTTTTTAAAACTCAAATAGTGCAAATGACTTTGAAAATAACCTTTTGGACTATATATAATTTTTGAAAAGGTATTTTTGGTGGGTTTTATTATCTTTTGATTAATTTTATCCAGGAAATTAATTAAAACTCATCTGCGGGCTAGATTTCTTCATCATTTTGTCGAGAGATAAATTATTTTATATCGTATCTTTATCAAATCATCAAAAAATCATAAAAATTTCTAAAAATAATCAAATCATTAATTTATCTCCCGAGGGAGCATATTATCGACAATCATCTGAAAATCAATATCTGGGGCATGTCTGGGGCATATAGAATTATTATTTTTTATCATCATCGATCTTGGCAGTAGCAGCAAAATTTTCTTCGAAGCAACGCGTAAACACATCACTTCGAAAAGGGGCAAAATGTATACACCTAAAAATGGTCTAGAGCATCCGATTAATTAAATACGAATTAATTGATTAATTATCCTAGCTTCCTCTATTGTTTAAATAGATAGAAATATTTATTTATATAGTTCACATAGTAATCAATCTTAATTAAATAAACAAAATTAAATACTTTGTTTGATTTAATTATCAAATCCCTATTTTATTCTATCACATCGATCTTGAATTAATTAAATAAAGATTAAAACACTTTATTGATTAATTGTCATATTCTTCTGTTTAATTTAATAAACAACTTCTATAGTTCGTTTTATTAAATTATTTATCCTTCTTTTGCTAATTTAAATAAATCAAAATATTTGAATTAAAGCATAAAGAATATTCCATCTATATTTCCTCAAAAATGAATTAGATATCCTATGTATAATCTATGTCTAAAATATGTCCCAATTAATGCTTTGAAACTTCACGGGAAGTTTTGGAGACAAATTGGAGACAAATTCCAAATTCTTCTCTTAATCCTCCTCCATCAATCTTTCCTCTTCTCTTGCCTAGTGTTTTCATGGGTAGAGACAATCTCCAAATTTCTCTCAATCTCCTCCATCTTTCACCATTCAATCCTCTAGATTGAATCCAAGCCTCTCAATGTCTTCCATGTGCATTTCTACAGCCAAGAATTCTATAAATATAGCCTCATTGAACCAAGAAAAGGATCAAGATAATCTAACTCATGCACTCTTACTCTACAGGAATTCAAGCATCAAGCATCCAACATCCAACAATCAATCTTTCATACCATGGCTTCCTCCTGTAGCTGCATTTATCTATTTCATGTCAATTCATGCTAGTTTAATTCATTTATCATCTAGTATTATCATATTTAGCTCCATATCATTGCATTAGCATCCATCTCATTCTTTGAATTGTCATTTTAACAATCATAATGTCCTCACAATCTGAGAGAAATAGTGGTTTAATAAATCTTTGAGGATAGAGAACAATATGATGCTTTCAATTGATTATTGCTTTGATTTGATTCATTCAGCTTTGTTTTTGATATAATGTCTTATTAAGAAGTGTGTTCTATGATTTACACCTAATTCACCATGCTTAAAAATTTAACCCTACAATCAAATGTTAGTAGTTTCATCTTTGGAGTCTTTGAAAATATTCTTTATGGTTTCAGTAGAGTCTCTGACAACGTTCTCAAAACCTACAAAACACAGAAATATTAATCATTTTTCTGAATTATGATTTTTTGCCAAATAAAATCGATGTTCCATAATAACAAATCAATGCGCTAAAATACTACACCTATGTGCTAAAAAGACCTATGTATGTGCTAAAACAGTCTACTAATGTGCTAAAAGAAACTATGAATGCAGCAAAATACTCCATGTATGCATCAAAATATTGCATGTATGCACTGAAAGGTTGCTCGAATGCACCAGAATAGTTCTTGTATGCACCAGAGAAATTTTTGTATGTGCCGGAGGAATTCATGATCATGCTAAAAGATTTCACGTCCGGACTTGTAAAACAAACTTTTCTAGAAAATTTTAATGAAAGGGGCTAGGCCCCACGGTGGGAACCATTTTATGTGTGTGAAAAATAGTGAAGGGAATAACAATTTAAAACCCAACATACATACATGAAATGTCTTACATAAAAGGAATTGAAATAACAAAACCAAATTGTTACTGCTATCCTTTCAAATCATTCCATGGTTCTCTAGTCTTAAGGACCTTTTGAATTCATGCTCTCAGATCTAGTTAAGTTTTGCACATGAATCTACAAAGATGATAGCCTAGGAAATGAGAAGATATTGTGCAGTGCAAAATACATGCCTACACCACTATATTTTTGTATTTTTGAAGTTTAAATGTTGAATGAAAGAGACAAGTGTTGTGTATGATGATACTAGGATTAATGATGCAAATCTAATGTAACACTATGAAAAAAAATGAAATCTAATGCAATACTAAAATGATCCAAAGTAAAAGTGACATGATAACTATGCTATATGAAAATGCAAACTCTCAATTGCTCTCAATTTCTTCAGCATAATTTTGTCTCAATTTTCTCTTCAAAAGTTGTAGAATGATCTCCTATTTATATATTTTCCAAGCCTTAAATGAGGTGGCAGAGATGGACAGTCAAGATCATGATCCTGAGACATCAACAGTGGAGCACAAAGAGGTTGGAGGAATTCATGGAGGTTGCTCCATTTGGAAGAGCAAATCTTTCAAGTGTCAAAGAGCATCAATTAGAAAGAGGAGCCATGTGTCTCTAAGGAGGTTAGGAGGTTAGAAGAATATTAATAATTTAGAAAATTAGAAATAAAGGAAATCATGTGCCATGTGATGATGTGGAGGGTGAGTTGGAGGAAGTTAGAGAATTATGGAAAAATGTGACAAATTTGAATTAAAAATTCAAATTTAACGAGGGGAATAATCAAATAACAAATTATTTAAATTTGTATATTTAATTAATTTAAGAGGTAAGATGACTTTTGGAATAGAATAATTAAAGTGGTGAACTATAGAAATAAATTTATCAATTTATTTATATAAGTAGAGGAATTAAGATTAATTAATAAAATTACTAGTATTTAATTAATTTGTGCTCCAGACCATTTTTATGTGTATTTAGTAACTATACAATCGGGGTGTAACATACTCCCCCCCTTATGAATCATCATCCTTGATGACCTAAGGTATGATTCAAAGCATAAAAATCCAACATTACATTATTCTACATTCTCAAAAGCATCAAGAAAATCTAAAATTTTCTACTAAATTTCTGCATAGTCCTCCCAAGTAGTTGAGTCTTCTGCGTACTGGTCCCGTTGGACTTTGCACTACATGGCTTCTCTATTTTGTAAGTGTAGCTTATGTCTTTCTAGCACCTTGATGGGCTTCAGAGTTACTACTCTAGGATCCCTTACCTATAAATTAGTCTAATCAATTACATGATTATCTCCTAGTATATACTTTTTAAGGTAGGACACATGGAAGACATTATGCATTCTGGCAAGAGTTGGTGGCAAAGTGATTCAATAGGCTACAAGATTCACTTCCTCTATAACCTCAAAGGTTCCAACATAATGCGGGGCTAATTTATAACTTTCCAAATATAATTGATCTTTTGTGAGGTTTCACTCTCAAAAGTACTTTGTCACCTAAGGAAAAATTACAGGGCACTCTCTTAGCATTTGCATAACTTTTTTGTCGATTGTTAGCTTCTACTAACCTTTGCTTAATAATCTTAACTTGCTCATCCATTTCTACCAATATTTTCTGCCCAAGACTTACTCGATCCTCAAGTTTATCCCAACTTATAGGAATTCGACACTTTCAACCATACAAAGCTTTGAAAGGAGCCATCTTAATTGTAGAATGATATGAGTTATTGTAAGAAAATTCGACCAAGGGTAAATAATCTTCCCACTTGTATTGTTTATCCATGAAATACACCCTAAGTAGGTTTTCCATTACTTGGTTTACCCTTTCAGTTTTCCCACCCATTTCTGGATGATATGCCAAGCTAATATTTAACTAAGTCCCAAGTGTAGAAAACAAGGTTTGCCAAAATCTAGAAGTGATTTGTGCATCCCTATCTGAAATAATATTTTGAGGACTCCCATGCAATCTAAACACTTCTGCACAATTTTTCTTGCTATAATAGGTGCTCCATTAGTTAAGTTCCCTGGTATAAAATGTGTCACTTTTGTAAGCTTATCCACTACCACTAGTATGGCATTGTGCTTATTTCTTAGCATAGGAATTCCTTGCACAAAATCCATACTTATAACTTGTCATTTCCTTTTTGGTATGTCGTTTGAGTATAACCTGATGCTTAGCTTTCACCCTTTGACACTCAAGACACCTAGCCACAAAATTAGTGGCATCTCCTTTCATTCCCTTCCAAAAGTATTATGGTTTTACATCAGCCATCATTTTCATCACTCCTGAATATCCAAAATATGGTACTTCATGTATTTCCTTTCATACCAGATTTCTCAATTCTTTCACATCAGGTACATACATTCTACCCTTGTACCTAAGTAATCCATTAGGTTCAAATTGGAAACCTTCATACCTATAATCTTGAGGATTATCCATGAGTGCTTGCTCAACTTCTAAGTAATACTCATCCTCCTTGCACTTTTGGAGTACTTGCCCTTTGAAATCAGTTTGAGTTGCTATTATGGAAGCAATGTGATGTCTTTGACTTAATGCATTGGCAACCCGATTCTCTTTCCCCTTAATATAACTGATATTAAAATCATAGTCAGCTATCAACTCCAACCATCTTCTCCATCTAGCATTTATATTAGGTTGAGTAAAAAGGTACTTTAACCCATTATGGTCAGTTTTCAACTCGAAGGGTTTTCCTAGAAAATAGTGCCTCCACATTCGCAATGCATAAACTACAACTTCCAATTCTAAATCATGTGATGCATAATTCATTTTGTATGGTTTCATCTTTCTAGATTCATATGCAATCACTTGCCCATCTTGCATCAATACACCTCCTAACCTTTCTCTGCATGCATTTGTGGTAACTCTAAAGCTACCTTCAGGATTTGGTACCTTTAAGATTGGTGTGGTGCTTAGTTTATCTTTGAGTAGGTCAAAAGCTTCTTGACACTTCTCATTCCATTCAAACCTCTTTCCTTTATTTTGCAAAGAAGTTATTAGAGAAGCAATCTTTGAAAATTTTGCAACAAACTTCTTGTAATATCTTGCCAAGCCCATGAAACTTCTTACTTCTGACACATTTTTGGGTATAGGCCACTGAATTACTGCTTTAATCTTTTTTGGATCCACTGCAATTCCTTCTACCGAAATCACATGACCCAAATAATGTGCACTCTCTTGGAATAATGTACACTTGGAAATTTTACCATACACCTATGCTCTCTCAACAGTTGTAGGACAATTTCAAGATGCTTGTAATGTTCTTCCACATTTTTAGAATAGATTAGAATGTCATCTAAAAAACTAATAGAAACTTATCAAGGTAATCCCTAAAAAAACTATTCATTAGATTCATGAATGTTGTTGGTGCATTTTTTAAACTGAATGGTAAAACAATGAGCTCATAATGTCCATATCAAGTTCTGAATGCAGTTTTAAAGATATCTTCATCTTTAACCCTTAACTGGTGATATCCAAATCTCAAATCCATTTTTGAGAATATAGTTGCACCTCTCATTTTATCAAAAAGGTCATCAATACATGGCAATGGATACTTGTTCTTAACCATAGCTTTGTTAAGCATATGATAGTCGATGCACAAACACAATGTTTTGTCCTTCTTTTTGACAAAGATAATTAGCACTCCCCAAGGTGAAACACTTGGTCTTATTAGTCCTTTCGACAACAACTCATCCAATTGTGTCTTAAGTTCCATAAGTTCAATGGTTTTCATCCTATAGGGTACTTTAGATATAGGTTTTGATCTAGTATCTATGTCAATAGAGAAATCAAATACTCTTTTCGAAGGTAATCCTAGTAACTCTTCAGGAAAATCATCTGAAAATTTTCTCAAAATTGGGTACTTCTCCATGTATGATTTTCCAATTTCATCTATTTCTCCATCTTCTAATTCTTGTAGACTCTGGTACTCAAAATTATCACTATCCTGCCCAAGTTCTTCAATCTTTACAGAAATTATATTACACCCCTTCTTCTTATATCTCATAAGTTGCATTATCGTAATTTGTCGAATCTTTACCTCTCTAAGTATTCCTTGAATTTAACTTGATTCCCATAATCATCTAGGAATTCAAAAATCTTAGCATGACAATATACTATGGCCCTATGCTTCCACAACCAATTGATTCCTAGGATAACATTATATGATCCTAGAAGTGCGACATAAAGGTTAACTTCCGTAGTAAAACTAGGTAGTTTCATCCTAGCCTCGACTAGACATTGATCCACCTTTGCTCTTGTCTAGTTTGCATACTCTATATTCCAATACATTACCATGTGTCCTGCCTTCCTAGATAATTGTTTAGCTAGTCTAAGTGAAATGAAATTTTCAGTAGCACTGGAATCAATAAGAATAGAAATAGGTAAGCCAAAAAAAATACCCGATGTTTCGACTGGTGTTACTTGGTAATCGGCTTGTTGATCATCCACAACAACATGTATCCTTTGTTGAAACATGGTATGTTGAGTGGGTAATGAGTTTCCATATGGTTGTTAACCAAATTTTTTATTAGGACATTACATTGCATAGTGATCTCCTTTGCATATAAAACATCCAAAAGGTAGCCCTCTTTTTCCTATGGTTTCTCTAGACTTACTAGTACCTTTATTGGCCTTGCTAGTATTACCAAAGCTATAATCATTTCTCTTTGGGTCTCTTCTAAGCTCTTTTCCATTATAGCTGGATCTTTTCCCTTTTTGCTTTGTAGCATTCTACACATATTCTTCCTTATGCGGATTTATCTTGTTTAGAACTTCCACATCTCTATTTTTTTTCTTTTCTTTCTTGTCAGGTGGAATCAACCTTAAGCTTTTGTTCATGCTTAATTTATTTTTCATAAACAAGATCCATTATTGTTGGACCATGCATATCTACTCCTCCAATCCAGTTATTGAGTCCCAAAATAAATTTACTAAAGCATAAATGCTCATCCTTATGGTAAATGGGGACATAATGCAGAAGTCAAGTGAACTTCTATCAATATTCATTAACCGTCATGCTACCTTGCCTCAAATCTTGGAAATCCAAGAGTTTCTGGTCATAGTAAAGCTGAGGTAACCACCTTTTGTGGAAGATTTCCACAAATTCTCCCCAAGTTAATTTCCATGAGCTAATGCTAAGTTCTAATTTCTTGTTCATCCACTAGTTAGAGGCTTCACCCGCTAACTGATATGCACCCCACACTACTTTAGTAACCTCATCATAGTTTAGTATTTCAAAATACTTTCCATCTGAATGATCCATACTTCAGCCTCATCACCTCTAGTACTACCATCAAAGTTAGGTGGAAACATCTTCTTCATGTCCCTTGACAGTTCAAAAGACACAATCTTCTTATTCCTTTCAATAGATGGTGTGTGTGACTTTTCCTTATCATGGTTATGGTTTTCACCTTTCCCATGGGAATAATTTTCTCCCTCTTGATCATTGATGGGTACTTCCGTTTCTACCCTATCCTTAGCTTTTTCTTGCTTAAGATTAGCTAACCTTGCTAGGATTTGGTCAAGCCCAACCTCCATTCTAGTAGCTCCTTGTCCAACCTCCTGACTCACATTAGTTTGTTTCCTCTCAAATGTCCTCACCATGCTTATGTGATTGGTTTAAACTTGAATGTTTTATTCATGTTAGCCCAATTACGTTATCAATTGTCTTATGGACAACATAAAAGTAACATTCACATGTACACAAGAATTCCATAAAAGATTAAGCATACGCTTCTTTTAATAAACACATAGTTTTATTCATTTCATGAGGATTTCAATATCCTTTTGATTACATGGAGTGACTATTCAAATACTCAAGTGGAGAGTATCCTTCAGATTCACTCTTAGACACATAGCTTAAAGGAGTATAACCTACAAATTGAGAAAATTGTTGTTCCCTATCTTTTTGTTCATCTCTCATATTTTTGTACCTATCCCAAAAAGAATAATAACCCTCAGATTTATCATTTGATACATAGTTACGAGAAGTAATGGCAATATGGTGTTAATTGACAATGTAGTCTACATTTTTTGTAGACATTTGTTCATGAGACCATTTCTCGACTGGCAGTGTCCTTGGTACATATCCCTCGGACTCTTTACTCAAAGAAACTGATATTACTTTAGCTAGTGGTAGAACCCTAGGATCCCTAAAGATGAATACAGGACTAGCACTTTCTTCTAGAGGAATGTCCTTGGAAAGTGGTAATGACTCTGACTTTTCTAGTTAGATGGTTGGTAGGTAATTATACATAGCCTCCATCTTCATCTTCCTCTTCACATCACTGATCCGAGAAAGTGCATGACTAAAGGTTTCAGTGTCACTCAACCAGATAGTATTATCATAGTCGGTTCCCTCTATGGTTCTAATAGTGGCTTCTTTTTCCTTTTTCTCCTTGAGGTAACACTTGTTTCTGATTACTGACTTTTGAGTCGTTAATCTGAGATGCACCATCCTGACACAAGAATTTTCACAACATTAGATAATGTTGGAATGGAAAATGATGAGCTCATAGGTTATAGAGTTAAACCTGGTAGCTCGGATACCACATGTAACATACTAACCCTTTCATAAAGTTAAAATTTCATATTTTACATCAAACGAGTAAAGACAACAAGTAATAAAGCCTTTGCAATAAAATTTTTCTTTTCTTTTATGGATAGTTTCCAAACAAGATACAAACATATTCCAACATATTTTCCTTTTATTTTGAAATAAACATCAGAGTAAGAAAGCATACAAATACATACATAGCTCGAAGAGCTTTTGAAAAAATAGTAGTAAGAGAGTCCAGGATCCTTCCTTTCAAATCTTGGTTCTTATGTCGCCTATTGCGGAGGAGAAGCATCACTCAAGTGATTTTTTGCCACCCACAGACTCTTAATGTGGTCCCTCGCACATCCATCATTTGAGAGATGGTCCTTCCCTTTGACGAAGAGATTGGTATAGTAACTGATAACGACAACCAACTGAGCATAGTGTTGTGTCCTACATAACTAGATCCTTTAGTAACCCGACATTCTTGAACTAGTATGTAATACGAGATCATGATGAACTAACAGTGTAGTCTCTAGTATCACACAACTAAGTGGAATCTCGTACATTGCACTACTTTGGCCAAAGTGTTCTCATTCAGTACTTCGAATGAAGTCATCTATCACATACACTACTCAGGGCTGATTTGACTTAAGGCTATCTTACACTACGCATAGGTATTGTCCTTCAATGGATAATCTATATCCCAAACTAACCTACAAAATACTAATCTACTTGAAATGAATCTAAATAGAAAGTAAGTACACAAGCTCCCTCCCATACTGGATTATCTATCCTAGGAGTAACACAAGCTTCCCTAGTTAACTTAATAACTTAGTTGGGTGTACCTCAAGTGACACTTGCATTCAATCAAGCCTAATAAATAATATCTAATGAAAATAGCACTCTCCTATTATGGAGATCTTACAAACATTGTATAAAATAGATAGAATACTTCATTTTCCTTTTTCAGAAGACAAACATAATTACTTCTTATGCACAGACAAAAAATACATTTCATGCAGCATAATGATTTCTAAATAATAAGAAGAATATCCCATGCCTATTAATGCTTTTCCCAAAATGATGACAGTGCAGCCTTCTCCTATAGCTCAATTCAGCTTCATAGATCAATTCCCACTCCCTTTCTTGTTGAAAGCACTCTCCTCTCAGAAATAGATAATTCTTCCTCACAAAGTCCACTCTTTTCTCACTCATATAATTGATGAAATTGACTAGTAAACTCAGAAATGATAAATAGATAAAGACGTATTCCTTTGGTATGATATACCTCTTTCTATGGGATTAAAGGTCACATAGAAATATGAATGATGGTTGAAAATAATGACCACTCCAAAAAGGTAGAATGAATCATAAGATAATGCACAGGATAATAACAATGAGAATGATTAATAAGATAATAAACAATATCATGTGTTGCAAGAGAGTGTTGAATAATCTAGATACTGAGAGGGGGGGTGAATCAATATCCACATAAACTTATTGAACAAATACTTCTAATTTTGTTGTAGCATAGAACGAATAAGAGAAATAACAAAACATGAGATTCCACAACACAAGAACACCAGATTTTACGTGGAAAACCCAATGAGGGAAAAACCACGATGAGGATTAGCTCACAATATATATTTTTATTTCAATACCGGTAACAAGGAGGCTCACTTCTAGATACAAAAATCTCACTACTTACAAGGACTCACTGTCCAAACATGGAGGCTCACTGCCTACAGAAAATGTGTAAACAAAATGGCTAACATCCAGAGTTGAACTGATGAAGTTAAACCACGTCTTGACTCAGTTCCTTTGATGCTCAAAGTATTCGCTTGTATGATAGAAGACTATATCTATTCACACACTTCGCTTATACACATATACACACACCTCTTCTTCTCTTCGCATTCACATTCTTTTTTTCTCATCTTCTAACCATCTTGCATATATACCTAATATAACCACATGCATCAATTAGGTCAGGCTAATTGGATGCAATTCATATTTTCAAAATGATAACTTGTCGGCTTTATATAAATATTTTTCAAAATTCACCTATGTCATGCAACATCATGTCGACTGGGACCAAAGCTAGGTCTCACATATAATCTGCAATTCATGTTGGGCTATAGATTGAATATTAGGTTGTTCATGATTAACCTAATACCAAAATGCAATCACAAAAATCAATGCCAACGTATCGTCCAATCATATGACCATCTGAGAGTGCATACATACACACTTACAACAATCATAAGCCTTTTTCCCAAAACCTTATATCATACTGATTACTAGAGAGAATATGCAGACCAAAATACTAGATCAAATAGCGGATGGGATAAGCTTGATCTGCACATTGGTACAAGGTACCAGACCAACATGGTGACATCAATGACAATATGCGACTGATCTTCTCCATACTTCCAACAATCTCCCCCTTTGGCATTGATGGCAACATCTACAAAAATTTCAATTCAAAAACTCTCATTCAATCTCTCCAAAAATTCTCTTCCAAATCTCCAAATCTCTCCCCCTTTGACATCAATGTAAAAGGGCGCCAAAAATATGTAAACATGGTGACATCTAATGTTCAAGGATTCTAACTCATTCAAAACTTCAAAACTTTCAAGCATCCAATCTTTCAAAGTTCTTTCAAAACAAAATGACACTTTTCACTTGAAATACCTTTTTGTACCTTTCTTTGATAACAGGATATAATTTCTTCCATTCAAGTACTGCAGAGTCCATTCTTGTACACATACTTTCCAATAGAGCCAACAATGTGAAGGAGGATGACCAATCTATGGATGAACATTTTTTTTCATAGTCTTCTGCATCAGAGAGTATTCCAGAAAGATTGTCTAACTAGACCTCAAAAATTTCCTTAAGAAGCTAGAAGGTCTTCACTACATCATCCCTTTTTCTCTACACAATGATCATTTCAACTTGTAGTTCACCGAATCTCAACATTTTCTTTCCTTCTTTGTCTTCAAAAATATCAAACTTCTTTCCAATGTTGTTCACTTCGGATTCAATTGCTTCAATTCTACTTCTGAAATTATCTCCTACAGTGGACCATTGGAGACAATATTTGTATATGTTTGACATTTCTTTTATGCACTTCTTTGTCTCCATGATCAGTCCAAATAGCCTTTTCTTTTCTTTAGAACGTCTCTTTTCAACCAAAGCTTCCAACTTGCGTCCTTTCGAACCTTTAAGCAACATTCTTTCTTCAACTATTTCAACTAGATTTTCAAGTAAGGAATCAGAAATGATAGATACATCAATACCTTTACGAAGTAGATACTCAACTAAGGTATCATCAATTTTAAGTCTATTTATAAAGAAGCTAGCCTCCAAACTTCCTACAGTTTTGGCATGTGAATCGACACCACTCCCTTTCTAAATTATTCAGCTTGGAGGTGGCGGCAGTTGAAGCCTATACTCAGCAAAAATCATGATGAATCGACTTCCCAATTGCCAGCATTCAAAAAGACTATTTCAAATGCACATGGGAAATTCGTAATTTTTTGCCAAATCAACACCTATAGGAAATGATAATAGAGGTGGATTCAAAATAGTTAAACAACATGATTTCTAGGTGAAAGGAATAAGTCAATCATATTTTATCAACACATAACTTGCATTGACTATTTTTTGGGTTGAGTCAATTAAACACAATAGTTGTGTTGGACTTGGTCTATGCTTCCATAATTTTTCATGTCGACTTGGTCAAAGCCACTTATTTAAAGGCGCAATTCATTGTTTCTCCATGTGTATTCCATAGCTGGTGATGCATGATATTTCACAGAGTCATGTATAATTCAAAGTCGATTTTCATCACTATGAACAATATCGACATATTTAATCCAAAGTTTAAATACTTTAAAGGAAGTCTATAATAAATCGACTCTCTTATTAAATCAGAAATAAGTCAATTTCCAATGTTTTAAACAATATATAATTTATATATTATTATTTTATATATAGTATATATATAATATACACATATATATATATATTTAAATACCTCAGTATAAATATATATATATATACATGTATATATATAATTTAAATATATATATAATATTCAATATATATTTGCATATATATATATTCATTAAATAAATATATATATCGTAAGTCAGTCAGCATACATCCAATATATATATAAGCATAAAGGAAAAATAATTATAATAAACACAATATATAGGATGTGTGCATATATATACACGTATATACCTCTATATACGCGTATGTGTAGGTATACCATATTGATGCATCTATATGAGCATATCCATTTGCCAACGTACGCTTGTATCAATATGCATATATATATGGATATGTGTATATACTATATACATATATATATGTGTATATACTATATACATATATATGTGTATATACTATATACATATATATGTGTGTCCACATCTAATTCACTTACATCCATTTATGTTACCATCATATTGATAGGTGTGTATGTGTGGTATATCTATACATATGCATATATGTGTCGTTAGATCCTCCTAACCCATATGTGCATACATATAAACATACTTCCACCTACATTCCACTTATCCATATGAGCATAATAACATAAGAATGATCTTAGAAACCAAATAGATAAACTTCACTCACAAATGAATGCATAAGTAAACAAGACTCCTAATGCAAACATACAAGTTATGGATGACTTACCTATAACCCACACAAACTGACTCAGTTCACTCAATCTAAGGTGGTGTGTGTATGCTAATTTAGTTTACTTTTACCAGTTGCCCGACCAAGATCTTCTCCCGAATGATACTTCCCCTCTACCTGGAGGAATGGAACACATACCTGCATCCACTAACACATGCTCACGGCAGTAAAATGTTCATGACATATGCAGTATACATAAACATCTCAAAAGTTATAATAATTACAATTCAATAACCTTCCATTCAAATAAATGCAATATTTCACCAAGGATAACATCAACTTAAGTAACATTAAATGAGACAATCATCGAATGTGAAAATATTCATATTGATAACAAGGAACAAGCATATTTTATTCATCATCAGAATTCTCATTACATCCATTTTCACCCTATGCAATAATAGTACATAGTAACTATACAATAGGGGTGTAACACTCTCCTTCGCTTTTTATTTTCATAGACAAATTAAGAAACTTGTTAGTTGTGCATATTTTACATGTGTGACAAAAGCTACCAATTAGAAGTATTTAATCTATTTTACAAGTTACTATGGAATGCTCATGTCAAGGAAAAGAATCCAAGAATGATCCTTTACTTAACATGAAACAAGTATCCTTTTAAAATATCTAAATATTTACTTTTCATGTTGGTTGAGAATGTCCACATACTTTAAAATATATGCCCATTTTACATTTGCATGCACATTAAAGTGAGGGAAAAATGTGACATGGTGAAATTTGCATACCCATACCATTTCTTGTTGAATTTTGGGACCATTTTTTATAAAATATCTTAGAATAATTACATATCCACAAGTGGCACACTTTGTGCTAAGTTTGGCTCAAGACCCAATTGCCTTTCCATATTTAGTTCATCCTTATTTGCACCTATCCTCATACACTCAAGCTTATAATAATTTTCATTTGTGTAAAACCCTACACATTCATCATTTTATCCATCCATATTATCATTTGTGTTTCCATACATTTGATCCATGTCTCAATCAAATCATTTTCCCCACCCATTCACTTTTATGTCATTCATGATTGAACCTAAAATTTAAATATTAAAATTTAAATTCCAAAATTCTTGCCTCTTTTCACTAACCATTATGAGCCAACTTATCACACATTTGAGCAAATTATTGTTGTGTTTTGGTCTTTAAAGACATTAAATGTGTGACAAAGGGTAAATAATTAAGGGGTGCTTCAATATTCTTAGTGACAAAGGATACATGCATATAGACCATCTACAAGTCTATGCATATTGTCTTTAAATATTTGCTCAAAGCCATAAAGTTTTCTATCCAAAAGGATTGATCTAAGAGAATTTGACCATAGTGATCAACAATCTCACGTAAGGTATTTGTATATATAACCTTGATAGATTTTCACACAAAAAAGGTGGAGGAAAAAATATCTACACATAAATTCCAAGAATTCATTCGCACATGACCTTGTTCATTCTTATGCATCAGATCGTTGCAATGCTCGAATTTGAACCCAAAGAAATCACATCTAAACCACACCAAATTTTAAGCCTACAAAAAGACTAAGACATTTTCCAAATTGAAAACATATATATAACAAATGATCTAAAAAAATCAACAAATCTTCTTCATTATTATTCCCAAAATTAAATAAGTCTACCCTCCTATTTAATTTTTTCTAAAAATTCATTACATATTTATCATCCTAACTCCTAATTAATCTAAGTTAATTGTACTTAATTTTCTCATTTATTTATTACCCTAAAGCATCTAATATAAAACAATTTACTTCTTTAAAACAATATTGCTTTACAATAATCTAATAAAAAAAATTAAAAGTACACGCATAGTAACACTCCTAATTATTAGAAGCAGCAGAAAATGTTATTCATATAACACGGTGCAAAGTATTATTTTTAAAATCTCCCATGTCTATAGTGCACTTTATATTCTTTTTAAAGGCGCATTTCATTATTCTTTTTGTATATTTATAATCTATAATATCAAAAACAATATTGTATGAAGATCAATAGTGCAATTTATCATAGGTGATAGATGACACAATAATTTTATAATTTAATTACTTCTATTAAAAAAACTAAAATTATTTTATAAATATAAATAAAATTTTAAAAAGACTGAAATATAAAAACTATTTGATTTGGTAAACCTCGTATGACACGAGTCTAGCTACAAGTACCACCAACATAACAATAATTATTTTATTAATTATTTTATTATCTTGTCCTGAGTAAGTTATTAAAGATTATAGTTTGGCTTTAAAATTACTTAATACCTTCCATAGAACATGGGCCTTTTATCCACTCCAATTCATTGAACATGGAGCTTTTAAAAGTGGGCAATTAAAAAATTTATCATAAAAAATTGATACTATAGTTTGATGTTTAGATAGAACAATTAGTCAAAGGACAAGTGGTTTATAGAGATAGGATGTTCAAAAGGTCTTGTACCTTGCATTTAAAACTATGTTTTCAAATGTTCCCTCTTATATATTTGTTTTGTTAATATGCTATGGACTTTTTTTATAAGTATTATATTATATTAGTGAGATTGAGTGAAAGTGGGCAATATAACACACTTTCCAATTAATATTGTAGAAGATAGAATTTCAAAAAGAATTCAATCACTTTTTAGAATATTTTTCTTGTTTTGAATTGTAGTTTTAATTTTTGTGTTAGTTTAATATTATTGTTATTAAGATATGGATATTTACATATCATTAAATAAATAGATGCAAGATAAGTTTGATTGATCAAACAAATAATCAAAGAAGTAGACACTTTCATTAAATTTTTAATTGAGCATAGTACAAGTACTGAAGTTATTTTTCGACACTTTATGAGATGAATATAGTTTAAGGTTCTTAGTAATTTCTTATGTTCTCATTGCCATGTCATTATGATAATATTCAATTGTTTTGAGATATTATTTATTTGCTTCTTAACTATTTGTTGGTTTGAAAGGCATCTTGCAAAGTATTTATGAAATTGACACTTCAAATAAAAGGTTAAAAAACAAGATTGACAACCTACAAAATATTTAATATTCATTTCTAACATCATTATGCTCGATTACGTATGTATGTATATACATATATGCATACATATGCATACATATGCATACATATATATACACACATATACACACATATATACAAATATATACACTCATATACACACATGCATACATATACATATATATGTGTGTGCGCGTGCACACATGCATACATATACATATATATGTGTGTGAGCGTGCACACACACATACATATATAATTAAAAAACGATTTTAAGTTTAAATGTATATTTTGTTAAAATAGAAATATCAATATTTATATAATTCTATGATGTCTATAAAAAACTATTACATATATATAGTTAAAAAATGAC
Organism: Sequoiadendron giganteum; assembly: GCA_007115665.2. NCBI lineage: Eukaryota > Viridiplantae > Streptophyta > Pinopsida > Cupressales > Cupressaceae > Sequoiadendron > Sequoiadendron giganteum. The sequence continues at coordinate 458,369,774 of CM021108.1, forward strand.
TTTAAGTTTAAATATATATTTTACTAAAACATAAACATCAATATCTATATAATTTTATGATTTCTATAAAAAAATTATTACTTAATAAATAATTACGACAAACGAAACTAAATAATTTCATATTATTAATCTTTCATACATTGTTCTAAATGTCCTTTTCCTTTTCAACATTTTTGGTTTAGTCTTCATAATATTTGACTTATTATCGCATTCACATTTATGAGTATATGGCACTAATTGTCATAACTTTTAGATAACACACTCAACACTAACCTTACTTTTTCTATGGATATTATTTCTTATATATTGTGTTCCCTACAAATCTTTTTCTACTTGCATGCTTTAGAAAATTTGAAGTCTTCTAGAACTCTTGTTTGGTCTAATCAATGAGAATTGACAACAAATTATTTTGTTGAAGAGTTTTAAAATGAGAACATCAACTAGTGGACTTTGCTTCATAAGTATATTTAATTTTTATTTTTTAAATTTAAAGAAATTTTTCATTTATATTCTTTATTTTTTAGAGGTCAAATAATGAAGTTAGGGTGTGAACAAGAGAATGAGTCTTAATTTTTAGAGGTCAAATGAAGTAGTTAGAGTGTGAACAAGAGAATGAGTCTTAAGTGTTATAGTTGGTTATAATTTAATAAATAGATTTAGGTGGATTGAGGTTTTCTTAAATCTTATTGTGTTAGTTAAGGTTTTAAGGAAAAAAAATTCTTAAATATATTTAATTGTATTTTGGGTGGAGATTTTGGGGGGAAAATATTTGAGTGAAGAATAAACATATAATTTCCATATTGGTATTACATGGAACCTTTCAAAAAATAAATTAAATACACATTAAATTAAAATTTATAAATATAGATTTTTGTATAGAATATAAAAGCATAAAATTTATTATACTTTATTAATATTTTTTCACTAAACCTATGTTTTAATAATAAAAAATATTTGATTTTTGAAAAATCAATTAAGAATAAATTTTTATATTGATTTTTTTTTTAAAAATAATTTATGGTGAAGCACAAAAGACTTGTTAACACATATGATATTTTTGGAGTATATGTTTCTACCTTTGTATGTGCATGCCCTTGTTCAACATGTTCAATTTTCACGACATTGCACATTAAAAACTAATAAAAATATTTAATGAAGATCAAAATTTTAGTTTTTAGTAACACAAAGAGTAGATTATACAAAATCATCAAATCTTCTAATAATATAATGAGGTTGAATGTTAAAATCCAAATTAGTTATATTATGTCACTCAAAATGAGTGTATCTAGATTTTTAAAATACCTTATAGAAAAATTATATATACACATATAAATAAATATTTTTTAAAGTAAAAAATACAAACTCATAATTTATATAAAAAGTAATACATTTCATCAATCTATGCCACCTTTAAATTTTAAGTATTTATTTTCACCACTTAAATGTACACTACTTAAAATTCAAGAATGAAGATAACATTTACAATATAAAAGAAAGACACATTACCATTCTAAGTTATCTTGTTCCAAGTAAGTAGTTTAGTCTAAAAGTTTAAGTGTATTGAACTGTTTACTTGAGTTTACATGAAATGTATAGGTGCAAGCCTAGTGCATAGACATTTTATTATACTATTGAAAGTGAAAAGTAATTCAACAATTTGACTAGTGACTTTGCTTAGATGCTTCTCATGCTATAATACTAATTCCTACAATACACACATGGGAAAGCCATGCAAAACACGACTAACAAATTTTCATATTTTAACATAATGAAATAAACAAATTCAATACAACATGTGTCACCATCGCATGCAATGTTAGATGTGTTGCAAGAATGAGAAGAATGAAGGTGTTGTCATTGATGTCAACTGGTCAATTGGTTATCAACTGGTTATTGTTGGCATTAATGTCATGGTTGCAGGTTATTGGTTGTATATGTCAAGGATATTGAGAAAATTGTATTGAAGGAAGATTGTAGGTGTTCACTGGTTGCTTTGCATTTTTCTCCTATGTTTGTGTGGTTTAGGTATGTTGATTGTGATTGTTGGAAGTTGCTATATCCAGATTTTTGGCTATTGATTCATTGTACAATGCGAGTTATGTTCACCAGTTGTGAACTGTGGTTCTCTGAGGTTTTGGTTGAGGTCCAAGAGAAATGTTGTTGGTCTGGATTTCTCTTTGTTAAAGTCTTATGACTTGTGGTTTGAGAGTTGAGTTACTACGATTGTGATGAAGCTAATCTTGGTATCTGGAAGGTTTGTTCTTAATTGTTCTATGTGTTTTACACTGGTTTGGCCAACCTTGTGTTGAACACTATCTTCAAAGTTAATGAAGCATGTTGGATCTATTTGGGTCCTTATGAAGCATTTTTTTGGTTCACCCTCATTCTAATTCCACCCTAGGATGTTTTGGCACCGACCTAATTTGAATTTAATGTTGGATGGGTGACTTTGGATATATTTCAAAGTTCAATATGGTATAAATACAAGATGAGCTAGTAGTGAAGAGGTGAAGAGCGAAGAAGAGAGATGAGTACAAAGATAAAGAGAAGATAGATGCGACATTGATGCTAATCAGTGAGTGTGTGTGATGTGGGTGTGGCAGATCAATGTAAAGCCTAAATGTTGAGTTTCTTGATGCTGTGAGTAGAAGGTGCACTCTATCATTCATGCATGTCTGTGAGTGGTTGAGAAAATTGTGGTGGATTTATCTGTTGCATTGAGATTGTATTCTCTCTGTAACATATCTCTTTTATCTTCTTTGTATATCTATGGTAGTGAGCACTCCGGGTTGTTAGCCCTATTAGATAGTGAGTCTTGTTCCAGACAGTGGGTCCTTGTTTTGGTAGTGAGCCTCTTGTAATCGGTTTTGATATTCTCTATAGTGTGAGTTAATCCTTGTTGTGGTTTTCCCCTCATTGGGGTTTCCACATAAATCTAGTGTTGTTGTGTTTGTGTGATGGTTTTTAATTTCTGCACTCTCACTTAATGTTTAATCATTTAAGCAGTGTTAAGGATTAGTTATGGTGAATGTTTTAAAGGTTTAATTATGTGAAAACTAATTCACCCCCCTCTCAGTTGTCCTACTCAACAATTGGTATTAGAGCTTGGTTCCTTGGTGAAGAGCTTAACCACTTGAGGAAGGTCTTGGATGGCTGGAAAAGTGACTTATGATTATCCGAGGTTCGATGGAACTAATTATGCTATTTGGAAAATACTGATGGAATAATATCTAGAGTATTTTGCATATGATATAGATAAAGCTTACAAGAATCCTTACACTCCTCTTGCTAATGGTCTAAGTACGGTTGATGAGATCAAAGCACATGAAGCGAACAATAAGGCGAAGTTAATTTTGAAGAACAGTCTTGTGTATTTTGAGTTGAATAAGGTTCAGAATCTGAAGACTGCTAAGGAAGTCTGTGATGCTTTGGAGAGGGCACATCAAGGTGATGAAAGAGTCAAAGAGGCAAGATTTCAGAATTTAGAAACACAATTTGAGCTCCTACATATGTCTAAAGATGAGAATGCTAAAGCTTATGTACAAAGATTGGATGAGATAGTAGCTGGAATGAAAGGACTCAATGTTACTATAGATGAAACTAGGATTGTAAAGAAGATTCTCAAAACTCTCCCTGATGCTTACAATGAGAAGGTGTGTGCTATTAAATAGAGTATAGATTATAAGACCTAAACTAAAGATCTATTGGTGGGATCTCTGACATCTTATGAGATGAAAAAGCTGAATTTGAGGAATAGATTCAATCAGACACTGCTTTTAAGGCTACAAAAGCTGAAGATCTGGATGAATAAAATCTTGATGAAATAGAAGCTAAATTTTTGAGAAAGATGAGGAAAGTCTTTGGAAAGTATGAAGGTAAGTTACCCTTTAAATGTTTTAGCTGTGGAGAAATAGGTCATTATGTTGCAAAGTGTCCAGAAAGAGCTAAGAGGAATAAACAAAGATATGAGAAAGAAAAGAAAGAAAAGAAGATCAACAGAGCATATCATGTGAATGAGAATGCTAGTATATCTTATGAGGATTCTAATTATGAGGATCCTAATGATAATGAATGCTTGTTCTTGGTGATAAAGGATGAACCTACTTCTACTAATTCTAAAAAATGGGTGAAGGAATTCCCTCCGGAGAAGGAGAAAAATGAAGGTATTGTTATCTCTTCTCTACATGCTAAACATGAAAATAACTATTGGGTTGTTGACAGTGGTTGTTCACATCACATGACTAGTGATAAGAGTAAGTTTGTTAAAGGCTTGGTTATGTTTGGAGATGAGACTGGTGCTAAAATTTGTGGGATAGATTCAGTATGTTTTGATGGAAAGCATAATACTAATGATGTCTATTATGTTAAGGGTTTAAGGCATAATCTTTTGAGTGTTGGAAAGATGTGCAGTAAGAGATATGATCTTGTGTTTAAGGATGAGATGTGTGAGATCTGAAAAGGATCCAAAATAGTGATTGATGCTCGAAAGAAATTTGAAGGAAATATCCACCAAGTTAATGGTGTTGATGGACAATGCTTTATGACTCAGATTTTTGGCAGTTGGTTGTGGCATCGGAGAATGTGTCACATGAGTTTTGATAACTTGGAGAGGATTAGTGTAGTTCATGCCATGAGAGATTTACCAAGGATTGCAAAGCCTGTTAATGCTATTTGCAATAGTTATCTATTTGGAAAGCAAGCAAGAAACGATTACAAATCAAAGGAACAATCTACTACTAGACTACTGGATTTAATTCATATAGATCTTTGTAGTCCTACAAGAGTGAGAAGTCTACTTTATTCTTTTGATTGATGATTATTCTAGATATACATGGGTTACATTTCCTAGAGATAAATCAGATGCATTAGATAGATTCAAGACATTCAAAGCTATGGTTGAAAATGAAGTGAATTTGAGGATAAAATGATTAAGGTCTGACAGAGGTGGAGAATTCACCTCCCATGAGTTTAACATGTTTTGTGAAGTGCATGAGATAAAGAGATAGTTATCTACTCTGAGAACTCCTCAGAAGAATGGAGTTGTTGAAAGAAAGAGCATAACAGTTTAAGAGGTTGCTAGATCAATGATTACTAAGGTTGGTTTTACCAAAATTTTACTGGAGGGAAGCTATTCATACTAATATTTATGTATTCAATCATGTTCAAGCAAGAGCAAACAATACAAAGACTCCCTATGAGCTATGACATGGAAAAATTCCCACTGTTAAGTATTTCAAGGTATTTGGAAGCAAATGTTATATCAGAAGAGATGAAGAAAGTTTGGGAAAGTTTGATGCAAGAAGTGATGAAGGAATTTTTCTTGGATATTCTACTAAAATTAAATCTTACAGATGTTTCAATAAAAAGAAATATTGTAGAAAGTGCAAATGTCAAGGTTGATGAAACAATGAAGAATTCAGTTGACATTGATGGATATGTATTAGATGAACCTGATTGTGTAAGAATTGAATAAATTATGGAAGAACAAGAAAAGGATGAGCAAGAGAAGCATAATGAATAGGATGAAAGAGAAGAAGAAGCTTCGATGGTGTCCCCTAAGACACCAATATACATGTAGAAAGATCATTCAGAAAGTTAGATCATTGGAGACAAGACAAAAGGTGTATTGACAAGAAGCAGAGTTGCTGCTAAAGCAAAACTGTGTTTACTTTCTAAGATTGAATTAAAAACTATAAGTGAAGCATGTAAATATGAACATTGGATGGAAACTATGAAAGAAGAACTTATGCAGATTGAGAAGAATCAAAATTCTGAATTGGTCCCAAGACCGATAGATAAAAACATTATTGGATCAAAGTGGGTATTCAGAAATAAGTTAAATGAGAATGGAGAAGTGGTTAGAAACAAAGTGAGGCTTGTGTGTAAAGATTACTCACAAGTAGAATGCATGGATTTTTAGGAGACTTTTTCTCTAGTAGCAAGAATGGAAGCTATAAGGATGTTCTTAGTATTTTTTTCTCATAAAGATTTCAAGGTCTATCAGATGGATGTCAAGTCAACATTTTTGAATGGTGAGCTAGAAGAAGAGGTCTAAATTGAAAAATCAAAAGGATTTCAGTTTTCAGATCAACCGGATATGTTGTGAATATTCAAGAAAGATTTATATGGATTGAAGACAACTCCTAGAGCTTGGTATGCGACGTTAGACAAGTATTTGATTCAGCAAGGTTTCAAAAAAGGTACGACAGATAGTAATATGTATTTTAAAATTGAAAATGACAAAATATTGATTGTGGTTGTATATGTCGATGACATTATTTTTGGAGGAAATGAAACTATGTGAAAGATGTTTGCGGAAGAGATGCAGAAAGAATTTGAAATGTCTATGTTTGGAGAGATGGATTTCTTTCTTGGGTTGCAAATTAATCAAATAGAGAAAGGAATTTTTATTTCACATTCTAAGTATGTGAAATAGATGAAGAAGTTTGGGATGGATGGTTCCAAACTGGTATGTACTCCTATGGTGACTAGTTTTAAACTGGGTAAAGATAATGATTCAACTAAGGCTGGTCAAAGCAAGTATAGATCTATGATTGGTGGACTACTGTATCTGACTACTACTCGACTAGATATTATGCATGTTGTCTATCTTATGGCTATATTTCAAGAAGATCCTAAGGAAATGTTGATGGTTAAAATGACACAAACAACATTAAAACAGAATATTTCTACTCTATTTCTCCTGAAAAAGAAAGACTACATGTAGTGGCCTAACTCCCAAGGTCCTGGTAGTTGGTTCTCAACTGTCTGATGTCACTCAATTGATTCATGCAACTGTAATATTCAAGGGGCATGTGCTGGTAACAAAGGATTCAAGCTATGACTCTCTTTGTCAAAATAGTTCCTGTAAATCAATGGGTTTTAAAAAAAAAGAAAAAGATAGATCCAAGGGGTAAATCAGTAAGTATGAATTAAATTTATCTAATATCCAGACATATACTTTTAACAATGAATGTTTTCTTAATCAATCACAAAAACCATAGCATGACACAACCCACAGTATAACTGTACCATCGTATACATCTTAGGTGCTTAATTCAATTCCTCTATTCACCTATCACAAGTATTTCCAAGATTTCAAAACCACACACATTCATTCATCATTAAAACTATAGATCAACAGACTTTAATAACCTTAATTCAATGACAATTTAACAAGATAATCTTTAAACTTGGTTTCTTCTAATGACTTTCATCACATAAGAAACTATCATGCTTCAACACAATCACTAGCATTCAAGTGGATTATAACTCATTAACCTTATCAAACAACACAATTCAATGCCAACTCCATATTTCGTAAACCTACAATTCTATTAACTGTAAACAAGATCTGGTACAATGTATCTCTACAAAATGCTCTATAAAAAATTTATCTCCTAGCACTAGGTAAGCCAATCCAATTCTCAATTAGCCGACCCTTACAATGTAATACCCATCTGGTATTTATAGAATACAAAAAGAAGTTTGAACTTTACTTCTATCTTAGGCTTCCCACCTTTTTAGGAACAATCAACTGTCTTGGAAACTCAGATCAATTTTGATCTTGAGTTCATACATTATACATTCAGTTTGATCTAACAATAGAAAATAGAACTAGAAGAAAAGAAGATCATGCGTCCTTAAGACTGTCAGTGTTGCATGCATGCAACATGCAAGGAAGAAGATCATCATGCGTCATGCATGGAAGAAGAACATCATGCATCCAAGATTTTATGCATGTGAAGCTGGATCTGGTATGAACTCATCATAACTGGTGAAGACTTGTTGTAGCATATCCATATTTGGCCCATCAATCCACTCATCTTCAAATTTGATGCGATCCAACTCAACTGCAGCAAATTCTTTCATGCTTTTTACCTTGACCAACTCTCTCCCTGCAGCTTTTATTTCTTCCTTGACTTCTACAAGCCGATCTATCACTAAGTCTTCTCCATCATCTTTCTCCTGCATGAGTCCTTGGAATCTTTCATTCCATTTCTCTCTAACTTGACTTAATGGCATGCCATCTTTAGTCATTACATTCACATCTACTATTATAGCCATAACCGCTTCCAACTCCTCCAACTACTCAGTTAAATCATTAACTGCTTCCTGAATTTCATCCTTATGCTTGCTCAAAAAGCCAGTCCTAAACTTAAGGATATGAGAAGTCTTTTCTACAAAATCTTTATTATCATCTTCGAGTATAGATTCTTCTAGAAGAGTAGTTAGAGGCAATGTATTTATCTTCTCTAACTTTTCACTATACTCTTTGTACTCTTCTTCTAACTTCTCGGATGCCTCAATATATTGATGCATCTCTTTTATTACTCCTTTCGCCTCCTTATAGGTTTCAAATCCTTTTTCCAAAACCTCACCTACCTCACGGTTCACTTTGTCTATCCATTTGTCAACCATCTCTGCCTTACCTCTAACCTGCACCAAATCATCAACCTCCTTTTTGCTTAGCAAAATAGGAGTCTCAATTGCTACAACCTGTTGTGACCTTGGAGAGGAGACACTCTTCAAAAATGAATGTAACTGATCTAACTGAGCCTTAAGCTCATCTTTCTTTTGTTTGTCCTTGATCATCCTTGATTTTGTCGTTGAAGCCACCACATCAATCAGATTCATTTGTTGATTTCTAGTGGGTCTTCCCAAGTTAACCATACTCAATTGATAGTCTGTGAGCTGCATATCCCCTACCTCCTCTTCAATCATAGGCATGACACATTCAACAACTATCTCCCCTTTATCTGTGAGTCTGGTAGAATGCAAAATTTTAGCCCTCTTCTTAGGCCTTTCCTGTTCAATCTCCTTCATCATGTCCTCCCAATTAAGAGGTTGAGGAGGTGTTCTAGCTCTCTTTTGCAAATCTAATTTCAACCATGTAGGAGCACTAGGAGTCATCATCATGGAAGAGGAAGCAGCAACTGTAGAGGATGGTTGAATATCTACCTCAGGTTGAGAATCAACCTTTGCCTTTTCTTGTTGCTCCTACAGCACATGCATCTGCACCAACTTCTCAGCCTCTTCTCTATCTCTTTGTTCCTGCATTTTCCTGTCTTCTTCTTCTTTTCTCAATCTTTCCTCTTCCATCTAATCCTTCTCTTTTTCTTTCTCTAAGGCCTCTCTTTCTAACCGTTCTGCCTCTAAAGCTTTAAGTTTTGCAGCTTCGGCCTCTCCTTCTTTTTGCTTCCTTTTAGTTTCTTCCCTTTCTATCCTTTCTATTTCCAAGGCTATGAGTTTCTCTACCTTTTCCCTTTCTTTCTCAGTTTGCTGTTTCTTTACTAGCTCTTCAGCCTCTTTTTCTTTCCTTAGAGCTTCAGCCTCTTGTTCTTTCTATTGAGTCTCCTCTAGCAACCAGGGCTTCCTTTTCCCTTCGGTTTCTTGCTTTCTCCTCCTTGAGATCATGGATCTTCTATATCAATTCCAGCTTGTCATTTTCTACCTTGACCTTGATCTCATGCTCTCGTTGCCTCATTTGCTCCTCCATTGTATCAGCTGTTGTCCTTGTTTCAACTTCTTTTACCTTTCATTGTTGCTATTGAAGTAGAGCATCAACTTGCAACTTTACCTCCATTTCCTTTTGTTTCTTCGCAACAGCCCTTGCATCAGATTCTTTGGTAGCATCTTCAAACTATTTCCATTATTCTTCCTATGTAAGAATCTGCTCAACAATATAATCTAGAGATACATTTTCTTGCATGTTCTTCTCTGACAGAGTTTCATCTGAGTCTGTCTCAATTTCTACCAACTCTTCCTCCACTTCTTTTCCTTTAGTAGCTTCAGCCATGGCATAAAGCACTCCTTGAACTTCTTTACTTTTCTTCCTTGTGAGTGGAGCTTGTGCAGATGACTCACCCAATGCGGGCATAGGAATAACAGATTCAATTGGAACATCTCCCTCGGGTGTCTCTTCTTCTTCATCAACTACGTCCAACTCTATTTCTTCAACATCCGGAGGAAAGAATTCCAATGGTTCCTTGGAAGGTGCCTTTCTTTTAATCCTCTTATACCCTTTACCTTTCTTGAGGATTGGTCCCTGAGGAGCTTGAGTCCTCATCATCAACCATTGCACACTTCTATCCAAGACTGTTCTTCCTAGTTTCTTAATGTCAATAGTTTCTTCTTCATTCTAGTCTATTGGATCTAAGTTTTTGGTGCCAATCTTCAAAGCTTCATATGAGGGATCTAATACCATTGCATCATCCACCAAAGTGTCAGGAATATTATCTTTAATACCCAGCTCTACCATAAGTGAGACTAGTAATCTCTCATAATTCTTCTTCCTTAAGTCAAATTCATCCTTCCTATCACACCAAAAATCCTCTAACAAATTAAAATGTCTAGTAAATACTGAAGGTAATAAAGCATACATCTTCTTTTTTGGATCAAAATACTTATGAGTTGTATACAATCCCAATTTTAATTGTATCAACTCATTACAAACCACCTTAGCTGCCTTTAAGTGTTGACAACCATATTCCCCCAGTGTCATAGGAAACTTATGGCATCATGTCTTGTGCTTCATCCCAAATCTAGCATTAACTCCAATGGCTTGATATACAAATTCCATAAGCACTATTCTATTGCTGCAGCATCTTAGAAGTAAATGGGGATGACCTTCAAACCCAAACAATCTGAAGTATGTAAATTTGGGGTATTGGATATACCAACTTCCCCATTCAGAAATGAATGCCATAGCTTCTTAGCTTAACCTGTATCCTGCATCTCCACTCAACTGGTTGATAACCACATATAAAAAGGCATCATTGACTCTTCTGAAGTGAGTCTCAGCCACCTGAAGAGATAATTGATCATAGTGTTCCCATACCTTCTTTTGTCCATCCAAGACTCCCATTATACCTACTCTGTTTAATCCTGGGAAAATCCCCAATCTTGCTGCAGCATAGACCACATATGAAGTCATGAAGAAAGATTTGGTCTATCTGACCCTTGTGAGCTGATCATGTATGGCATCAGAAACAATCATTGACTAATCAAATTGATAATCACCCTGAAAGATCACTTGAATAAAATGAAACATCCATTCCTTGAAATGGAAGGCATCCCTCTTCCCAAACACTCTGGACAACATCAATATTAAATCAAATATCTCCTTCTTGAAGTCTGCCCTCTTTGGCTGGTCTTCCAGTTTGCTCAAAGACTTCTTCTCGGTACTTAACCATCTTTTGTTTAAATGAGACTTATTGGAGTCTTTATGCTTACTGTATTTCTCCAATGCCTCAGCCTCAGTCAACTGCACTAAATTCTTGGGATCAAGAACATTGAATATGCTTTGTAACATCTGCGGAGTAAGATCTATAATCACATTATTCTATGAATCCATGCATAATCTTGTAGTTGGATTATAAGTACTGGCCACTGTACATATCAACTTCGGACACTGAACTGACAAAGGAAACACAGTGATATGTGCAAGACCAGAGTCAACAATCCTTTGAGTTCTCCCTGTCAAGTTTTCCCTTTCTGCAAAGGTCTCTTCATGTAATTCTTCAAAACTATACTAGCCCAAATTGGTATCTATGATATCTGACTAGTTTGATTCCACCTTGCTCGCCTTCACCACCGTATTCCTATGATCATACCTTAATGTATAAGGTAGTTGTTTTGGTTTCACCTTCTTGATTTTCAATGCAGGCTTTGACGTTCCAGCTGGTTGATTCCTTCGAGCAGCCTCTCCTGATGTTCCTGACATCTCTCAAATCTGCTGCAAGCAAACCTCTAATTAGACCTTCCAATAAATCATTATAAAACATGTTTTAAAAACATACCTGTTACATATACATCGGAGTCGGAGTCGAACAAAAACACAAAATAATCACTTTTACAAGACTGGCAGACTCGGAGCAAAAACCAATATAGGAACTTCAGCTAGTAACAAATGGGCTCAGATTCAGAGTCGGGGAAGTTATCAGAACCGGCATCGAAATGAAAAAGGGATTTGGTTTTTCTTCAAATTCTCTTCATTTCATATTCTATTTCCATTCTGCCCCCCCCTCCGACTTAGTTATCGTTACTTCGACAAAAGACTTCCCACCATCTGCGGAGCCGGACATAGGATGAAAACGAAACTAATAACCTTTACAAACAAAATCCTTAAGTTTAAGATCAGTTCCGATCCCGCCTCCGCTAGTCATCACATACTTCAAGAAAAAAGCTTTTAGAACTCGAAATCAAAAACGAGATAGAAATGGAATTGATAACTTTGGTAAAAGCAAAACTCTTATGCCCATACCCATTCCAATCCCGCCTCCACCTATGCTAATCATGACATCATCAAATTTATTCATTTTTCATATAACTTCATGATTAAACCTAGATCGCCATAAAATGGCAAAGGAGCTTAAAAACTCTACCCTCATATGACCGTGGGGAACAATTGTATTTTAGAGCCATTTATTTAAATCTTATTTTTAAAGTAATTGCAGAGACCGACGAAACCCTAATCTAACAAACTTAATAAAACTAGGGCACGGGTTTTAAAACCCTGCCATTCTACCAAATGACGAAACCCTAAATTAAACAATAAATCTAATCTACCTCAACTCACTGTAAAATCTCTAACCTACCTCACTGTAAATTCTTAATCTAACTCACGCCATAAAAAACCTTTAATCTAATCTAAATCTACTGCAAATTGAAAATGACACGACGCGATCACGATTAAGACATGAAAGCGACAATGCCCAAAAATAGAAAGAAACAACACGAAAAAATAAAAAAACAAAGATTAAAACAAAACAAAACAAGCCAAAACAAGAACCTGCTCGCTTAATCACATCGATGATCATAAAATTGCTTTAAAACACAAAGATTGAACACGCGAACAGATACAAAGCAAAACACAACAAGGAAATAAACAACGAACAACAAAGATAAAAGACCTACCTCAAATGCAAACAAAGCCACGCTAACTTTCTGAATCAATTTGCACACAATATCCCTTCTCTATCTTGATCAATTTGCTCAAACGAACTCTGCTATTGCTCTTTGCGCTCTCAGACTTGTAATAATAACAATAATAATCGGCTTTAACCCTTAGTAAAGAAAAATATGTGAATTTCTACCTACACCAGCAACCACCATTAATGCATTAAAACGCAGTAAAGGTGGAGTCGGAACTGTAAGAGAACAAACATTGGTTTGCAGTGCAACTTCAGTCAAAAAGTCAACGACAAGAATTGGCAGGATCGGAACTAAAATGGAAACAGGATCTTAAAATCATAAACTTTCCAAACCTTATCCCCATCCCGACTCCGCGTCCGCCAACTAAAAACAAAAAGTTAAGTAAAAGACCAACCTAATAAAACAAAACACAAAAACCGAGACAAACAAACATTAAAAAGGGAGCGGAATTGAATTTGATTTTACAAAATTTGAAAAGTACCATCCCAATTCCCACTCCTGCTCCACTTCCGCCAAAGAGAAAAAACAAAGGCAAAGAAAAGACTGTCGGAATAGAACCAAAATACACCTCAAAAGATCTTTCAAAACCCGATTCAGCTCCGGTCTCGACTCCGACAGAGAAATCAAAGAAAAACAAAGTATTGGCAAAACTAGACTCCAAACTTTGTTCCAAAAACAACTAAGTACAAAAACACAAAGGGGGACCCATTTTGACCAAGGAAAAAGATGGGGTGGTTATGCAAGGCATAACAGGAAACACATATTTTTGTTGTTACAAGAATACTCAGATACTTGAATGACACTCTGGATTATGGCGTATGGTATCCTAGAGATACTGACTTTACACTAAATTCTTATACAGATGTAGATTGGGTTGTATATATAGATGAAAAAAAGAGTACAAGTGGCGGTGCATTCTTTCTTGGTTGTAGATTAGTGGCATGGTTGAGTAAAAAGAAAGATTCAATTTCCTTGTCTACTGTTGAAGATGATTATATTGTTGATGCATCTTGTTATACACAAGTTCTATGGATGAAACAGACATTGAAAGATATCACAGTGGTGTATGATGATCCTATTTCTATCTTATGTGATAACACAAGTGCAATTAACATTTCAAAGAATCTAGCGATGCACTCGAGGAAAAAGAATATATCTATTAGGTACCATTTCTTGAGAGAGAAGGTTGTATAGAATGATGTAAATCTTGAGAATGTTCCAACAAAGGACCAGATCATTGATATATTTATGAAGGCTCTTCCTAAAGATACTTTTGAGTATCTCTGAGAGAAGTTAGGGATCATTTCCCCTCCTTTCTTGAACTAGATGCATATGGAGATGCATCATTCTGGTGGATCTATGGATCTATCTTTCTTCTGGACTGATGTCTGGTGGCTACCTCTTAGGGGGAGCAAGTAGTGTCATGTGTTGTCATTGTGAGTATTATGTTTTCAAAGGGGAAATCAATGTAAATTTTTTTATTTTTTTTTCATTGATGTCAAAGGGGGAGAGGAAAGGAAGAATGTGAAAAAGAAAAGTTGAAGAATGTGAAAAGATATTATCTACTAAGGGGGAGAAATAGAAAGAAAAATCTTGAGAAGTGTATTCAGAGCTAGTATGTTGTCTTTGATGGTTTTCCACATCATGTGTTGTCATCAATGGCAAAGGGGGAGATTGTTGCAAGAATGAGAAGAATGAAAGTGTTCTCATTGATGTCAACTAGTCAATTGGTTATCAATTGGTTTTTGTTGTCATTAATTTCATGTTTGTAGGTTATTGGTTGTATATGTCATTAATTTCATGTTTGTAGGTTATTTTTCGACACCTCATGAGATGAATATAGTTTAAGGTTCTTAGTAATTTCTTATGTTCTCATTGCCATGTCATTATGATAATATTCAATTGTTTTGAGATATTATTTATTTGCTTCTTCAACTATTTGTTGGTTTGAAAGGCATCTTGTAAAGTATTTACAAAATTGACACTTCAAATAAAAGGTTAAAAAACAAGATTGACAACCTACAAAATATTTAATATTAATTTCTAACATCATTATGCTCGATTATGCATGTATGTATATACATATATACATACATATATATACACACACATATACACATATACACACATATATACAAATATATATAGACATTTACACGCACATGCATACATATACATGTATACACATATATACACATATATATGTGTGCGCACACACACACACATATACATATATAGTTAAAAAATTATTTTAAGTTTAAATGTAAATTTTGTTAAAATAGAAATATCAATATTTATATAATTCTATGATGTCTATAAAAAACTATTACATATATATAGTTAAAAAAGGAATTTAAGTTCAAATCTATATTTTACTAAAACATAAACATCAATATCTATATAATTTTATGATTTCTATAAAAAAATTATTACTTAATAAATAATTACGACAAACGAAACTAAATAATTTCATATTATTAATCTTTCATACATTGTTCTAAATGTCCTTTTCCTTTTCAACATTTTTGGTTTAGTCTTCATAATATTTGACTTATTATCGCATTCACATTTATGAGTATATGGCACTAATTGTCATAACTTTTAGATAACACACTCAACACTAACCTTACTTTTTCTATGGATATTATTTCTTATATATTGTGTTCCCTACAAATCTTTTTCTACTTGCATGCTTTAGAAAATTTGAAGTCCTCTAGAACTCTTGTTTGGTCTAATCAATGAGAATTGACAACAAATTATTTTGTTGAAGAGTTTTAAAATAAGAACATCAACTAGTGGACTTTGCTTCATAAGTATATTTAATTTTTATTTTTTAAATTTAAAGAAATTTTCCATTTATATTCTTTAATTTTTAGAGGTCAAATGATGTAGTTAGGGTGTGAACAAGAGAATGAGTCTTAAGTGTCATAGTTGGTTATAATTTAATAAATAGATTTAGGTGGATTGAGGTTTTCTTAAATCTTATTGTGTTAGTTAAGGTTTTAAGAAAAAAAAATTCTTAAATATATTTAATAGTATTTTGGGTGGAGATTTTGGGGGGAAAATATTTGAGTGAAGAATAAACATATAATTTCTACATTGGTATTACATGGAACCTTTCAAAAAATAAATTAAATGCACATTAAATTGAAATTTATAAGTATAGATTTTTGTATAGAATATAAAAGCATAATATTTATTATACTTTATTAATATTTTTTCACTAAACCTATGTTTTAATAATAAAAAATATTTGATTTTTGAAACATCAATTAAGAATAAATTTTTATATTGATTTTTTTTTTTAAATAATTTATGGTGAAGCACAAAAGACTTGTTAACACATATGATATTTTTGGAGTATATGTTTCTACCATTGTATGTGCATGCCCTTGTTCAACATGTTCAATTTTCACAACATTGCACATTAAAAACTAATAAAAATATTTAATGAAGATCAAAATTTTATTTTTTTAGTAACACAAAGAGTAGATTATACAAAATCATCAAATCTTCTAATAATATAATGAGGTTGAATGTTACAATCCAACTTAGTTATATTATGTCACTCAAAATGAGTGTATATAGATTTTTAAAATACCTTATAGAAAAATTATATACACACATATAAATAAATAATTTTTAAAGTAAAAAATACAAACTCATAATTTATATAAAAAGTAATACATTTCATCAATTTATGCCACCTTTAAATTTTAAGTATTTATTTTCACCACTTAAATGTACACTACTTAAAATTCAAGAATGAATATAACATTTTACAATATAAAAGAAAGACACATTACCATTCTAAGTTATCTTGTTCCAAGTAAGTAGTTTGGTCTAAAAGTTTAACTGTATTGAACTGTTTACTTGAGTTTACATGAAATGTATAGGTGCAAGCCTAGTGCATAGACATTTTATTATACTATTGAAAGTGAAAAGTAATTCAACAATTTGACTAGTGACTTTGCTTAGATGCTTCTCATGCTATAATACTAATTCCTACAATACACACATGGGAAAAGCCATGCAAAACACAACTAACAAATTTTCATATTTTAACATAATGAAATAAATAAATTCAATACAACATGTGTCACCATCGCATGCAATGTTAGATGTGTTGCAAGAATGAGAAGAATGAAGGTGTTGTCATTGATGTCAACTAGTCAATTGGTTATCAACTGGTTATTGTTGGTATTAGTGTCATGGTTGTAGGTTTTTTGGTTGTATATGTTGAGGATATTGAGAAAATTGTATTGAAGGAAGATTGTAGGTGTTCAGTGGTTGCTTTATTTTTTGCTCCTATGTTTGTGTGGTTTAGATATGTTGATTGTGATTGTTGGAAGTTGCTATATCTAGATTTTTGGTTGTTGATTCATTGTACAGTGTGAGTTATGTTCACCAGTTGTGAATTGTGGTTCTATGAGGTTTTGGTTGAGGTCCGAGAGAAATGTTGTTGGTTCGGATTTCTCTTTGTTAAAGTCTTATGACTTGTGGTTTGAGAGTTGAGTTGCTATGATCATGATGAATCTAATCTTGGTATCTGGAAAGTTTGTTCTAATTTTTTTTGTGTATTTTACACTGGTTTGGTCGACCTTGTGTTGAACACTATCTTTAGAGTTAATGAAGCGTGTTGGATCTATTTGGGTCACCCTCATTCTAATTCCACCCTAGGATGTTTTGGCATTGACCTAATTTTAATTTAATGTTGGATGGGCGACTTTGGATATGTTTCAAAGTTGAATATGGTATAATACAAGATGAGTTAGTGGTGAAGAGGTGAAGAGCGAAGAAGAGAGATAAGTGAAAAGAAAAAGATAATATAGATGCAAGATTGATGCTAATCAGTGAGTGTGTGTGATATGAGTGTGGCAGATTAGTGTGAAGCCTAAATGTTGAGTTTCTGGATGTTGCGAGTAGAAGGTGCACTCTATCATTCATGCATGTATGTGAGTGGTTGAGAAAATTATGGTGGATTTCTCTGTTGCATTGAGATTGTCTTCTCTCTGTAACATATATCTTTTGTCATCTTTGTATCTCTATGGTAGTGAGCCCTCTGGGTTGTTAGCCCTATTGGATAGTGAGTCTTGTTCCAGACAGTGGATCCTTCTTTTTGTAGTGAACCTTGTTTCTCAAGTAGTGAGCCTCTTGTAATCGGTTTTGATATTCTCTATAATGTGAGTTAATCTTCGTTGTGGTTTTCCCCTCATTGGGGTTTCCAAGTAAATCTAGTGTTGTTGTGTTTGTGTGATGGTTTTTAATTTCTGCACTTGCACTTAATGTTTAATCATTTAAGCAGTGTTAAGGATTAGTTTCGGTGAATTTTTTATAGGTTTTATTCTATGATAACTAATTCACTGCCCTCTCAGTTGTCCTACTCAACAATTGGTATTAGAGCTTGGTTCCTTGGTGAAGATATTAACCGCTTGAGGAAGGTCTTGGATGGCTGGCAAAGTGACTTATGATTATCCGAGGTTCAATGGAACTAATTATGTTATTTGGAAAATACCGATGGAAGAATATCTAGAGTATTTTGGATATGATGTAGATAAAGCTTACAATAATCATTGCACTCCTCATTCTAATGGTCTGAGTATGGATGATGAGATCAAAGCACATGAAGCGAACAATAAGGTGAAGTTAATTTTAAGGAACAGTCTTGTACATTCCGAGTTGAATAAGGTTCAGAATCTGAAGATGAAAGTTTGAGATGCTTTGGAAAGGTCACATCAAGGTGATGAAAGAGTCAAAGAGGCAAGATTGCAGAATTTGGAAACACGGTTTGAGCTCCTACATATGTCTAAAGATGAGAATGCTAAAGCTTATGTACAAAGATTGGATGAGATAGTAGATGGAATGAAAGGACTCAATGCTAATATTGATGAAACTAGGATTATAAAGAAGATTCTCAAAACTCTCCCTAATGTTGTGAACCCCTAAACCTACAATTGCACAAAAACAACAAAAAAATCAAGATGTTAGATTATATGCAAGCAAGAATGAAGGATTCCCCATGAAATCCATCTACTAAAACTTAAAATAGGAAAAATGAAGAACAAACTAAATAAATGAAAGTAAAATCCTAATTAAGTGAGAAAACTTGTGATCCCATGGGAGAATTGGTGTCAATCGATATGTCGAAATTGGCCCTTTCCCAACTCCTAAATTGCAATGTTGATGCGTGTAGATTGATCAAATCTCCTTAATGAGATTTGAGCATAACCTAGCTATGGAATTGTGAAAATGATCAATATGTGGAATGATGTACACAAAATTAGCTCTCAATGACAAGAAAGTAACTTTGCATGAGATTGTGGATGATGAATGAGGAGAGAAGCCTCCAATTTATAGATTTGAATTTGGAAGAAAGAGCAAGATTTGGGCAATGTGGGACTAAATTTCACCCAATGGTTGAATGCCACTTGTCACCATGTGAATGGTTGATGGTTGTGCACATTTTGGCCAAAGTGCCTATAAATGCAATTAGGTGGAATTTTAAATTGAGGAAATGACATGTGAGAGGGAAAAAAGAATGAAATAAATGCCACTTGGCTCAATGCACAAGGACATGTAAGAGGAGTGAATGCTTTGTTGGAAGTACCCATCCACTTGGACATTTTGAATTCAAACTTGAGGGAATATTCCCTTTTTATGCCATGTGAGGGAAAATAGAGATTTAATAAATGAATTAAATCTATTTTCATGTGCAAGTTGCATTCTCTAGAGGATTTTAGTGATGAAGATTAACTTAAAATCAAGATTTTGATTAATTTAATGAGATATTAGTTGATTTGACAATTTTGACTTAAATTGATGAATTGATTTAAATCAGAATTGAGAGGAAATGATTAATTAAATAAATGATTTTGATTTATTTAACTAAGTGGGAAAATCTTAGATTAAATCAAATAAGGTTTAATTTATTTAATTTAATAAGAGGACTTTAGAGACTTTAATCAAATAAAATGATTTATTTAATCAAACAGAGACATAAGGTTAATTAAATTAAATTGATTAATTTAATCAAATAGAGGAGAAAGACTTAATCAAATAAATAATGATTTATTAAATTAAGAGACAAAATATGATTAAAAGCTAAGAGTATGATTTAGGAGGAAATGTCGTTAGTAATCAGGATCAGGTGTGTTGCTTGATTATCAGGGTATCTACTAGTGAGTTTGAGACACATATTCTCAACACCCAAAAGTTGAGCAGGACACCTTAACAAAGACTCAGTAGCCATTGGATGACCCTATCCTTGTGGCATAGTTAGACAAAAAAAATTGGGCAGGTACATATCAGTGAGAACTCTCTAGATCCACTTGCAAATTATTGTTTTAGTTTTTCTACTTTTGGTAAATTACATTTATCATATTAAGACATAAGTTTAATTAGGGCAATCATTCCAAATTATTTCCAATTCATTTTTAAGACTCAAAAAGATGCAAATCTAGGTCGGATTGACTCACCTTGGAGGTTGTAAGTCAATCTATGCACCTTGTTGATTTGTATCCTAATGAAATTATATAAAATAATGGCCCAATGACCTCAAGTTTTAGATATTAAATTTAAGGTTCCCCACATTTTTATGTTTCAATATATAAAGCTAAAAAAACCTAGTAAAAAAATGTAACAATATAAATGCACTAAAACAAAAGGATATAAAAAATTAGATTTGAAAAAATAATATATATATTTTACATCCTTTTGTTTTATTGCATTTATATTGTTACATCTTTTTTACTAGGTTTCTTTTAGCTTTATTATGGTATCTATAGACACCGAAAATTGGTCCAGGCCTATGAGCACCACTTTCGACATAATTTTCTATTATCCACGGTCATGATTAAATAATGTTTATTATTTAATTACCCTTTCTAAACACATATTTCCTCTATTAATTAAATACCCCTTTTAATTAATTCATAATGACATTTATTCAACTTGATTAATTAAATAAATCATATTTGTTTAATTATGTCGCTAACTAATTAATTCTCCTTCTTAATTAAATAATTTATTATTTAATTACCCCTTTTCTCATATTTCAACTATAATTAAATATTTATTATTTAATTATTCATTTAATCCTTTTCAAACAGTCAATTAAATAAATTACATTATTTATTTAATTTAAATCTCTCATTTTCGAATGTTGAATTAAATTAACATTTAACTCATATTTGATTATTTATGTCACATTCTTCTGTCATCCAGATGACTAATCATTCACTCACCTTCTAACTCAATATCTATTTTAAATCCTCCAGTTATCTCCAGATTCAACATCTGATCGTCTTTGCAAGAAGACTCTCTGTCACAACTATTCAGTTAACCAGTTCTAACTCATATGCATGAATGTCTTTATTAATTAAATATCTTTATTTAATTAAATAATTCATGTATGCATTCAAATTCTTTATTCTTCGAGTTCTAACTTTGTCTTTCTCATTCAAAGTCTATTTCTTCTATTTTCAAAGACTCTTAACTAATGATTAAATTGTTTATTTAATCTGGAACTCGTGTTCTTTCTATTTTCGAATAGTCTTGACACAAGATTAAGCTATCGTTCTAATTTAATCTTTATCCTACAGAATTTCCTAACTCATGTTCTGAATGACACATAACTCACATCGCATGAAATTCATCAATCTCATCCGTCGATCTCTCTTTCGAATCTGAGCCAATCGTTCGAAAACCCACAATCTATAAAATGGCTTGTCATTATCATTATTCTTCCTTCCCGAAATCAATAATTTTGAGAAGAAACTTAATCTTCGATATTTTTCTTAGACATTCAACAAGGTTATGCTTGCATCAATACTGAAAATCTAAGGGCAAGAATACTGAGACAACAAAATGGAGAAGGGCAATCAAGATAATTCGAGGGAGTGGACGCATATTCGGTGAGAACATTCTAGTTATAGTTATTATTGTTTTGTTCATTTTTACTCGTTCTTAGTTGTTTTATTTTAGATTAATATGTGTTAGATTAGATTTAACCATCTTTATGTGCAACAAATCCATTTATCTATGTTACATTTGGTGAACCCGACGTGAACACGCTTCAAATTCATGCAACATCTTTTCATCTTTCCATTTTTTATTTTGCAAGTTATCGTACGACACACCGCATCCACTCAAACAAACGACGCATCCATATTCGCGAGCTGCATCTACTACATCCCATGATGCATCTAACATTCTGCACCGCATCCGCGACATCCTGCACTACATCCGACTATCAATATTTTGCACCACGTCCGACTATCAACACGAACCACATCCACCTGTTGACATCGCGCCGCATCTGTGGCTATAAAAGCCGCATCTACCTAGTAATAGATTTTTCACTTTTTTATTAACTTTCATACATTCACGTTTTCATTTTTCATTTTTCGTGTTATTTCATTTTTTTCGCTAATGTTTATTTGCAGCTGTGTTTAGAGGAGTAACTTAGTTTTTGTAGGACGAAGCATAGAAGACCAAATAAAAAACCAAAAATTTATTTTCTGCAGGACGAAAGCTGAAGACACAAAGGAACTATTGATCAGTTTGCATGTAGGACCTAATGACTTTGTTAATTTTATTTGGAAAGCTTTCTATTTGGTAGATAAATAATTGTCATTTGGATTAAAAAGAATCAGTGCTTGCTTGGTCTGGTGCGAAATCACATTTTGTAACCCTTTACGATTTGGTATATCGAAGTATCATCTCCCCTTGCGCATTCGTGCGATCCTAGGTGTAAGAAAAATAGTTACTGACTCTAGAACTTGGGCCTGTCTTGGTGGGAAAAATTACTCACTGCAAGACGACTCAAACCGGTAACACGCTTTAGCCAGAGACTTCCACCTGATATATAAAAATGGATTTTTGGGGGAAACCCCAGAAATCACACTCATTGTTCTGATGAGAAGGGCATAAATGGTCTCTCACTGTATTAGATGGTGCCCCATGAATGGAATGCCCTTACTAAAAACCATGTTGTAGTTTTTCCAAAATCCTATCTATTTGTTGGTGCAGCAGGTTTGGACCTGTGAAGCCATCTTACATTCTTACGATTCATGTGTGGAGATGAGACGTATGCCATGGGAGTTTCATGGGTATAGTAGCTTGGCTGCCCTGTATAAGTGAGTGTCGTGGAGGGGAGCCAGTGGGGTCAAGCTACTAGTCATTCACCTTGAATAGGTGTAGCTGGATTTATCCATGTAAGAACTCGGTAAATATTGTCCAAAAAGCCTAGGGTGTAATTGTTCTCTGGTTTTAACAGATCTATCATTACAAACTGAAAACATATTGAATTTTGTGCTTGTTTTTGTTGTATTTGTCAAAAAAATTGATCAACAAATGGAGTCAGTAGGAGCACAATCTTCAGAAAAATGCAACTGACAAATTGAGTCGCAACTATCATTTTTAACACCACATCTATCTTAGAGAGTCACAATTGTTAAGTTAAATGCCGCATGTGTCTATGAACAAAGTTCAGTTTTATGGTATGGATACTGAGCCACAACTGTCAATTTTTGAGTCGCATGTGTCTCTGCAAGCCACAACTGTTAAACAGAAAGTCGCATGTGTCTATCAACAATTTTTCAAAGAGTATATTATGAGTCACATATGATCAACTGAGTCGCATCTGTCATACAGTAAACCACATTTGTTCAAAAGTCACAACTACTTGTCAACATTCAAAACCAGGTTTAGTCAAATCACCGCATGCACATGCTAAACCGCATCTTTCAAACAAATCAACGCATCTGATAAGTGAACCGCAAACTAAGTCTGAAACATTATTGTCTTTTTCGCTTCTATTTCTAAAGATCAACCTTGGATAGAAACTAAAAAAAAATTGCTCAAAACCTCTCATTATTAGGTGTCATATACATCCTAGTCATAGTCATCCTAATTTGCATGCAATTAGACACTTCCTAGGAAATTGCATATAGTAGAATAGAACAACTTTTCGCGTCATTGGATATGTTCATGTTTTGATTTGTCACTATCATTGAACCTAGTCACTTTGGTCCTATTAGTGAATCTTTTCAGCTCAATAGTCTAGTTTGGGAAATTCACCTTGTCAATTGTCTTTGTCCTACAATCAGGTTCCTTGGTCAAACTCAAATCATTGCATGCATTTATTCCATAGGTGGTAGGTTATACCCATCTTAGAATCATTTACCATCATAGCATACTCAATATTTTGCATATTGTTCATCCTACCATATGTCATCTTAGTATACGTCATTTTAGAAATATTTAGAAACATCTTTTATTTTCAGAAAATCCAAAAAAAATAGAGACATAGGTCATATCAGTTTTTTTTTTAGACATAGTTTGCATTACCCCATTTTGAGAAAATTTTCATGGTTGAAACAAGGTCTTAAAAGAAACAAAAAGCAATGTAAAACCCTAACGAATTTTTCAATCCTTTCAAAAATCCACCATCAAGGAAAGAGAGACCACACAAACCTTTGCTTGAAAAATACGTCACTAGATACACACATGGAAAAATTTATGTTGAAGACATAGACATCGTCATACAAGATCTTGAGTTTGCATCCTTTATGGATGAGTTTTTGGCAAATGATCCCCAACGATATCTAGAAAAGTTGCTAGTAGAAGGTGCCACACTACCTCTAGGATTTGATATTCATACTTTGAAAACATCGTCTACTCAACCAACGCAAACTGTGACGTCAAGTGTTTCTATTCCCTAAATTACCGCAGCAATATCAACTGGCATACCTACTCAAACATCGTCAATTGTAAGCAAAATCCTTTTAAACATAACACAAGGTTTACAATTTACTACGGGAGCAACTTCATCAAACCCCTTTGGCACCAACACTACTGGTAAGAGATCCAAAGTTGGCATGAATATTCCTATACCAAATTAGAACATTTAGATAGGAAATATTCCTATACCAAATCAGAACATTCAGACATGAAATATTCCTATACCAAATCAAAACATTTAGACAAGAAATATCCCCAATCTGAATCTGAACATTCTAACAAGATATATTCCCTCGCCAAATCACAACCCGTCATAGAACATGGCATTTCAGAACACCTACATTGATCCAGACAATGCAAACAACATGTCCTTGACACAAGTAGATGTTCTTCAAAACCAAATGCAAATGCTTCAACAACATATGGACAACATGTCTATGTCAGGCAAACGAACTATCTCAGCGCAAGATCTATGTCCATGTCCTTTCGACAAAGCACTTTACATGACACCCTTCCCCCATGGCTACATTATACTGAATTTAACTAAGTATAATGGGAGGAAGAATCCTTTGGAACACATTAGAGAATTCTCAATGACATGCATGGACATATCATATGACCTGACATACTTGATGAGACTATTTCTGCGAACCCTTATCAGGATAGCACTAGAATGGTTCTCTAAATTACCATATGGCATACGATCCTGGGGTGATTTAGCTGAGGAGTTTGTCGAACACTTTTCCTTTAACATAGACAATGAAGTAACAATAGCTACCTTGTGCCACACAACACAAGAAGATAGTGAAACTTTCACCACTTTCTTTCAGAGATGGAGAAGTCTAGCTAGTAGATGTCCAATTGAAATACCAGAAAAGCAAAAGGTCATGATATTTCTTGAAAACATCAATTCAAAACTGAGAGGTGACTTAAGGGTACATTGTTGTACTTCATTCTTAGACTTGGTACAAAAAGGCATTATCCTTGAAAAAGGCCTTATTGACAAAGGCAAAATTAAAGTACCAAGCAGAAACCCAGTCATTCAACATCAAAACATTCCCAATGATAGAAATAAATTCTGGTCTAGAAAAAAAAATGTTACAAATGACAGCATTGTTGATGCTAAAACCATACATTCGAGACTAGTTATCACACTTAGAGGTTACAAACCCAATCAAGACATGACGAATAGTCCAGATCAATTAGAAAATTTTGTCCAAAATTCATAGCAACAACAGCCACAAAGGAGATTTCCTACACGTGAATTTACCCCTTTGGGGAAACCAATCGAGAAAATTTTCAAAGAGTTGATTAAACATAATCTCATTAAACCTTTGGAACCAAGAGAGTATGATCCTAGATAGTTTAAACCTTCATATTGGGGCGATAACACCTATTGTGACTATCATCAAACAAAAGGACACAACTTACAACAATGTCGACAACTAAAGAATATTATACAAGACTTTGTTGAAAATGGAACCATAGAGGTTAATGGTCAGAAAAATACCAAGAACAGTGATCATAAGGTCTTCACAGAACCATTACATGACCACACGAAAGGAAAAGCCTCCAATTTGGGAACCAAGAATTCTCCATCAGCCAATTATGCAAATACCAAGTATGACTATGGAAAAGGAAAGATCATAAATCACCTCCAAGATGCAAATGAAAATGTCGATACCATCACCATTAAGAAGCATCCTAAATGTGTTGTAAACACACGCAGAACAAAGATAACTATTCCAGGTCCTTCTTCTGAGCCGCCTACACAGTCTTCCAAGTCTAAGTACAATCTCCTTGATCAACTGAGCAAAACCCCCGCACATAAATCCATTTTGGAACTGTTGACTCTATCACCTGAGCATCGAGCCATTCTCAACAAAGCTGTATAGAACATGACTATTCCTACAGACTTAGATGTCAATAATTTTGAAGAAATGGTAGGATATTTAACCAACTCCCATCATGACATATTTTCCCAATAGGATTACTCAACCAAAAAGACTGATCATAATGACCCATTACATCTTGAAGTCCTAGTCCATCAAACCAAAGTCAGACGAGTCTTGAACTTGTGTACCCTAAAATTGGTTAAGGCATTAGGATTATCAGAAGAATGCATAGACACCTCTGAGAGTATAGTCATCAAGGCTTATGATGATGAAGAAAGATCATCCAAAGGAGTTGTCACACTCCCTATCAGAATTGGCCCAAAAGTTATGAACACCAGCTTCCAAGTCTTGGATCTCACCCTTCTGTATAACCTATTGTTAGGTAGACCTTGGATACATGCAATGAAATCCGTACCTTCCACATATCACCAATGTCTTAAATTCCCATATAATGGCAACGATATCACGATTGATGGTGATCTAGATCCTTTTCAATATTGTATAAGCCTAAAGGAAATTCCACAACGACATGTACCCATTAATCAAGAAGCTTCATCATCCACTTTATCCCTATACATTGATCCATCACATCTTACCAGGTCCATTTCATTCAAACCACCATCATCCACTCCTAAGGTCAAGATCCAAGATGAGGGTTGTGGAGAATATCACATGAAGGCATCCTATTGTGTCAGTCAACTAATTCCACCTAAGGCATATGGATTACCCATGGCAAATAGAAGACAGTCAATAGTCACATTTCATGTTCCCCTTACAATTACATTGACCAAATGGGGAGAGTTAAGTGAAGAGGTTGTGGACCAAAGTGATATTACCTACTAGTTGTACCAGGAAAACAATGAATACCCCTCACCGTCTATTCAATTAGCTAAGGATCAATATGGAAAAGGCTTTAGGATAATGCAAAGCAAAGGCTTTGATGGACATAGTGGGTTAGGTCTACATCAAAATGGAAGGACAGAATCAATCATTATCTCACCATGACTGAAATACCTAGGTTTAGGGTTTCAACCACTTAGAATTGGGTTTCCTAGTACTTTGTCACCATTTCAAGAGGAAGTGAGTGCTTACGTGGATATCGAGATATCTCACAAACCACTTCCCCTAGTTTATGATGAATCTCCCAACTCAAGCGATTGTGAATTGGATTCCCTTTCCTCTACCAGTACCATGAACCTAGATAATCTATTTGGAGAATTGGACCTAATGATAAAACCCATACCAAATTCATCTAGTCCCCATAATAAGAAGTCCTTGTCCAAAGAAGAATGGCTTAAAAACTATTATTGGGAAACCCTTGATCATGCATCTTCGGAACCTAATGAACCATCTTCTGATGACCTAGCCATTGCAATAGTCCCACATTAGAGTTTTCCTACCCATAGGAAAACGAACAAGAAGGATTTAGTCCAAAACTTTTGTGACCATGTCAACCACTCTATATTCACCTTGTCCGCTTCCACCTTTGATAACTCTGATGATGACATGCCCCTCATATATCCCCAACTTATCGACTGGGATCAACAAGGTACACCCATCTTAGATACATTCGAGAGTGATGAAGCAATAGCTGAGTTCATGGGACTTCAAGAAGGCATTCCTAGAGGGGATCATAAAGCTGGTTTTACCATAGACTTGGATGACAAGCATATTTTGGGGAGTCTATTTACACCTCTAGTCACAAAAATGAAAATAAAAAGAAAAGAGATGAGAATGAAAAAAATGATGAGTCCCTAGGTGAAAACTGAAAGGTGCCTTTGGACGAAGAAACAGTAAAAATAAAGGACGTATCCAAGGGAAAAAACCTCTCTGAGGCACCCAAGGATAGAGGTTTAAATATTCTCCCCGTTGAATAGGAAAAGTCACCGATGCTAGTAGAAGAGTCTGTTGAAGTCAACATAAATATAGAAGAAAACCCTCGGATGGTATATTTTGCAGCTTCTTTAACAGAGATAGAACAACTTGATTTTTGGGATTTCTTTGCAAAGAGACAGATAAACATTGCATGGTCATATGCAGACATACCTAGGCTAGATCAAGACCTAATATTGCACCATCTACCACTACATCCATGTATTAAGCCAGTCAAATAGAAGTTAAGGAAAATGCATCCACAAATTTCTCTACTGGTCAAAGTAGAACTTAAGAAACTCTTGGATGTCGGATTCATAAGGACCATAGACTATGTAGACTGGATTTCAAATCTTGTGCCAATGACTAAACCAACTAGGGGCATTCGCATTTGCACAGACTTTAGAGACATCAACAAGGCATGTCCTAAGGATGACTTCCCTTTTCCGAACATAGACATGATAGTAGATCTTACAGCAAGATACGAGAAGCTATCCCTCATGGATGGTTTCTTTGGATATAACCAAATAAAAATCGTAGCTGAAGACCAACATAAGACAACTTTCACCTATCCATGGGGCACATACTATTGGAATGTTATGCCTTTTGGGATTAAGAATGTAGGAACTACCTATCAATGGGCAATGACTACTATTTTCCATGACTTGATACATACTCTCATGGAAGATTATGTAGATGACATTATAGCTAAATCAGAAAGAAGGGCATCATTTGAAGGTTCTAGACAAGATATTCCATAGGCTAGAGAATTACAATGTCAGACTAAATCCGAAGAAATGTGTCTTTGGAGTGAAATCAGGGAAACTTCTAGGGTATATCATTTCTAGAAGGGTCATTGAAGTAGATCCAGATAAGGTAACAGCTATCGTAGAAATGCCTCCTCCAGTCAGCATTAGTCAACTAAGAACACTACAAGGAAGATTACAGTCTATCAAGTATTTCATTGTACAATTGGTAGACAAAATACACCCATTTCAGCATCTACTCAAGAAAGGAGTACCCTTTGTGTGGACACCTAAATTTCAGGAAGCTTTCCAACAAATAAAGGATTATTTGCTCACTCCACCTATCTTAATGCCACCTACAGATGGAAAACCATTGATACTATACATTTCAGCAACTCGGTCAGCATTAGGAGCTCTTCTCACACAAAATGATGATCAAGGTCATGAAAGAGCAGTCTATTACATTAGTCGTACCTTGGTGGGATATGAATTAAATTATAGTAACATAGAAAGTTCCTATCTTGTGGTAGTCTTTGCTACTCATAAACTTTGGCACTATAAGCTAAATCATCAAACAATGTTGGTCGCAAAGATTGGTCCCCTCAAGTATCTCCTAAGTAAAGCAGCATTAACAGGTCGATTGGCTAAATGGGTTATGATACTTAGTGAGTATGACATCCAATATGTGGAGAGGAAGGCTATAAAAGGATAGGTGATTGTAGATCAGTTAGCAGATGCACCTATGAAGGTAGACCATCCTTTAGTGGCATATTTTCCTGATGAATTTCTCTTCAACATTGACATTAGAACCAAATGGAAATTATACTTTGACAGGTTATATACAAATCGTGGTTTATGAGTAGGTATCCTATTTGTTACACCTCAGGGAAATACTATTCCTAAATCATTCAGGATTGCTTTCCCTTGCACCAACAACATAGCAGATTATGAAGCCTTAGTGACAGGACTATGAATGGTAGCCCAGTGGAAGATTAAGAGACTACATGTTTTTGGTGATTCTCAGCTAGTAATCCGACAAGTAAATGATGATTATGAGACTAAGGATGAGAAACTTTCCCCCTACAAGTGCATGGCTGACAGTTTCAAGCAGTACTTTGATGACATTACCTTTCAACAAATACCATGTATTCATAATAGGGTTGTAGATGCTATGGCAACTGTGGGTTCCTTATTGGATATTCCGAGCAATGTGCCTAAGTTTGAGTTTTTGGTTGAACAACTGTTGGTCCCTGCCTATGATTTCCCCGATACTGTGATGGTGTATATGATTGTTGGTCCTAATTCCCCTTGGTACAAAGACGTATTTGACTATCTAAATGACCAAACCTTACCTCTGGACCTATCAAACAACCAACACCGAACCTTTATCCGTAAGTCAACTAAATACACCATCATCGAAGATACCCTATATAGACGTACCTTAGATAACGCCCTAATGAGATGTCTCAATGCTAAAGAAGCACAAACAACCTTGCAAGCGGTGCATGAGGGTATATGCGGATCCCATTCGAGTGGTCCTACTTTAGCCCATAAGATTATGAGACTAGGTTATTATTGGCCTACAATGGAAAAAGACTCATATATCTTTGTAAAGAAATGTAGACAATGTCAGATCCATGGAGATTTGATAAAAGCACTAGCACAAGAGCTTCATTTGATTACATCACCATGGCCCTTTTCCCAATGGGGACTTGACCTCATAGGTAAGATACACCCTCCATCATCCAATGGCCATAAATTCATCATAACCGCCACCGGATACTTCACCAGATGGATTGAAGCTATTCCCATGACCTACATCACCGGCACGCAAATATATAAGTTTATCCTAAACTATATCATTTGTCGGTATGGTGTACCCCAATCCATTATCACAAACAATGGTCACCCATTCAAAAAACAAGAAGTACACCATTTATGTGAAGAGTTCCATGTCAAACACCATTTTTCCACCCCGTATTACCCGCAAGGTAATGGGCAAGCCGAGGCATCTAATAAAACCATTATTAAAATCCTAAAAAAGACTATGAATGATGTTGGTCATGACTGGCACCTACAACTTAATCTTGCCTTATGGGCTTACCGCACAAGAATCCATACTCCCTAGTATTCGGGTCTGAAGCTATCTTACCTATTGAGGTTGAAATTCCTTCCCTGAGGGTATCCTTGAAAGGTTAGATTGATGATGAAGAATACCGTGTATCCAAATTACAAGAGCTAGAATTACTAGATGAACGAAGACAAAAAGCACTAGACCATTTGCAAGCATACTAGAATTGTCTTCGTCGTATCTATAATAGGAAGGTTCTAAATAGACACTTTGACATTGGTGACCTGGTTTTAATGGAGAATCCCAAGAATCAAGATAAATGAGAAAAGATAGGTAAGTTTGAACCTAACTAGTTGGGGCCCTATATAGTCACATAAGCTTTTGGATCAGGAGTGTACCAACTCTCTACCCCTGAAGGAGAGCCACTTTTTTCACCAGTCAACAACCTTCATTTGAAGAGGTTCTATGCGTAGCTTTTGAGAATCTGTGTCTTAATCTAGAAAATACAAAAAAATGGAAAAACAAAAAAATGGTTACCTTAATGAAAACTTGGCAAACAGGCCTCTTGGTAACACCAAAAAAATTGGAAAATAAAAATAAATAGTAAAGAGAAATAATCTGTCCAATAGTGAAAACCACTTTAGTGGCGCTATGGATAAGTACCACGGTGAAAACCTGGCAAATAGGTACCATGTGTAGTCAAACTCACTCTTTCATTTACCATCATTCCAATCAGAATTTTCACCATCCCTCATAATAATTGGTTGTCCTATCCATTTCTTGGAACGATTGACATCAAATTCCATTCCGTCACATTCCCCTCTCCATCTTGGAAGTCTTATTCTTGACTGGGGGAAAATCCTTGTTTTGTGCCATGAGGGCCTTGTACATAGCATTACACCATCATAAAATGTCCTGAAAATTTCCAAAAACATTAGAAAACTTCAAAAATCCAGAAAAAATAAAAACATGTCAAAAAATACCAATAAACAAAGTCAAGTCAGTCATGTTAAGTCATTTGTAGACATAGTCGAACTACGTTGCCTCTGCGACTGGGACATAGGCAAGGCCATCAATAGATGTGCCCCCGAGGTGTTAGGTCTATCTATCTAGGTTTTTCATGTGTCACACACATTAAAATCATGACTCTTTGTACATTCAAAGTCATTGGTCGTGTCGAACTACGAGGTCTCTATGTGTACAATGTAGGCAAGGCTAATCAATCGATGAGCTCCCGAGACCACACTAGGTCAGTCCAATAGGGTTTGTCACATTCACTATCACACACGTTGCATGTCATCAGCTTAAGTACATATCTTCAGTCAGTTATGTCAGTTAAAGTTGTGTCGAACTACGAGGTCTTTGCATGTACAACGTAGGCAAGGCTAATCAATCGATGAGCCCCCGAGGCCGCATTAGGTCAGTCCTTTAGGGTATCATCTCTAGTCATACACTATCCATACACACACTTTTTATCAATCAAGGAATCAAAAAAAGTCATGCATCAACAAGGAAAAGCATCTCAAAGTCATCAGGTTAATATCAAACACATTGTCAGAATGATCAACTTATGTCTTAAGAAAGATATGTCTTTCTTGTCAATAGACGCTGTCAAATTGTCATAGCCTCATGAAGCTTGTCACATCAACGTCATTAGGCTCCAACATCTTATATGACATGTGTCTTTTTGAAACCAGGATTTGTCATGCCTTATACAGATAGTCACCAAGTCAAAACCAGACTCAACGTCTTATGTGGTATGTGTCATCCCTCACATTACGTTATGCCAAACATCAAACAATCAAACAATCCTACAAGATCAAGTTTTGGTGAATAATTTTATTTGGCTTTATGACTTTATATCTTATTTGTCTTATCTTTCTATTGATTTGTGAATAAGTCTGGTTACTAGCTTTCTCAAGGATGTCCCTTGAAGTATTTAGAGAAGCAAGGATGTCTCGGGACTCTTTTTCTTTGACTGTTGTTTGTCAACTATCTTTTTAACTTTGGTTTTTGAGTCATGTTACTATTTTCCTCAAGGATGTCTTATCAAGGATTTAGAGGAGCAATGACGTCTCATGACCCATCTTTTATTTGTTTGTTGTCTGTGGTTTGTCAAGACAAAACGACTAGGGCATCTTGTCCTTAGTATGAGTTAAGACATTCCTTGTCTGCGACTGTCTATTTTTCGTAGATGGATGAATTTGTACACTATGGTCTATCTCATATCATGGTGTGTACTATCCATTTGTGTCATGTCCCGCCCAATGATGATAAAAAAAGAAAGCTTAGCATATATGGAAAAATATTGAAGATCGTATGTTTTTCTCAATAAATCACCTTCGTTGTCTCTTACTAACATTCTGAAATCATCCATGCTAACATTTCTCTTTTCCGACATAATGATAGAGTCCTGTGACAAAAAAAAACATTAGATAATTTACATATTTATATATTCTATAAGAATTTCGTCTAGTTACATTGCATTAACATCTTCATTGCATATCTATGAAATCATGGCATAATAGGCATTTCATTATAAGATACATAATTTAAAAATTGCATGTACATATCACCATCACATATAAATAACATCATATATAGAACATTACATCCATCATTATATAGAATCATCATAACATCATAAACTACATAAACTCATCACATGTAGAAACATTCATTTATAACACATGTGCATACATCATTTAGAAACCAATCATATAGAAACAATGCATCATCCATAAAATAGAACTACATATCATATAGAAGCCGCCAAAAATCATATATATATCGCTCAAAATAACGTGTCATAGTACAATATTAGAATGTATCCATAAATAAAAAATGAGCTCGCAGGCTCTCTGATCAAAATACAATGTCTACATATATAGCAGTGTCAAAATGTCCCACTGCCACTACTGTCACATGATGAAGGTGGCGGAAACTACCTCCAAGGTACTCTATGAGGTGGAAGGCTTGTCATACGGACCTATCCTCGGTGGTCCTACCACACCCTCTATACTCTGTGTCCTTGTCTGACTCCTGCCCTATGATCTGTGACTGTGAACCTCTGAAAAGCTAGGAGCTCGTCTCTCTGCTCACACCACTACCTCATATAAATCCCTGTAATCAATAGCTCTCTCAACTGATCTGACTAGCTCACATACCATACCATTAGATGAAGTGCCACTACACAGAAGTCTGACCTCTGTGAACTTTTTCTCTATCTCCTATCTCTGAGCTATGGCCTGATCTCTCTCCATGAGTGCACTGTCTCTCTCCATATAGGCACTGTCTCTCTCTATCCGCATGGCATCTAGGTCTATTGTGACTAGTCTTAACCTCTCCTCCAAAGACTCCCTATCACTGTCCCTAGGAGCCTCATCATCTCGTCTCCCCTCTACAATCCGATCTTAGAGCTCTCTCTCCTGCTCCTCCATAGGTATCTCCTCCTCAACATCATCCTCCCCATAACCTGCCAGAATACCAAGAGGATCAATATCCACATCAGCCTCCTCCTCCTCTATAGGGTTCTCTCCACCAATATCTACTTCTACATGCTCCTATGCTACTGCCTCCTTGGCAGCATTCTCATCTCCAACCCATCCCTTTGCTCCACCTCCGAGGTCTAACATAGGTACATCCTCTACCTCCGCCTCTCGGATAGGTGATAGTCCACCTACCAGACCACCTCTCTGACCTCTCCATCCTCATTTGCCACCACCACCTCTACCATCATCACCACCACCCCTACCACCACCTCTACCTCTATGCCACCCTCTTAGCCCTATGCCTCGTCTCTCTACTGGTGCCAGCTGATCTAGATCTATATACAAAATAGGACGATGCTATGCCCACCATGTGTCATATGTAGTTGTAGTCCCTGGATCTACTACTCCGCCTCTCCATACCCACTGTAATAGCTATAATGCTTGAATCTCTACCTCTGCAGTAGCTACTAGTATCATAGGCCCCCAGTGTGGAACCTCTTTGGAAGATCGAGCAAACTCTGCTCTACCTCTAGGCTCATCCTGAACCTCCCCAAACTATCTCAAAACTTGATCTGACAAGTGTCTCTCAATGATGTGAACACTCAAAATAGTCCTCCCAATCAAACTCTATGTCTGCCTATAGAAAGTCAAATACCCATCCTCATCAGACCATCTCTCATAGTTCATGTATGGCCTCCATGTGAACTGATCCAATGTATCCAATGCATGTCTCCAATAACTTGTATCTCCGACATGACTCTGAGTAATGTTTCCCATATACCGGAAAACATTAGGAGATCTAGCTTATCGCTCTGCAATAACAAGAGGAAAAAATACCATAATATGCTCCCATGCCAAAACCATGAGAAGAGTGGTACCACAGCTCATAGACTGTGCATCTCTGTATACTATATTGTGTAGATGGAAGTATAACATGCCTAATAGACATGGACCCCAAGCATACACAGTCTCCCTCTCTAACATCCCCACCAACATCTCTCCCCACCCAACAGGAAAACCATGACCCCACCGGTCCAGAAAAACTACCCCTCCTATCAATGTACATAGGATACAATCTATCCTCTCGTATCTATTAGCTAAAACCTGCCATCTAATCTCATAATGCTCTATACCTAGCCTCCTAATGTCATCATATACATAGTATCTAATGAGCTCACTAAATCCACGCTGGGTATCATACATAACCCGCTCTCCTCTGATGGGAAGTCTCCAAATCCTATAGATGTCCTCTAAGGTCACAGTCGCCTCACCAGTAGGAAAACGAAATGAAGACGTCTCAGAATGCCATCGCTCACACAAAGCGGTCAACATGCCTCTATTTGCCCGAATCATGGGCATAGTCAGCACATGTTGTAGTCCGAGTCTCCATAATAATCGAGTCTCCCCACTGACTAACCGAGATCTCAACTCGAAAGTATCGAGATGTGTCTCCCAAGTATAGATCGGATCTAAAACAACCTGCATTTCAACCAAAATGTCAATCTTTTTTTCAAAAAAATTGCCAGCCAAATGTGGCTCATTATAACATATATGGTGCATTCATACAAATGTGTTGCATCACAAGCATTTGTGTCGCATATTTCATATGCGTTGCACAAAATCTATACCTTTTCTAAACAAGTGCAAATGCATTTGAAAATTACAAATGCAGTGCATTATTCATTTTTCCCATCTAAATGCATATGCGTTTCATTATATCACTTATGTTTCACTATCCTACATGCGTTTATCCTAAATGCAAATGTGATGCAGCATGCCAAATGCAGTGCATTTTATTTAATTTGTGTTGAATTCCTAAATGACCTATATTAGCCTAGGCATCCTTTTGCAAATGCATCATTCTGCAGGAAAATGTGTTGCGCACGACCGCATATGTGTCGAATGTGAAAGACCACATGTGCAAAATAAAATTTTACATACCTTAAACTACATGCAAACTAAAATTTCAAAAGCTCATTTTAGGGTACATACCGATGGTCCTACGTCAGCTGGCCATCTGAAGGTCTGGATCCGATATCCACGATACGCAATGTAGGGAATTGGAGACATCATCGTCCAATGCT
Source organism: Sequoiadendron giganteum (assembly GCA_007115665.2). NCBI lineage: Eukaryota > Viridiplantae > Streptophyta > Pinopsida > Cupressales > Cupressaceae > Sequoiadendron > Sequoiadendron giganteum. Next base: position 458,406,611 of record CM021108.1, read on the forward strand.
CAGAGCAACTTTCTCAATTCTTCAACTCTTCTGGGTGCAAATGAATTGGTTTTCAACCTAATTCCTATTTATACCTAGGGTTTGGGTGGCATTTCTTCTAACCTTGTCTATTGGCAACTTAAAATTCCAACTTCTATTGACCCGTACATGTCCATAACACTTCCAAATTCAATTTCATCAACTCCATAACATTTATGACCATTTAATTGACTTATCGGGAATTTTTCCTGATTTTTTTTTAACTTTTTCAAAAATTGTCAATTTTCCCGAGGGGGCATACCCTAACCTGTTTTATGCTAGGGCACGATCAGGGCATATTTTCTTTGACACAATGCAATAAACAACATTGTATCAAAGAGGGGCAAACTATAGACACCAAAAATTGATCTAGGCTTGCGAGCACCACTTTCAATATAATTTTCTATTATCCATGGTCATGATTAAATAATGTTTATTATTATATTACCCTTTCTAAACAGATATTTCCTCTATTAATTAAATACCCCTTTTAATTAATTCATAATGACCTTTATTCAACTTGATTAATTAAATAAATCATAATTGTTTAATTATGTCGCTAACTAATTAATTCTCCTTCTTAATTAAATAATTTATTATTTAATTACCCCTTTTCTCATATTTCAACTATAATTAAATATTTATTATTTAATTACTCATTTAATCCTTTTCAAACAGTCAATTAAATAAATTACATTATTTATTTAATTTAAATCTCTCATTTTCGAATGTTGAATTAAATTAACATTTAATTCATATTTGATTATTTATGTCACATTCTTTTGTCATCCAGTTGACTAATCATTCACTCACCTTCTAACTCAAGATCTATTTTAAATCCTCCAATTATCTCTAGATTTAACATCTGATCATCTTTGCAAGAAGACTCTCTGTCACAACTAGTCAGTTAACTAGTTCTAACTCATATGCATGAATGTGTTTATTAATTAAATATATTTATTTAATTAAATAATTCATGTATGCATTCAAACTATTTATTCTTCGAGTTCCAACTTTGTCTTTCTCATTCGAAGTCTATTTCTTCTATTTTTGAAGACTCTTAACCAAAGATTAAATTGTTTATTTAATCTGGAACTCGTGTTCTTTCTATTTTCGAACAGTCTTGACATAAGATTAAGTTATCATACTAATTTAATCTTTATCTTGTAGACTTTGCTAACTCACGTTCTGACTAACATAGAACTCACATCACATGAAATTCATCAATCTCATCTGCCGATCTCTCTTTCAAATCTGAGCCAATCGTTCAAAAACCCAAAAACTATAAAATGGCCTATCATTATCATTATTCTTCCTTCCCGAAATCAATACTTTTGAGAAGAAACTTAATCTTCAATATTTTTCGTAGACATTCAACAAGGTTATGCTTGCATCAATACTGAAAATTTGAGGGCAAGAATACTGAGACAACAAAATGGAGAAGGACAATCAAGATAATTCGAAGGAGTTGATGCATATTCAGTGAGACTATTCTAGTTCTAGTTATTATTGTTTTGTTCATTTTTACTCATTCTTAGCTGTTTGATTTTAGATTAATACGTGTTAGATTATATTTAACCATCTTTCTGTGCAAGAAATCCATTTATCTATGTTACAATATCTTTTTCACCCACCCTAACTATCATATTAGGGTTTTCACTTTTAGATCTTATATACCAATGCTATTTCTAATTTTAATTTCAAAGTATATGTTTAGGCTTTATTTTTCACTCTTTAATTTATTCCATGAGCTATTCAATATCCCAATCTTCCATTGTGGAGGAGTATTCATATAAACCCTAAAATAAGCAAAACCAATGAGAGTGAACTTTATCTCAATGCTCATTATGAGAATAATAAGAATATGACCATGATGCTCATGTGAACAATCAACACTTTTACAAATGAATTGGATTGGTAGTCTAATATAGAAAAACCTAAATAACTGACTAATATCTTTCATGAGGTATATTATTACAAGCCATTTGTATTAGGGACATTGCAAGTAATTTATGCTAATCTTGCTTCATCTATTGTGAATAGTGCATCTAATTCTTTTCATACTTATACCATATCCTCTCCCATTACCACTTATATCACCACTACTCATCCCCATAGTACCACCATTACTAGTCTCCCATCATTTAATAACTATCCCTTTTACGCTTGTTTTTCCCTCTATGACTTAGCTCCTAGATACACCCCTCTTGAGATACCCATCACCCACATGATGTACCACACCTCCATGTCTCTTCCATATATCACTAGTGGGCCTATTATTACTCCTCTTAGCAAAGTCACTTCCAAACCCAAAAACACATCCCATACCCTACATACCCTTAAGTACCTTACTTCCTCTGTGTCATTATCCTAAGCTATATTACTTCATCCACCCCTCTCATCTCACATACCTATTTCCACACATACCTCAGTGGTCCTAAAACTTCATTAGTCACCATTCCACAAAATAGATTAAGTAGAAAAGAGACTAGATGCAAATCCAAATGGACAAGATAGTGATGAATTCAAAGATATTATATATACACCACTAAATTTTAATATTGTGCTATATCCATTACTTATTACTTTTGCGGTACTTCAATTTTTTATTTATGATGGAAAAGATGAATTAAGACCATATGAAACTACATGTATAGACTTTATTTATGAGGATAAGTTACTTACAAAGCTACTTTTATAAAATTCAAGAGATTATACTAAATTGAGTGGTTATTTTTTCTAATTTTAAGAGTGTATACATTCATTTTATGACATCAATAAATTGTTCTTAAAGTAACTTAATGTTGGCATGGGCCTTAGAGAAACAATTACCAGTCTATTTGAGTATGGCCAAGGACCAAATGAACACATTAGTGATTATGTCATCTAATTTTAATCTTTATGCTCTAAATTGATCACCCCCTCACATGAAATTGAGTTGCAAAACATCTTTAATTGATGGGATACACTGGCTATTTTTTAAGGAACCAAACTAGTCTTCAGAATTACCTATGGAATTTTCCATTTCCAAGAATTAGTAATCTAAAGGGATTGTCCAATGAATGATTAAAAGCTGAAAAACTTTCACTCCTATGCTTCGGGCTCTGTGAAACCTAGGAAGGTGATCCCACAATGTATACTCAAGAATTTATGCGACTAATATTTAAATACATTGTAAACAATAGATAGTTCTCATATAACCACTCAACAATATAGTATATCGAAAAGGTTGGAAACTTTTTCAGCAATGTACTACACTTGGAGCATGAGAATGATGAAACTCAATATAACTACAATGGTAACTCATTTGAAAGTTTTGTAAATAAATAGTGATTTGTTGATGAATTGACCTAGAAACTGAATTATGAATATTTTACCTAAACCGGTGCCTTATCCTAAACATGAAGTCAATATTAACCTATACAGCCTGATAATAATTCTTCACATAGCAACATATAAGCTTCAAAAAACACTGCATTACAACATTCCCATATTACTTTCTCGGCCACCACTTCTTACAGATATCCTAGCACATAATTCATATGAATCAACTTCACTCAAGCACTTACACTAATTCCTTGAATTAATTAGCAATAATGAAATCATACACCCACTGGAAAACAATGGAGATGAACAAGACAATCCTTGATTATATTATTCATAACACATAGAGAACATACAAAGGAGAGAAAATGGCCATGAAATTAGCACCATTCTACATCATATTTTCTATCTTGATATCAAAATTACATATGCAACTATAGACTCAGAACCTAAGACAAAACTTAAAATATGCTCTATATTCCTTTTACAATTCATTGTGTCAATTGCAATACAACAGACCCTTCTTTTTGGCCATGGATTCCTTCTTATAGAAATGAAGGAGAAAAACAAGCATCAGACCATAAAACACACATGTCATTATTCTATGGACCACTGTAACATATATTCCTTTTTTAGTTGCACTAGAGCTCTGAGATGGTGGGAATAAACATGAGGCAAGAGTATTCTTCATTTTTTGCTAGAGATTTAGTCCCACCATCAAAGGCATCTTTTGTTTGTTACAACAACTTCAAAATATCTACCACGCACTCAAAAATGTTTTCCATGAGAAAACCCAGTCAACAAAATTTAAAAAGCATGAAAAGAAAATAAAGATGCAAAATTGATTTATCCACATCAACATTTATGCCACCATTTTTCATGTTGAGGAGAGAACAATATCTTTTGCAATACTTTAACAAAATCTTAATCTGCACTATTTTCAGGCTATGCATTGTTACTCTCTTGTCCATTATTCATCATATCCATTATCATCTCTTTACAAGCTCACTCAGTATACTTTTCCAATCAGGTGATGTACTCATCTTCAGTTGGCCATTTTGCATCCAATAGTTTATGCACCTTTACACTGTGTTGAGTGTATCTAGCATCAATTAAGGCTCTGGCCTCTTTGAAAAAAGTATCCATTCTTGTTTCAATCTCCAACATTGTATCGACATGTAGATTCAACATGGTGTAATCACTTAGAATCAATTCCATCTTAGCTGATGTGAGCATCTCTCCCAAATCATTCCTCCATTCATTAAACTGCTTTAACTCATCTTTGTGATTCAATATCTCAAGAATATAACGCTCCTCCATTTCTTTGAATACTTTTAGCTTGTTCTAGAGCTGCATCCCTAGCTTCCCATGAAAATTTGTTATCTCATTCACTAGGTCAATAACTTATAATATTTCAAAGATATTTGTAGGTGCCCCAAGAGCTTCTTCCATTTTAGGTATCATTTATTTTAAATCACCTAATCTAGTACTCCATTTTCTCCATTCATTGTTTAAGGCTTCTTGAACCTATGAATACTTTATGTATGCTTCATGGATGCTCTTATAAGAAGCCCATACATCATTAGCCTTATTGACCAATTTGGTCACTCTATGTTTCAATACATCTTCAAAAATGTCATTTTCCTCCTTAACAGTTTCAATTTTGGCTTTTTTGGCGTTTTCCTTTTCTGTCTTTAACTGCTTATTTAAATCATTGATTCTCAAGGCCAAGGTCTCCCTGTCTTGTGTAGATGAATCAAAAGAAGAAGAAGATGGAAAAGGGATTATCCTTACTAACTGCTAGCCTGAATAGTGCCTCTCATCTTGTTAATTTCATCCAAGGCCTTATTATATTCCTTCACCAAGGAATAATACTTCTTCTAAGAAATTTGTGTTGTGTCTACATTGAGCATTGCAGCATGAGCAATTTATTGAGTTGCCTAGACATGTGTTATATTTTTGGTCCTCTTCACTACCAAGGAACCCATGACCTCTTTAATTGGCCTAACAACCTTATGCTTTTCATCATTGGGTTCCATGGACTAGATTGAAAGAGTATGCAACTTCAGACTATATCCAGATCCAAACACCCTATTTTTAATCTACTCCTCAGATATAGAAGCCCAAGGATATCTTCTTATTGCATCAAGTGAAATAGTTGAGGTGATAGTGCACCCTGGTAGTAATATTATTTAACTATATGAAACAATTTCCTAGCTTTATCCAAAGTGATCGCTGCAATCTCAACCATAATATTTTCCTCCTTTACCTTCTCAGCCTCTTCTTGTTGAGAATGATCAATATTAGCCCTAGCTTGTTCAAGCCTCTCCTTTATTTCCTAGATCCTCTACTGGACCATGAATTCATTGAATTCCTTAGATTGTACAAACTCATCATCTGCAAGGAATTCATTACAATCCTTGATCCTAGGATCATCATCATTCTTCTCATCATACTGCCATTGGATCATCCTATATTGGGGAACCTCAGAATCAAGAGTATCTTTAGTATTAGGGGGAGGGAATTTCTTCTCCACCTTCCCATCATTAAGCACATGTTCGACCATTTTTTCTACCTCAATCACTTGGACACCCTCTTCTTGCACATATCCATACTGCTCTAGAATATCCATAGCCTGAGGTTGTTGTTCTAAGAGAGCTTTTGCTCTCTTAGCAGCCTCCTTTACCTTTGCCTTGAAATCACCATTTTGGTAATCCCTCAACTTCACAAAATCTATTTCAAAAGGATTTTCAATTGCATCATAAGGACTTACATAGAAGGAATTCCTCTTCATAATATTCTCTTCAATGTCCATTCCCTCTTTCTAGATATAAAAACCTCATTACTTGTCAAGTTCCTCAATACATCATCTATGTACAAGAACTGATGATAGATCCTAGATAATTTTTTCTCCCTTCTCTCTACAAAAAAAAATCCCTCTAGGTCAAAATCCCTAACCTCATCAATAGGTATCCTGAGGTTATTCACCATGATTCAAAAAATTCCATACCTTTCCTAGGTAGTGACTACAAAGTAAGCAAAAGAGCATTGAGGATTTACCATAGTACCCTTCGTAGGCTTTCTGAACATTTCAAAATCCATAAAATCAATTTTCCACATCAACTCCATAAATGCCAATTGGTTAGACATACAGGGGCAAGTGGTTTGGTGCTACCTTGGATCCATAAGCTCTTATCAGAGTATACTCTGAGTGCAGAAACCAATCTGCCCAGTTATGCTGCTTATGTAACCCTGTCACCTCCTTTGGATGCATAATATTTTTGATTGCTGGAGAAAGCCTATGAATAGGTGCTACACCCAAACTCTCCAGAATACCAAACTTGATAACATTAGAAAACATCAAATAATTGGAATTGGGACAATCCTAGTCCCAAATATGTGTCCACATTTGGATAGGCAAAACATTATTCTCATTGTCCCTCAATCTCAATTTCAACCTCCTTTTCTAGTTATACTCACCTTCAAATAGAAGCATATGCATTAATAGAGAATAATGTGGGAAATATAGAGGAAGAACCTCCTTCTTTAGATTGATGAAATCCTAATGCATTTGTTCTGCAACAAAAGCAACATAATCAAAACCAGTGTTCTGATTATGGCCCTGTATATCCACTGCCATTAACAACAAGTCAAGGGCTATCCTTGCCTCAAAAATTTGAGTTAGAACTTGATTCAACCAGTAATATTTCTTAAAATAATCCACAAATTCTTCACATTCAAAGGGATCAATATATTTAGGGAGAAATCTCTCCTTGCCTTTTCTATGCCGAACAAGTAGTCTATTTTTGTATGAAAATTTGTTATTCTCATATTCACCATATAGATCCGTATGCTTGATTTTTATAGTGCAATTGGGATTCAACCCAAATATCTCCACAATCTTATCCCTTGTTATCTCAAGGACTACATCTCCATTTTCATTCTTGATTTTTCTATCTATGGGATCATAATGCTTGGCCAACACCATCATTACATCCACCTCTACAAACACATTAGGTACCACCAACATCCCAAGGTTGAGCCCCAATAAGTAACATGTCAGATTATTAGAATACCTCCTATTAAAAGCATATGAGAACAACTACCACCTACTCTAAGGTTGATCCAACTCTCCAATTTCACCAGCATTGTCAATTAGTCTGCTTGTCATAGCAACCTAGCCTGTGGGTCTCTTACCAATTCATGACCCACCCTCTTTCACTTATCCAAAGGAACCTTCCATGAATCTCTCTTGAATTTTCTTTGCACTCCTTGACACTATGGATATAACAAGGGTACTTGGTGTAGGGTTTGACGTTGCAGGTGGCTTTGGCTTAACCGCAGATGAAACATCCTGGGTTTTGAGCCTTTTAACTCTTTTCTACTTTGGACTCCTCTACGGCCTAATGTTGGATTCACTAGGCTTTGGTACGCTCATATTTACAATGTGGTAGGACTAGGGTTTATAATTTTCTTGACTGAAAAGACCCACCCAGTTTCCTTAAAACTTAAGACAATTTATTGAGCAAAATACTCCCAAACCTTATATAGTATATATCACCCCAATTGAAGATCCTTAAATGAATAAAATGTAAGAAAATTATCTCCCAAATTCCCTACTATAATTTAGAATAGCATAATTTAGCACTTTTGGCATGAAGAGATACAAAAAATTTCTTACTCGAGTGAATAACTGATACTAATCCTGTTGTAATTATTTTGTTGGAGTTCTCTGCATCGTTTCTTTAGTTTCTAGTTTTCTTCTCCACTCTTGAGTAGTTCCAAATGTGTAGGAAACAAGTGAGTCACCCTCTTTATGGCCAATAAATGGAATGTATCACTATTAATGTTTGATAGAAAGCTCACATGAGCGAACTAAAACTTATTCATTCATATTTAAAAGTTGATCGTTGATGATTTTGTTTTAAAACCTCATCAACGGTTCTCCTCCACCTCACTACTTTATTTTTTGATTTAAACAATTTCCACAGGATGTTGCCACACTATCTTTCATTTGGAAGCCATCACTCATCGCTGATACATTTCACCTCCCGCAAGTCCTATCAGTGATGTGAGTATCCATGCGATGAGATTTCGGCCATTGAAATTAAGGCCCATGCTGGATCACATTCCCCTCCCATTGCATATCATTGGTTCATGCTTCAAATTCCAGATTACATCAGTGATGGGAGATAAGGTGATAGAACAAGATTAAGACACGTGCACCTGTGTGAAAATAAAAGGCACAAGATATATCACCATAAGAGCAATTCAAATTAACAAAAGAAAGTTTGAAAAAATGATCTCATCGCTCATCACTATTTTGAAACTCAAATCTTGGAACAAATCTGCGATGAGTGATAGGAGAAAATACAAAGAGCACCAAGGGCCATTGCATATCGCTAATCCACATTACAAAACTCATGATAAATTAATGATATAATATATTCTAATGATAACATAGAGAACAATTGTATCACACATCGCTAATACAACACCGAACAGTCAAAACATATCCACGATGCATGAAACGAAGGAGACACCACTCATCACTCATCGCTCATTTGAATTTACATTTCTAAAGCTATCCATGATGATTGATAAAGGAGATGGTAAATGAGACTTAAGTGAAGAAATTTAGCATGTGCCCATGAGTTGTTCTGAAAAAGGGGAATTGCCTAGTGTAACGCCCCATCATGGAACCCAGAGAACAACACATTAAACAACTAAATAACCGAATTTATTTTTATTTTTTTAATTCAATAACAACATGTGACATGTAACATAAGCATGAATATTCTCAAGGTTCCACAACTACACTACTAAAATAAATACTAGAAGAACAACAAAACAAGAACCATATATAGATCTAAAGATGATTTTTCAAGTAGATTACCCTAGGGTGGAAGATTCTGTACGCTCAATCCTTGGTTTTGAACTTACAAGTCCTAGAGTTTGAAGGTTAATATTTCCTTCCTAAGTCCTCTCTGTGTCCTTGTCAAATGTCATTGATCTTCTTCAGTCTTTTTCAGAGTTGGAGTCAATAGTTATTAAATTTGTCAAACCCCAAATGCTTGATGTCGAGTCTCTATTACAATTTGTACAAGGTTATAACATGTTCCCTAGTGAAGGGTATTTGGGAGGCTTATTCCCTAGGGACTATGTTAAAAATTGCATGGGGTTTGAGGAAATTTTTGAAGCAATTAAGTTGGCTATGTAGTACAGAAATGATAATCTCTTATTGAAGGTGCTGAGGAAAAATGGTAAGCGGTTGTGCGTAACAATGAGATTTGATATCAAGGAAAATTATTAAGCGATATCTTTCCTCCGTGATCATACTCCTCACCCTGTTCATAATTTAATTATTGTTGCTGATGATGAGTAAGGTAGTTTACCCACAACAGCTGATGAGGAAAGGAAGTGGGTTCTAGATAATACAGTGCTTTCAATTGGCAGAGAAGGACATGAACCGACTCTAGATAGAATTGTGTTAGGTTCTTCACCTGATGCGTTCTATATACCTGAATTGAGGGATACCATTGGTCAAGTTGATAATGAAGGTAACGAGCCTCTTATTGGGTTCGATTTCTTTGATGAAAATCGGTTTCAAGGGTTAGTTGAAGGGCAAGATAAAAACTCAGTGGCTGAAGGAGACCGAATGGAGGAGTAATCGTTTAATTTTTTATCTACTTTTAATTCTCAAATAGTTTTATGGATAATATTGTATGGTTGATATAAGGAGTATAGACTGTATATGTCCAAGTTAGTATGAAATCATGGACAATTTTGTTCGAAGCTTAGTTTATCCATACAACAAACGAGATTGTGACAAATCTCAATACATCCAGAATCATAATACAATAGTGTCTCATGTAATCATCATGAGTGAATACAATAAAAAGAAATAATATTAAATTAATATTCTATTTTAATAATTAATCTAATTAAATCATTTAAATATTTAATCAACTTTTAATTTATAATATAATCAAACATAATTATTTAATTCTAACATTGCAAATTAAATCACAATTAAACCCAATACTTACTAATAAATCATTTAACTAATTTAAACAAGTCAACTTCTAACATGAAAATCATACGAATGACATGAAAAAATTGCAAACGACATGACAAGATGAACACCAACCAAAAACGGGTAACAAATGGGTAATTGTTCTTTCAAGAATGATGGCTCACGACAGAGGACCAGGCACTATATCCCATCAACATATTTTTATTGAGTCTTGGCACACTCAGACCTGATGAAGTAGGTGGAGTTGATGCCTACACCTACAAACTACATCAAACAACACTGTCAAACATATCAATACATATATCATAAAACACATTGTGAAGAAGAGTCACAACGTAGTAGGGTACTCACAGGTGAGTAATGCTACACTGTCTTCTTCACCAAGACTGAAATGCATCATAATATCAAGAACATCAAATATATCATGATAATATCATTAACATTCAGAAACAACATAAACCATAACATGCATGTGTCCATCATAATGTCATCAAACGAAAATAACTAGATGATCACAATGTCAAATGTATCATCTGCAAAGTATAACAACCAACACAACATCAATGTCATAACTAGAGTAATGCAATGTATCATCCAAAGCAACTAAACAACTAATAAATGACCATGAGAAAAATAAAGCAATAGTATCAACTGGAGGGACACTACATCCTCCCCCCTAGCATAAGGCTTACTCCTGGAAGCCTGCAAACAAATAAGGATAAATCTCCCTCATGCATGTTGCATCCTCCCAAGTAGTTGAAGCCTTGTCACTAGGATCCCACTGGACCCTCACCTAATCAACATCTCAACCCCTAAGGTTGAGCCTCCTACACTAAAGAACACCCATGGGCTCCAAAGCCAACTGCCCGTCCTCTACATGAAATGCATTCCAATCAAGCACATGAGAATTTTTTGGTGATATGGCCTAAGAATAGACACATGGAATACATCATGAATTCGTGACAGAATGGGTGGTAAAGAAAGTTTATACGCTACAGAACCAATCCTCTTGAAAATATCGAACGGCCCAACAAAATGAGGCACGAGCTTAGAGACTTTTCCATAATGGATCAGACTCTTTCACAGATGAACCCAAAGAAATACTTTTTCACTTAATTGAAAATTGGCGATCCACTCGATGAGCATCAACGTACTTCTTTTGCCTATCATGTGTTGCTACCAAATACTCTCTGATACAATCAACCTGTTTCTCCATATCCATAAGCATCTTAGGTCCAAGAAGCACTCTATCCTCAAGCCTATCCCAACTCAACGGAGTTTAGCATGGGAATCCATAAAATTCCTGAAAAGGAGTCATACCTATGGAACTATGATACCCATTATTATAGGAAAATTCCACCAAGTAGAGATAGTCTTCCCAACATGTCTGCTGATCCATAACATACATCCTAAGTATATCCTCAAGAATCTAATTGACCCTCTCAGTTTGTTCGTCAGTCTCCAGGTGATAATCTGAACTAAAGTTCAACTGTGTACCTAAGGCATGCTATAAGGATGTCCATAACGCTGATGTAAATACAAGATCTCTATCAAAATTGATTCTGCGTGGGATTTCATGCAAGCAAACAATATCCTCCATGAAGATCTTTGCCACAGAAGAGGCATTATAAGATGAACAAACTAGAGAGAAATGTGCTACCTTAGTCAACCTGTCAACAGTAACCATGATGGAATCATGTCAATGAGATGACATAGGCAACCCAACAATAAAATCTATCGAGATGATGTCCCACTTCCATTCTAGAACAAGATGTGGCTATAAAAATCCCGTGGAATGTTGGTGCTCGGCCTTAACTCTTTGGCACTCAAGACATCTCGAAACAAAATCAGAGATTTCACACTTCATCCTAGGCCAAAAGTACAACTGTCAAAGATCCGCATGCATCTCCTTGACACCGGGATGAGCTGAATAAGGTGATTGATGTGCCTCTAACATAATCAAGGTACGAAGACTGTCTGCAAGTGGAACATAGATATGATCCAAATATCGTAACAAACCATGTAACTCAATATCATATACTATGAATCTACCTTCCAAGGGTCTATTTGATTCCAAATCCGTCTTCACCTCCTAATATAGTCTATCTATAGGAAGTGATGCCAAAATCTGACTCCTCAAATCAACTCCAAGAATCACGGTAGAAATCTCATGCCTTCTCTGACTAAGAGCGTCAACCACTACATTCTCCTTCCCCTGGACAAATTTCACCTCAAAATCATACTTGCATAAGAACTCCATCCATTGTCTCTGCCTAGCATTCAAATTAGGCTAAGTGAAAATGTACTGCAGACTACGGTGATCACTGTAAAGTTCAAAATGGCAACCCAACAAGAAATCCCTCCATCAAACCAAAGCATGAACAACTGTGGCTAACTCCAAATCATGAGTAGGGTAGTTTAGTTTGTGATCCTTGAGTTTGTGAGACTCATAAGCGATCACACAACCTTCCTGCATCAGAACGTCTCCTAATCCCTCAAAAGAAACATCAATGCAAATAATAAATTCCTTAGTAGGATCAGGAATGGCTAAGATAGGCGCACTCATCAACTTTTCCTTGAGTGTTTGAAAAGCCAACTGACACTAATCGGACCAAATGAATTTCTTCCCTTTCCTCTAAAGAGAAGTAATAGGATAAGCAATCTTGGAAAATCCCTAAAAAAATCATTTGTAATACCCAACAAGACCCATAAAACTATGAACCTCTGGTACATTGGTAGGCATGGGCCAATCAATGATAGCTTGGATCTTCAAAGGATCTACTGCAATACTCTCTCTAGTGATAACATGTCCAAGGTATTTCACCTCAATCTAGAAGAACTCACACTTCGACAAATTCACAAACAATTGATTCTCTCTCAAGCACTGTGATACCTATCTCATGTGCTCTTTGTGTTCCTTCATATCTCTTGAATAGATCAAAATATCATCGAGAAATAAAAGAAAAAAATGATCAAGGTATGCGTGAAAGAAACCATTCATCAAACTCATGAAAATAGTTGGTGCATTTGTTAACCCAAATGGTACCATAGTGAACTCATAGTGTCTGTAACGAGTTCGAAATGTCATTTTATGAATATCTGCTTCAGAAATGCGCAACTGTTGGTAACCAGATTTCAGATCAATCTTAGAAAATACGTTAGCTCCTTTGATCTAATCAAAGAGATCATCGATCCTAGGCAAAGGATATTGATTCTTAACTATCACTTTGTTCAATTGACAATAATCAATGCATAGCCTAAGAGATTCGTCCTTCTTCATGAAGATGATAGTTTCTCCCCAAGAAGAAACACTTAGATGAATAAATATCTTAGCCAAAAGCTCCTCCAACTGCAAATGAATCTCCTCCAGTTCTTGTGTAGTCATTTTGTTTGGAGCCTGAGATATAGGCTCTGCTCCAGGAACCAAATCGATTCTAAAATTAATGTCACGTTTTGGCAGCATACTCAAAATATCACTAGGAAAAACATCTATGAATTCCCCAAGGATAGGGTAATCATCAACAGATACCTCTCGACTCTCCCCTACCTTTGATTCATTAACTATTTCTGCAAACAACTGACAACCCTGTCACATACATCTCCTTAATTGCATAGCAGATATAATCCGCAAGGAGATGGGTCTATGCACACCGACTATCTCGCTTTTGTACCAGAATCATCTAAGCGACTTACTTTCTTCCATCGACAATCAATCACTGCACTGTGGAATTCTAACGAGTCCATTCCCAAAACAATGTCATACAATGCAAGAGGTGTAACCTTAAGATCTACTAAGGTAGATAGTGAACCAATCCTAAGTCCACAATTGCAAACAAGGGATTCTACTTCTACCTTTGCCCCAAAATCCAATTCTACCTGCCACCTAATGCCTTGCTTTACTGCCACAAGTCCACATCGCTCAACAATAGATGGAGAAATAAATGAATCAGATGCTCTGGAATAAAAAGAATAGAAACACGAACACCCTGTAACTGACCTAAAGCCTCAACCACACTATTTTGATGATCTTCCTAACGGTTATCCATCATAGTAAAAACTCTATGAGAATGACCTGCATCACCAACCGTCGGCTCTGAAGCTGCAAGTTGCTGACCAAACCTTGTTGTACCTCTCATTGGACACTACCTCGCAATATGACCATGTTGACTACATGAGAAACATCTAGTACCCATGCCAAAATCTTTGCCACTTGAAGGTGCATTCGATTACTAGAATTTGCCCCTGCTAACCATAGACTATGCACTCTATGTTATTTGTTCCTAACGGTTACGCTTATTATGCCACCAATTATGGTTCTTCCCAAACTGTGAACCGTTACCTAACTGAAATTGAGAACTCTTATTCATTAGTGGGTAACATTGCTACTATTGTTACTATTGTTGTTGTCCACCCTTAGCAGATGTCTATTGGTTCCAAGAGGAACCACCTATCTGAGTCGATCCACCACACATACCAAAACCTACAATAGGTGCATTACCTATCTACACACTTGTATGTCCACCCAAATCCATAGATAAATTCTCCTCCACAATTTGTTCCTTCTCCACGACTACCTCCATTGTCTTCATCTCAAAGACTCTGACTCCTCCACTGATATGGGCATTCAAGCCCCTAATGAAATTTTGTACTAGAATAGCCTCATCATCATCGACTATCCCTGCATACTATTTGAGCTTATAGAACCTACACTCAAACTAATCAACTGACATAGTCATTTGGCACAAATCATGGAACTCATCTGCATGACATTGTCTCCAATGCTATGATACGAAACACACTCTAAAATGCTCCAAGAACATATCCCATGATACAGATCCAATCTCCAGGTGAAGCTTCTTCTCCTCCAATCGCCACCATGTAGAGGTTAAGCCTCTAAGATGCATAATGGTGCATCTCACTCTAGTTTTGCTACCATAAGGATTCATAGCAAAGCACCATCCAAAGTCTGATAACCAAGTCTCCACTTCCAAACCACCACCTATACCATCAAAAGTGGGAGGGCGTGCCCTCAAAAAATCTCTCATGTGCCCTGCAGCTATGACATCCTACTCCAAGGTCTCCACAATCCTTCGAGTTGGTGATCTATCTCACTCTCTATCCACTTCCTACTTAGCCTCCTTCCTAGGCCCAAGATGAGAAAGAACTTGCTCAAGTAAAAGATGCAATAGATCTCCCTCTGCACCAGGTTGATTCAGATTTTTTTCATTATTTGTCTGATTACCCTAAGGATTTGGCTGATCCCCATGCTCACTTTCATGTGAACTCTGGGATGGAGTGTCCTGGTGATTAGAAGCATGACCACCACCATAGCCTCATCCATGACCTCTATCGCATTGTCTAGGCATGTTCCTACACAAGACCAATGACAATTCTCAGTTTAAAGACACAAAGACAACAAGAAAATACACACTACAAATTCTAACATCTAGGACAACCTAATGGGCTCACAAGAACCAAAGTGCCCAGTCTTAGAACCTTCGCTCTGATACCAAGTTTTAACGCCCCACCATGGAACCCATAGAACAACACGTTAAACAACTAAATAACCAAAAAAAAAATTCTTAAACATTCAATAACAACATGTGACAAGTAACATAAGCACAAACGTTCTCAGGGTTCCACAACTACGCTACTAAAATAAATACTAGAAGAACAACACAACAAGAACCATATACAAGAAACATATGAATATGTCATATCTTGATTACATTATCATAAAGAGATTTAAGTTACAAGTTCAAGATACAACAAATGAGATTGTGACAAATCTCAATACATCTAGAATCATAATACAATAATGTCTCATGTAATCATCATGAGTGAATACAATAAAAAGCAATAATATTAAATTAATATTCTATTTTAATAATTAATCTAATTAAATCCTTTAAATATTTAATCAACTTTTAATTTATATTATAATAAAACATAACTATTTAATTCTAACATTGCAAATTAAATCACAATTAAATCCAAAACTTACTAATAAATCATTTAACTAATTTAAACAAGCCAAATTCTAACATGACAATCATACGAATGACATGACAAAACTACAAACGACATGATGGGATAGACGTCAACCAAAAATGGGTAAAAAATTGGTACTCGTTCTTTCAAGAACAATGGCTCACAATAGAGGACCAGACACTATCTCCCATCAACATATTTTCATCGGGTCTTGGCATGCTCAGACCTGGCAAAGCAGGTGGAGCCAATGCCTAGACCTGCAAACTGCATCAAACAACATTGTCAAACATATCAATACATATATTGGAAAACACACCGTGAAGAAGAGTTGCAACGTAGCAGGGTACTCACGAGTGAGTAATGCTACATTGTCTTCTTCACCAAGACTGACATGCATCATAATATCAAGAACATCAAATATATCATGATAACATCATTAACATTCAGAAACAACATAAGCCATAACACACACGTGTCCATCATAATGTCATCAAATGAAAATAACCAGATGATCACAATGTCAAATGTATCATCTACAGAGTATAACATCCAACACAAAATCAATTTCATAACTAGAGTAATGTAATGTAGCATCCAAAGCAACGAAATGACTAATAAATGACCATAAGCAAACTGAAACAATAGTATCAATTGGAGGGACACTACACCTAGGATGACATATAAAAAGGCCTTAGAGGACTTTAAAACATATTTTTTCAAAGGATGTAAAGGCCAAATAAGGTCAATTTCTTAACCTTATAAAATACAAGAATTTTAGACCTAGGCACAAGGGGTCGATTCCTCCATGAGCTCTAATGACATAAGATGTTTTAACATGACCAGGGATGGGCAATAGGAGGTCAATGAAGAATTAGATATTTGGCAAGCATGCAAGCTTGAGGGTTACTTAGGAAGGATCTTAGATAATGTAAAACCCTAGAACAGTAGAGACAAGCAAAACCCTAAGCCCCTAGGGTGGATTCATCAAAAAAATTGCAAGATGATAAATGGAACCAAAACAATTCTTATGGGTTCCACCAGGCTACTTATACAATATAAGATAGCACATACTCAAAATATTTTTTTTTATTTCATATATTTATGCGGACATGTGAAAATTATAGAGTCTAAATTGCTAACATGAAATTCCTTTAAGTATGGATCTTCAAGTCAAAATTCTTTCTACCCTTCAAAATATCAAAAGTCAAACAATTTGTTGAAAGTTAATGATAAGAAGGAGAGTATTCATAAATTTTCTAACACTTAAACCTTTTATTTATTCAAACCAAATGTAGCTAATAAGTTTAATAAGCTTTAATAATCTATGGATAGTTGTTCTTCAAATCTTGTTAGTATTAATTTACTTATATTCCTATTTGTTTGTTTGTTAGATCCCAAAAAATCTTTTGGGATCACATATAATGGCCAATTCCTAGATCATATAATTTTAAGTTTGATACAAATATACCTTAGTTCTTAAAATAACTAATTTTCTTATTTAGTGTCATTAGAATATGGATCATTGGCAATGAAACTCCTAAACTAACAAGGTGAGATTTTTATAAATTTAAATTTGATCAACTACAATATCAAAGAAGGATTATCTAAATATTTTATATTTTGAATAGTAGATTGATTCATGTTTAGTATTGAATTTTTCTTTATATTTCCTGGAGAGTAATGAAGGTATGTTATTTTCCTTAGAGTTATTACATTGGACTTCAACACTAAAAAATGCATTCAACTATTCTAATATTTATTCATTTGTGACAAAGTAGGATTTTTCTTCTAGTATCTTAATAGAAATATTGTCTCAAAATATAACATATAGTAAATTTATCATGCATGTGCATGAATTTGATATTACCTCTAGCTAGTGTCTTATATTAAATAATTCAAAAATTATTGGCCATGTTTTGTGTTGTTTTTCCCATGTATGTATTGTGGGTATTATAAATTTATAAGGCATGTGAGGGAAGTCACTAGTCAAATTATTGAAACAGTTTTCACTTCTAACAATAATATAGAATGTGCATATAATAGATTTGGAACTATATATACACACACTTCAATTAGCTTAAAATTTCAAATTAAAGTGTTTACTTGGGATAAAATAACTTAGCATGGTAGTGCCTTTCTTTCTATTGTGGAATTATATCTTCTTCATTTTTGAATTCTATATAATATAAATTTAAGTGATAAAAATAGATATTTAGAATTGAAAGGTGGTGTACTTTTAATGAAATTGTTATTTTGAATTTTTATTATGAGTGCAATTTTTTTCTTTTTGAGTGATTGAATAACACTAAAGTAGAATTATAAATTCAAACTCATTATTATTAGAAGATCTAATGAGTCCATATAACATACCCTTTGTGTTACTTAAAAAACAAAATTTTGATCTTCATCAAATATTTTTTGTTAATTTTTTAGGTGGAATGATATGAAAATTAAGCATGTTGAATGATGGCATGCACATATAAATATATAATATCTACTCTAAAAATATTTATATAGATCAAACAAGGCTACCTTCAATTTTAATTCACAAGTAGGGGTATTTTTTTTAATTATATAATGAAAAAATCTACTTGAACATTGAGAAATAATGATAAAAATGTGCTTCTCATTAAGTTAGAGAAGATAAGTGAAAAGTTTCAAATAAATTTGAGGATTTTAATTTTAACAACAACAAACACATGTTTAATATTCATATTGAACAAAATCTACTAGTTGACTGTGGATGTCTTGTGCTCTCATGTTAAAATTATTTAAGAATAATATTTTTTTCTCAACTCTTATTGATTTGATCAAACAAGAGTTTTAGAGTACTTATCGTGCAAGTATATAAATTGTGGATGCATTGTGTTCTCATTTTAAAATTATTTAAGAAAATAATTTGTTCTCGACTCCCATTGGTTAGAACAAACAAGAGTTCTAGAGTAGTTCTCACAAGTATATAATTTATTAAAAGCATGCAAGTGGAAAAATAATTTTAAGAAACATAACATGTGAAAAAGGAGGTCCATAGGAAAAGTGAGAATAGTGTTGAGTGTTCTATCCAAAAGTTATGGTAGTTAATACTATGTATTTATAAACTGTGTGAGTCAAATAGTCAAATATTATGAAGGATAAATCCAAAAAGTTTAAAAAGAAATAGATATAAATCTTGTAAGAGCACATAATTTATTATGCAAGTTAGATTGAAATTTATGTTTTCATGTTTAATATACTTTCAAATTTAAATTTAGGTAAAATTTATAGTAAAATAAATAAATATACGAGGAAATTCTTGTATATATTAGAATAAAATATGCATTTTCATAGAATAATATGAAAGTATTTAGCTTCTTTTGTCGCGGTTATCTATCAAGTAATAGTTCTTTATGAAACGAATTGAATCATATAAATATCGTCATCTTTGTCTAGTAGATAGCATAATTCAAGCAAGAAGCTAACTTATTATTGATGAAGTTGTATGTGTTGCTAGAGTCTATCAACACTATTAATATCTCTTTTCAAAGACCCACTGCCTTAAGAGTTTGTGTAGTGCTAATTATAGAAAGCACATGACAAGAAATAGTTGTTTGGGTATTCTTTGATTACTCAAAAAATTCATTAATGGCCTATTTAGTTTTTAATCTTCTTTTTCCTCACTAAGTCCTTCAATATAGAATAAATTATTTTTATTATATTTATATCCTTAGTTGTATTTTATATCATAGTTATAAAATAACTCTTTTGTTATTTTCTATTTAATTTATTGATAGGTCAATCTAGTAGGATGAGGAAATGGTTGTACTACAAATATCTTCTCTCTTATGATATTGAACCCTTACCTTCTCTGAGATTAAATAAATATTTTCCCCACATGTCATGGTAAGAGAATTAAATACAACAAGAGGATTAAGCATATGTACCTTATGTTGAATGTGATCCTTAAGCTTGCCAAGAAAAAAGTCATTCACGAGTTCTCTATAGTTATTTATACTCACAAGAATAGGTTCCAACATTGTTGAATATATTTCATAACCAATATTTTCTGCTATATTTTGGCTAGATGATTGAAGCAATTATTTGATAGACTAATATTATGGTAACCGTAGCTACTTCTAAAATTGACCAAGTGATATTGAGCGCATTTTGTTTCTTTGACCACATAACCATTAATATCAAATGAAATGCTTTAGTTCTAGATATAAGAAAGCCATTGCCACCTACCAATTTCAAATTTGATGTACATAAAAACTCTCCATTTTGTATATCCAAGTGGATCCTCGGCATCAAACTCACATATCCACCTTTGGTAGTAGGTTTCAAGATATAGAATG
Organism: Sequoiadendron giganteum; assembly: GCA_007115665.2. Lineage (NCBI taxonomy): Eukaryota > Viridiplantae > Streptophyta > Pinopsida > Cupressales > Cupressaceae > Sequoiadendron > Sequoiadendron giganteum. The sequence goes on from CM021108.1 coordinate 458,427,311, forward strand.
AGTGCAAGGATTTGAATTAGAATTGTCTTTAATCTAAGCAATCTATCTTGATTGATAGAAATATAGGGTTGTACCTTTAGTTGTGAGATTAATATATTTTAGATGGAATCTTGGAGATAAAATATCATTTCAAATGATACCATCCATTTATACTTTTATTTCAGAATTGATACTAGTTATTTTTCCTTTCATTTTAGACTTGATACTATCCATTTATTCTATTATTGCAGATTGTATATTTATATACCTTCTTCTATATGGCATCATTTTATAATTAAATTGTTGAAATACAAATTAATCCACCAATTATAAATATGTATGGTTATGAAGACACAATATATACAAGAATTTAGATTTATTTTGTTAAATTTGTGAGTTGTAAATACAAATAATTAGATTATTTCTTTCAACCTATGAGTTATAAATTTGAATATATAGCTATTTACTTGAGAATAAAATATAATTTATATAGATAGGAATATGTTAGAGTAATCATGCATTACCTAATGATTAATTAATCCTTAATTGATTATTAGTCTAATTTATTCTCATGCACTAAGCTAAACTTAGGAGTTCTTTATCCGGTTAACTAAGTGTTTTTATATTAATTGAAGTGGACAATTATTAGGGTTGCTCCTATATAGCACTCAACCCTCATTGTGATTAACTTTGGAGATTTACTCTCAAAATCTCAACCTTTAAGGACTCTTGTTTTCCTTGAAGATTCTTGAGGTTCATCTGTAGCTTTTTCTTGTTGAGGAATATTGCACATATTGTTTGCATATCTCTTGTGTGGAAGGTGTCTTTGTTCGTTGTTTGATCATGTGGCTCATGTTTTTCATAGTTCTAATAGAATATACATACACACACACATACCCTTATATTTTTGGAAATATATGTTTAATAGTTTTTGTATTTAGTTAAAATGCATATTCATAAATTTGTTTGTGTGTGATTTTCCCTTATGTTTTTGGAAATACACATTTACAAGATTTTACATTCTAGTTAAAATATAGCTTCATATACATACATTTTATCCCTACCAAGGTTAATTTTTATGTATTTAATGAATTACAAAGAGAATATATATGTATATATTAAAAAATACATATTATAAATATATATATTAAAATAGGAGGACCCCTTTATAGAGGGTGCAATCCTTCCATATAGGCTATTATGGTCCCACACATAGGAGATCGACCATAAGGTAAGTACAACCCACTCATTAGAGCATGAATCCTCTAAAGGGGGCAGTCCCTATGGTGGGTTGGCCCATCTAGTGCCTTGATCCCCTCTAATAAGGGTTACCCTTCCCTTTTAGCCTTCCCTTAATTCAAAATATCCACCCATCCTTTTTTATTCCACAACCAACATTAGCTAAAGCATTTAATTTTTCGTTCCCTTCCCTATAAATATGATCGATGCTAAATTTCACCAAGTCCTCAAAGAAAGGCTAACATTATCTAAGGACATGATTAGTTTTCCAATTCGAGGATGTCTTATTTCAATAGAATTGATTATTAATATCTAATGTCCCTCTATATGAACTTGATTTATGCCAATTTGTTTAAAGGCTTGGAGTTTTAGGAGAAAGGCTTAATCGTTTGCCTCATTGCTGGTTTCCACCTTGATTTTTTTACTGTCACTGTAATTAAATACCCATCATGATCTCTTAGAAGACAACCTACTCTCAAATGACTTGGATTTCCTCTGGATGCCTCATTGAAGTTGAGCTTATGCCATATAATAGGAGGGGGTCCTTTGCATGCCTATCCTTGGATTAGGTAGTGGATTGACCCTAGAGACCCCATGAATGGAGGTGTAATCATTATAATTTTATTATATATAATATTATTAGATATCATATATAATAATATCATTTTAAAGGAGTGTTGTTTCATTTTAATAATATAGGCATTTTATCTAAATTACAAAAAATAATATTTTTATAGTTAATTTAGTATTTAGATTATACTAGTTAATAGTAGAGTGAATTGTGAAAAAGTAAAGTAAATAATTAATTGTGGGAAAATAATAGAGTGAATTGTGGCTAAAGTCACCAATATGTTGATGAAAAAATTAATATCTTCAAAAATAGGTGAAGGAATGATGAAGAAATACATGAATTTTTCAAAGGAAATAAAAAAATTAATGAGATAGAGGATAGTATATTACATACCTCTCTCCCAAATCATTGGGAGGAGTCTTACATAAAATTCATGAAGTATGTGACCTTCGAAGGTAGGTAAAGGAAACTATTCTCCTATCATTTTTCTTTGCTCAATTATTTATTGCGTGATATGACTTTGAGTATTTAATTCATTTTGTTCATATCCCTAGAAACCATGGTCTTAGACTATCAAGAGGGGTGGAATTATATGTCTATTCACTATACACTAATTTTCCTTCTTTTCTACTTGGTGAACTTGCCATCAACCCTAAAATATATCATAAGCAAAATATTGGTCTTAAAAACTTGGGTAAATCTAACAAGAAGACCCATGTGGCCAAAACCATATCCCTTTCCAAAGAGGTTCTAGTTCAAGGTGAGGAATCTTCTACTTTTTGGGTCTTAGGTTCTAGTCCTATGGATAAGAACGTTGGGTTTTCTAGTTATCCAAAAAATGTCCCCTTTAAAGACCTGGAAATTTTAGTATGAATGTTGAGCCTAAATATATAATTAACATATCTATGAGTCCTCTTGATGTAGATGCAATTACTATCCAAGATGTTTCCAAATCCCTTCTTCCTAGTTTTACCCCTTTCCCACCCCCCATTTCCTCAAACCCTAGATTTTATATATTTATTAAGGTGGAGACCATACAAAATTTCTTAACTCCCATTTGGACCTAATGGAAAAATAATTAATAAAAATAAAAATATAAACAAGGACCTAAAGGAACTACAATTTAAAATTTCCAAGGAGAAAAAGGAAAACAATTCCTTGGAGGTCATTGTTTAAGAAAATACTAAACTAGAGGAGTCTATGTCTATCTTGGATTTTAAGACCGACAAGCTAGAGTTGTAGCTATAGGAAGTGAAAGGAATTAAAAGGAGGAAGCGTGTTTGAATGATTGTTGGGATACTATCAACATAAGGGAGGACCTAGTCAGTACTAAAATGAGAAAGGTTTGAAATCTACAAAATGGGCTAAGTAAAAGGACTAGAGGCTAAAAGAAGAAGCATGCTATCAACACCGAGGACATAAATGATGATTCCCTTGCAATCGAGATGAAATACTAAATGATTTATCTATTTAGTGAACATGTGGCTCCTATATTATCTTTTTATTATTTTTAAGCTTGACAGAGTAATTTACAACTATATATGATAATTTTTACATAACCCAAATAGAGAAAATTATGCAAACAAGTATTCATAATCCATATGAAAAATAATATAAAACATACCCAAAGATGACACAAGATATACCCTAGAAAATATCTCAAGAGGGAAAAAACCAACCTCCAAAAGCATCCATCACTCATGTATTATTCAATAATGAAATCATTAAAATTCATCTATAGAGTCTCAATGAAAACCTCTAAAGAATCAATCTCTCTACATGCACTCCATGTGAACAAACATGTAACCACATGTATCCCATGCCATGATTTAACCCTCACATGTGAAACCTACAAGAGATGCTCACACTCAAGCCCCTTAGCCAAAATAACCAACTAGCCAACCTTAGACAACTACACATGTGCTTTCTTTTATAGACATATGTTAGAGTAATAAGTTATTACACTTCATTAATTATATCATATTGGTTAATTAATTAAGTCACTTATTCCTTTAGTTACTTGAGCTAAACATAGGCACATTAATAATTAATTAATTATTAAGTGTGCACACTAGGGTTTCCCTTTTAGGTTTATTTTAGGGTTTCTTGATCTCCTTCATAAGGATTGATCTCTTTGTAATAATTGATTCTCAATAATGCATTTTTACTTTGAGGTTTACAAAACATCTTCTTTGGTTTTGAATGTCTTTTGTATGTGATAGGTATTTGCATGCAGGTGATTCTTGGGGACTGTGAAGTTGGATTTCTCAACTTCTACATGGTATCAAAGCTCCAGACCTACAGTTGCCTATCCGTCTTCTGAAGATATGGCCTTTCAATAAGTTTCAAGTGCAAGGGTTTCCACAGGCATCTATTTTGCAAGATCTAGGGGTAGCCGATTTTTTGAGACACTTTGGGCTCAAACAGACGTTGCCATTGCATTCAGAGTGCCCAAAAACCTTAGAAATGCTTGTTGTTTCATTGATTTTTGAGCTATTGGAAAAAGGAAAAAAAATTGCCAGGGAAGCCATACGGCCTCCCTAGCATGCTTCACAAAGCAAAATTTTGTGAAAATCGAGAAAAAATTTCAAAAAAAACATCAAAAAAGTGCATGCAGAATGTGCAGCCAATAGAAAAGAGGGCACCATTGTCGCGCCACCCGGCGGCCACCAGGAGCGACAACGCCCCTACACACCACCGCCTACAGCTCAACCCCCATGGGCTACTCCAGCAAAGTCGGCAATCCTATGGGGAATTGGGGGCTATGTGCCCAACCCCTGGCCGCCTCCAACACCTATTCCATGATCCTATGGAGGACCTGGGTCTCCGCCCCAGCCCCCTACCCTGCGCCTTTGATCACATGGGTGACCATGGGCCAAATATTTCTTGCAGGGGGGGTGATTTTTTGTGGCAATGGCCAAATGGCCGTCAATTTTTTTCCATTGAAGTTCTGACATTAGCATAACGTCATCGGCTGTAAGGCCCCTCTTTGCCCCCTCGTAACCCCAGTTTTCCCTAAAGGTGCAGTTTCTTTCATTTTGGCATAACATGGGCATACAGTATCGAAATTGGGCAAACAAGATATCATCAAAAATTTGGTTCCAAGCACTATCCTATGGTGCAGTTTATTTTTTGGTATTTTTTTGTTTAGCTACATTTATTGCTATTTGAAGTCAAATGTTTATTTTTCACTTTCGAGCTCATAAATTTTTGCCACAATCTCCGATTTTCGCTATCTTTGCGGCGTTGGAAAGGTATTGAGGAGCTCTACATTGCTATCCATACAATATTTTTGTATCTATCCCAAGTTGATCGTTTAGTCCAGATTTGACCTGATGGGTTGTTTGGAGATTACTTGTATTTTTGGCAGTTGGAAGGGTGAAACTTGAATCTTTGCACTTCATTTTCAGTAATACATCATTCAATAATCGACTGCTGCTTCATAGATTCCAGGGTTGTTCCCATTTGGAGTTTTCAAGTGTTCTGTGGCATTGGGTCTGCTATTGCTTTTTCATGATTCCTTGAGTCAATCAATGACTCTCATCTTGTTTCAGTAGTAAATAGAATTATCTTTCCTTGCTTGCCAGATTTTGGTTCTAGTGTTACTCCATAGTGTTCTTCTAGTGCTTCTATGCAGCATGTCATCTCATTGCATGGGGGGTTTTGTCCCACTAGGTTTTTCTTCTCTACCTCATTCTTGCATTTGTAAATGGGTACCTGATCAGGCCTAGTTGTCGGGACCCATCTTTGCTTGCATGTATATTTTTTCTAGTGTTTTAGCTACTTCCTAAGTTCATCTTAAAGGGGGGTGTTAAAGTAATAAGTTATTACACTTAATTAATTATATCATATTGGTTAATTAATAAAGACACTTATTCCTTTAGTTACTTAAGCTAAACTTAGGCACATTAATAATTAATTAATTATTAAGTGTGCAACACTAGGGTTTCCCTTTTAGGTTTATTTAAGGATTTCTTGATCTCCTTCATAAGGATTGATCTCTTTGATTAATTCTCAATAATGCATTTTTACTTTGAGGTTTACAGAACATCTTCTTTGGTTTTGAATGTCTTTTGTATGTGATAGGTATTTGCATGCAGGTGATTCTTGGGGACTGTGAAGTTGGATTTCTCAACTTCTACAACATAATCTTGCACAAAACCACCAAGTGGTATTACATAAACCACGTGAGTAATACTATGAGCTCACAAAACCATTTCCCTCCTCATTTAATCTTTGGTACTAAATTTTTCCAATATTAAATATTTCCCCAATGTGCAAACCCACATTAAATATTTATCTCAATGTTACATACAACAAATAAACTGGCCCCAAGAATGTCTAACCCATGTGATGCACACATCCATAGATCCCCTAGGTGAACCACGAATAATATTAATTTAAATTATAACATTATGTAAGATGAACACCACACCTTTTGCTTACAAAGCTAACTCTTGGTTGACCTTTTGCTAGACTTTTACTAGTCTTTTTTTGGCGTATGATGGTTTATAGGCCTAATTTTTGTTTTATTTTCATATGTTGTTCTTTCAATAATTTTTTATTAACTTTGTATAATGTTTTAAGGAACTTTCAAAACCCTTATTTTTACCCTTAAAGAATAATAATAACTATTTAATGTTAACTAATGTATTATAAAATTAGAAATTCTTAAGAAATGGAAAATAGAACCTACCCCCCTCTCTCTATCTCTCTTTGAAATGATAGTGTAAACACATGAAAATAGCCATAGTTGATTATTTTGAAAGAATTTGATTTATTATAGTTGTGTACAATTACTTAAAATAGTTCATAGTATATTATTTCAATCCATTTTTATTAATTATATAATTAGATAATGTTTTTATCCTTGAAATTCTATCTTGAGAGGAAAAAATCTATTGCTTCATACCTTGAGGGGTGGACATTAAGTGGAGGTTTCTTCCCTTTAGCATTATACACATCAATTCCACATGCCTTCTAAGAATCTTCCACATTGAAAGATGTTTAATGTGGGGTTGTATGTCACTTGCTTAATTTTATTCTCTCTTTTTCCTTGCATGTTTCCAACACATAAATTTCATGCACATTGAAATCATCTTGTTAAATAGGACAACTGAGAGGGGGGGTGAATCAGTTGTCATATAATTAAACCCTTAAAACATTCACCAAAAATAATCCTTAATATTGCTTAAATGATTAAACATTAAGTGTAAGTGCATAAACTAAAAACCATCACACAAACACAACAACACCAGATTTACATGGAAAACCCAATGAGGGAAAAACCATGGCGAGGATTAACTCGCACTATAGAGAATATCAAAACCAATTACAAGAGGCGCACTGCTAAAACAAGGACTCACTGTTCAACAAGGCTAACAACGCGAAGGTCTCACTACCACAAAGATACAAAGAAGATAAAAAAGATATGTTATAGAGAGAATACAATCTCAATGCAATAGATAAATCCACCACATTTTTTTCAACCAATCACAAACATGCATGAATGATAGAGAACACCTTCTTCTCACTACATCTAGAAACTCAACATTTAGGCTTCGCACTGATCTTCCACACTCGAATCACACACACTCATTGATTAACATCAATCTCACATCTATTTTCTCTTTTTCTTTGCACTTATCTCTCTTGTTCTCTCTTCACCTCTTCACCACTAACTCATCCTATATTTATACCATCTTCAACTTTGAAACATATCCAAAGTAGACCATCCAACATTAACTTCAAATTAGGTCGGTGCCAAAACATCTTAGGGTGAAATTAGAATGAGGGTGACCCAAAAAAATGATTCATGAGGACCTAAATAGATCCAACATGCTTCATTAACTCTGAATATAGTGTTCACCACAAGGTCGACCAAACCAATGTAAAACACATAGAATAATTAAGCATGAACCTTCTAGATACCAATATTAGCTTCATCACGATCATAGCAACTCAACTCTCGAACCAAAACATAAGACTTTAACAAAGAGAAATATAGACCAGCAACATTTCTTGGACCTCAACCAGAACCTCCAATAACCATAGTTCACAATTGGTGAATGTAACTCCCACTGTACAATGAATCAACAACCAAAAAATCTGGATATAGCAACTTCCAACAATCACGATCAACATATCTGAACCACACAAACATAGGAGAAAAACTCAGAGCAACCACTAAACACCTACAATCTTCCTTCAATACAATTTTCTCAATATCCTTGACATATACATCCAATAACCTACAACCATGACATTAATGACAACAAAAACCAGTTGATAACCAATTGACCAGTTGACATCAATGACAACACTTTCATTCTTCTCATTCTTGCAACAATCTCCCCCTTTGTAATTGATGGCAACACATGATGTGAAAAACCATCAAAGACAACATACTAGCTCTGAATACACTTCTCAAGATTTTTCTTTTTGTTTCTCCCCCTTAGTAGATAATCTCTTTTCACATTCTTCCACTTTTCTATTTTGCATTCTTCCTTTCCTCTTTTTCAGATTCTTCCTTTCCTCTCCCCCTTTGACATCAATGACAAAGGAAAAATATATTTACATTGATTTCCCCTTTGACAACATAATACTCACAATGAAAACACATGAAACAACTTGCTCCCCCTAAGAGGTAGCCACCAGACATCAGTTCAGAAGAAAGATAGATCCATAGGTCCACCAGAATGATGCATCTCCATATGCATCTAGTTCAAGAAAGGAGGAGCAATGATCCCTAACTTCTCCCAGAGATACTCAACAATATATTTAGGAAGAGCCTTCATAAATATATCAACGATCTGGTCCTTTTCTGAAACATACTCAAGCTTTACTTCATTCTCTACAACCTTCTCTCTCAAGAAATTATACTTGATAGATATATGATTTTTCCTCGAGTGCATCACTAGATTCTTTGAAATGTTAATTACACTTGTGTTATCACACAAGATAGAAATAGGATCATCATACACCATTGTGATATCTTTCAATGTTTGTTTCATCCATAGAACTTGTGTATAACAAGATGCATCATCAATATACTCATCTTCAATAGTAGAAAAGGGAATTGAATCTTTCTTTTTACTCAACCATGCCACTAATCTGTAACCAAGAAAGAATTCACCACCACTTCTACTCTTTTTTTCATCTATATATTCAACCCAATCTACATCTGTATAAGCATTTAGTGTAAATTCAATATCTCTGGGATACCATATGCCATAATCTAGAGTGCCATTCAAGTATCTGAATATTATTTTAACAACAAAAACATGTGTTTCCTTAGGATCTTCTTGAAATATAGCCATAACATAGACAACATGCATAATATCCGGTCTAGTAGTAGTCAGATACAGTAGTTCACCAATCATAGATCTATACTTTCTTTGACCAGCCTTAGTTGAATCATCATCTTTACCCATTTTAAAACAAGTCACCATAGGAGTACATACTAGTTTGGAACCATCCATCCCAAACTTCTTCATCTCTTTCACATACTTAGACTATGAAATAAAAATTCCTTTCTTTGTTTGATTAATTTGCAACCCAAGAAAGAAATCCATCTCTCCAAACATAAACATTTCAAATTCTTTTTGCATCTCTTCGCAAACATCTTGCACATAGTTTCATTTCCTCCAAAAATAATGTCATTGACATATACAACCACAATCAATATTTTTTCATTTTCAATTTTAAAATACATATTACTATCTATCGTACCTTTTTTGAAACCTTGTTGAATCAAAAACTTGTCTAACGTCGCATACCAAGCTCTAGGAGTTGGCTTCAATCCATATAAATATTTCTTCAATATTCACAACATATTTGGTTGATCTAACAACTAAAATCATTTTGATTGTTAAATTTAGACCTCTTCTTCTAGCTCACCATTCAAAAATGTTGACTTGACATCCATCTAATAGACCTTGAAATCTTTATGAGCAAAAAACACTAAGAACATCATTATAGCTTCCATTCTTGCTACCAGAGAAAAAGTCTCCTAAAAATCCATGCCTTCTACTTGTGAGTAATCTTTACAAACAAGCCTCACTTTGTTTCTAACCACTTCTCCATTCTCATTCAACTTATTTCTGAATACCCACTTTGATCCAATAATGTTTTTATCTGTCGGTCTTGGGACCAATTCAGAAATTTGATTCTTCTCAATCTGCATAAGTTCTTCTTTCATAGTTTCCATCCAATGTTCATCTTTACATGCTTCACTTATAGTTTTCGATTCAATCTCAGAAAGTAAACACAATTTTACTTTAGCAGTAGCTCTGCTTCTTATCAATACACCTTTTGTCTTGTCTCCAATGATCTAACTTTCTGAATGATCTTCCTACATGTATATTGGTGTCTTAGGGGACACCACCAAAGCTTCTTCTTCTCTTTCATCCTATTCATTCTTCTTCTCTTGCTCATCCTTTTCTTGTTCTTCCATAATTTCTTCAATTCTTATACAATCAAGTTCATCTGATACATATCCATCAATGTCAATTGAATTCTTCATTGTTTCATCAACCTTGAAATTTGCACTTTTTACAATATTTCTCAGTATTTTATTGAAACATCTATAAGCTTTAATTTTAGTAGAATATCCAAGAAAAATTCCTTCATCACTTCTTGCATCAAACTTTCCCAAAGTTTCTTCATCTCTTTTGATATAACATTTGCTTCCAAATACCTTGAAATACTTAACAGTAGGAATTTTTCCATTTCATAGCTCATAGGGAGTCTTTGTATTGTTTGTTGTTGCTTGAACATGATTGAATACATAAATATTAGTATGAATAGCTTCTCTCCAGTAAAATTTTGGTAAACCAACCTCAGTAATCATTTATCTAGCAGCCTCTTAAACTATTATGCTCTTTCTTTCAACAAATCCATTCTTTTGAGGAGTTCTCGGAGTAGATAACTGTCTCTTTATCTCATGCACTTCACAAAACATGTTAAACTCATGGGAGGTGAATTCTCCACCTCTGTCAGACCTTAAGCATTTTATCCTCAAATTCACTTCATTTTCAACCATAGCTTTGAATGTCTAGAATCTATCTAATGCATATGATTTCTCTCTAGGAAATGTAACCCATGTATATCTAGAATAATCATCAATCAAAAGCATAAAGTACCTTTCACCCTGTAGACTTCTCACTCTTGTAGGACCACAAATATCTATATGAATTAAATCCACTAGTCCAGTAGTAGATAGTTCCTTTGATCTGTAATGGTTTCTTGCTTGCTTTCCAAACTGATAATTCTTGCAAATATCATTAACAAGCTTTGTAATCCTTGGTAAATCTCTCATGGCTTGAACTACAATAATCCTCACCAATTTATCTAAATTCATGTGACACATTCTCCGATGCCACAACCAACTGTCATTAATCTGAGTCATAAAGCATTGTCTATCATCACCATTAAGTTGGTGGATATTTCCTTCATATTTCTTTCTAGCATCAATCACTATTTCGGATCCTTTATGGATCTCACAGCTCTCATCCTTAAACACAAGATCATATCCATTACCGCACATCTTTCCAATACTCAAAATATTATGCCTTAAACCCTTAACATAGTAGACATCATCAATATTATGCTTTCCATCAAAACTTACTAAGTCTATCCCACAAATTTTAGCAGCAATATCATCTCCAAACATAACCAAGCCTTTAAAAAACTTACTCTTATCACTAGTCATGTGATGTGAACAACCACTGTCAACAACCCAGTAGTTCTTTTCATGTTTAGCATGTAGGGAAGAGATAACAATACCTTCATTTTTCTCCTTCTCTGGAGGGCATTCCTTCACCCTTTTTTCAGAATTAGTAGAAGTAGGTTCATCCTTTATCACCAAGAACAAGAATTTATTGTCATCAATATCCTCATAATTAAAATCCAAATCAAATATACTAGCATTCTCATTCACATAATATGCTCTATTGGTCTTCTTTCCTTTCTTTTCTTTCTCATATCTTTGTTTATTCCTCTTAGATCTTTCTGGACACTTTGCAACATAATCACCTATTTCTCCACAAATAAAAAATTTAAAGGGTAACTTACCTTCATAATTTCCAAAGCCTTTCCTCATCTTTCTCACAAAGTTAGCTACTATTTCATCAAGATTTTCTTCATACGGATCTTCAAATTTTGTAGCCTTAAAAGCAGTGTTTGATTTGAATCTATTCCTCAAATTCAACTTTCTCATCTCATAAGATGTTAGAGATCCCACCAATAGATCTTTAGTGTAGGTCTTATAATCTATACTCTATTTAATAGCACACACACTCTCGTTGTAAGCATCTGTAGACATGGAAAATGTACAATTCGATTCGGCACACCTAATCTTGATTACTAACGAAATTTTCTCCTAAATCATACTCTCACCTTTTCATCATATTATGTCTCTTAATTTAATAAATCATTATTTATTTGATTAAGTCTTTCTCCTCCATTTGATTAAATTAATCAATTTAATTTAATTAACCTTATGTCTCTGTTTGATTAAAGTCTCTAAAGTCTTCTTATTAAATTAAATAAATTAAACCTTATTTGATTTAATATAACATTTTCCCACTTAGTTAAATAAATCAAAATTATTTATTTAATTAATCATCTCCTCTCAATTCTGATTTAAATCAATTCATCAATTTAAGTCAAAATTGTCAAATCAACTAATATCTCATTAAATTAATCAAAATCTTGATTAACTTAATCCTCATCACTAAAATCCTCTACAGAATGCAACTTGCACATGAAAATATATTTAATTCATTTATTAAATCTCTATTTTCCCTCACATGGCATAAAAAGGGAATATTCCCTCAAGTTTGAATTCAAAAAGTCCAAGTGGATGGGTACTTCCAACAAAGCATTCACTCCTCTTACATGTCCTTGTGCATTGAGCCAAGTGGCATTTATTTCATTATTTTTTCCCTCTCACATGTCATTTCCTCAATTTCAAATTCCACCTAATTATATTTATTGGCACTTTGGCCAAAATGTGCACAACCATCAACCATTCACATGGTGACAAGTGGCATTCAACCATTGGGTGAAATTTAGTCCCACATTGCCCAAATCTTGCTCTTTCTTCCAAATTCAATTCTATAAATTGGAGGCTTCTCTCCTCATTCATCATCCACAATCTCATGCAAAGTTACTTTATTGGCATTGAGAGATAATTTTGTGCACATCATTCCACATATTCATCATTTTCACAATTCCATAGCTAGGTTATGCTCAAATCTCATTGAGGAGATTTGATCAATCTACACACATCAACATTGCAATTTAGGAGTTGGGAGAGGGCCAATTTCAACATATCAATAGGCACCAATTCTCCCATGGGATCACAAGTTTGCTCACTTAATTAGGATTTTACTTTCATTTATTTAGTTTGTTCTTCATTTTTCCTATTTTAAGTTTTAGTAGATGGATTTCATGGGGAATCCTTCATTCTTGCTTGCATATAATCTAACATCTTGATTTGTTTGTTATTTTTGTGCAATTGCACTTGGTTGAAAATTAGACTAGTAAGAAAATAAAATGCTTGAGGAGAGATAACAATGGTGAGTTTTATTCTGCATAATTTGAAAGGTATTGCAAAGACCATGGGATTAAGAGGCATACAACAACATCTTACACTCCACAACAAAATGGAGTTTCTGAAAGGTTGAATAGGACGTTGATGGAGAAGGCAAGAAGTATGTTGAGCAATGTTGGTCTAGAGTAGAAGTTATGGGTTGAGGTTGTGGCTACAACATGTTACTTGTTAAATCAGTCTCCTTCTTTGACACTTGTTGATAAAATGCCTATGGAATCTTGGTCTAGTAAGAAGCACTCTCTGAGACATGTTCATGTCTTTGGCTGTGAAGCATATGTTAATGTACCTAATGTGAAAAGATCTAAATTGGAGAAAAAAGCTAAAAAATGTATCTTCATTGGGTATGGTCTGGGTGTGAAAGGATACAAGTGTTAGAATCCTATGACTAGAAAGGTTGTATACAACAAAAGTGTAATATTTTGGGAGCTGAAACCTTCTTTAGTGGATTTGCAGTCAGAGATGAAAGAACAAGAAGAGAAAAATGATGTTGTTTAAATACCTCTAACTCCTAGAAAAGAGGAAAAACACATTGATGGTATACCTAAAATTGGGGAGAGTACGAGCAGCTCTGAGAGTTCTGAACAAGAAGAAGAACCGCAAACTCGCCTCAGCCTATGAGGAGGTCTACACATGAGAAGAAGCAACCTGATAGGTTTGGATTCTCTATGTTGGATTATAGTTGTGCCTATGCCTTGATTACTAACATGGATGAGCCTAGGATGGTTAAAGAGGCAGTCAAGATGACTGATTCAGATTCCTGGTTGAAATCCATGAATGAAGAAATGGCATCATTAAAGAAAATGAAACTTGGGATCTGGTTCCTTTGCCTAAAGGTAGAAAGCCTATGGGCTATAAGTGGGTTTTGAAAAATAAAATTGGTCTAGATGGCCTATTGAAAAGTACAAGGCGAGGTTGGTTGCAAAGGGTTATTCCCAGGTAGAGGGAATTGATTATGGGGAAATTTTTTCTCTAGTAGCAAAGCTGACATCTATCAAATTTATTTTGTCACTTGCAGTAACATATGATTGGGAGATTGAGCAGATGGATGTGAAGACAACATTTCTTCATGGTGATCTTGAAGAAGAAATTTATATGTCCCAGCTTGAGCACTATGTAGTAAAAGGTAAAGAAAATTTGGTTTGCAAGTTAAAGAAATCTATGTATGGTTTAAAATAGTCGCCTAGAATGTGGTACCAGAAATTTGACATGTTTGTTTTGTCACTGGTTTTGTAAGATGGAAATTAGATCATTGTGTATATTTCAAAACTAAAAATGACCGGGTTCTTATTATTGCACTTCTATGTTGATGATATGTTGTTGATAGGGAATAGTAAGTCTATGATTTATGATCTAAAATCTTAGTTTTATGCAAAGTTTGAAATGAAGAATCTTGGTGCAACAAGGTGTATTATGGGAATGGAAATAACAAGGGATAAAAAGAGTAGAAAACTTTGGCCCAACCAGAGTAAGTATATTAACACTATTCTAGAGATATTTTGTATGACTGATTGCAAGTAGCTAGTTGTTCCAGTTATGCAAGGAACGAAGCTATCTATTGGAGATTGTCCAAAATCTCCTACTGAGATGGAGGACATGACTAGAGTGCCTTATGCTAGTGCAGTTGGAAATTTAATGTATGCAATGGTTTGTACAAGGCCAGACATTTCCCAAGCAGTGGGATTACTTAGTCAGTTCATGGCTAATCCTGGAAGGTCACATTGGGATGCGGTGAAGAGAGTGTTTAGATATCTGAAGGGCACTTTAGAATATGCTTTGTGTTACCATGGTAATTCGGTTGAAGCACGGAGGACTCTCAGCATTCGTGGGTATGTGGATTCTGATTGGGCAGGGGACATTGACAGTTGAAGATCCACCAGTGGATATTGTTTCATGATGAATGGTGGTGCGGTTAGTTGGATGAGCAAGCGGTAGGCTGCAGTCGCTTTATCTACTATAGAGGTTGAGTACATGGCAGCAACTCACGCTTGTAAGGAAGTTATTTGGCTTAGAATATTGTGTTCTGATATTGGTTTTGATGCAAGGAAAATTATTATTTGTTGTGACAGTCAGAGTGCCATTTGTCTAGTAAAAAATCCTACTTTCCATGCTAGGACGAAACATATTGATGTGCAGAGCCATTTTGTACGAGATATGATGGATGATGGAAAGGTCTGTTTGGAAAAGATTGATACTCTAAAGAATGTTGTTGATGCTTTGACAAAGCCAGTGAGCACTGACAAGTTCAAATGGTGTGCAAGTTCGATGGGCCTTGGGGTCTAGAATATTCATTGACTTCGGGTATTGAAAAGGGTTCAGTGAGTTCTTCATCAAGTGGGAGATTGTTGAGAATATGTGTCTCAAACTCATTGGTAGAAACCCTGATACTGTCATCAAACAACAAAGATTTCATAAGTGTTCTGACTATGCCTTTACCATCGTACCACGAGCACCTCTTAGCTGTGTAGTGGTAGTGCGGTGGATACCGCCATACCATGGGAGCCTCTTGTCTTTCGGGCGGTAGTGTGGTGGTTACCACCATACCATAGGGGTTCACTAAATGTGCAGTAGTCATGCGGTTTAAATCATCATACCATGGGGGTGTGCAAACTATCCAACGGTAGTGGGGTTACCGCCACCCTACGGGAACATTTTGAATGCGCAATGGTAGCGTGGTGTAAGGGGAAGAGCACGACTTCTTAGTGGTTTGTTGAGTTGTAAGTTGTTAACTGGAGGATGTTACTGACTTGGAAGGAGGTCGTTTGTTTTCCTGGGAAGTTCGACGGTTGTTCAACAAGGGAAGTTGAACTGAATCAATTGTATAGAGAATGAATCGATCATGGTTGTTGGTATACATTGCAACATATTGGAACTATGTAAAGGCTAGAGAGTTCAATGATTCAGAGGTTGGATGATCGAATGATCAGTAAGTGAATTTCATTGTATGATGTATTAAAATCATTGTAACTGTGTTATTCTGTATGAGGATGATCAGGGAAACATTGTTGTTGTAATATTGTCATCTAAAAGGAGAGTTTGTAACTTGTATGTAATTTGATTACTGTAATACAAGTGATTTTCTTGTGTGTGGTGGGTTTTTCTCCCATAAGGGTTTTCCCACATAAATCTGGTGTCAATTATGTTTGAGTTTATTTCTCTATTCTGTTATTTTCTTCATGTGCATCTTAATGAATTGCAATTGTAAAACTTAAAGACATGTTTGTATTCTTCTCTAAGGATTGACATTAGGAAAGTTTGTTCCACATCCATTATTCTTTCCTTACATTGGGAACCTTTGGTGTTGGATCTGAGCTTCAATTTTTTGGTTGTAAACTTGTCGAAATGTCATCAGTAAATTTTTAAGGCGAGCTTTTGTGTCTTGACAATGTTGATGACAACAAATACAATAATGCAAAATGGGTCTTCAAACTCTCTTCAATCCTCTTCAATCCTCTTCAAACCTATAACCTCCACATTCACAAAGAGGGAAAATGTTGTGCCATATATGGGCTTGCCTAAGTCAAACCCCATGTAAGTGTTCCCACTTCCACATGGCAATGTCAATGATAAACTGATAATGGAAAGGAGGGAAATGATGAATGAAAATAATGTTGCAACTCACCACCCTTCAATGGCTTCCTTGAAGGACTAAATTCATGCACATCACTTCAAGAATTTGGATCATTCTCGATATATTTGTGTGTTTTCTTGAATGCTTGGAGACCTACAACAATGTTAACCTTCATAAACAATGACATGAACACACATAAAATTTGGCATGATGTTGGATATTGAATTTTTATAATAATTCTTTTAAATGTTGCTCTTGGCTTGCTCAATAATGCTCTTGATAATATTTTTTTCTCTTGAATGTGTGTTAGATTTTGAATGATAAAATAACTAGGTATTTATAGGTGTTTATCCAATTTCTCAAAAATTTGATTCCAAAATCTGGCACTTCATATTTGAATTTTGGATGTTAAAATATCGCCAACAACATATTTAAATTTGGGTCTTGGCTAAGAAAGGGGACTCAATTGCCCATGGGCAATTGGGTCCTAGCTCAAATTTCTAGGACACTCAAAGTTGGGGATAATTTAATGATTGGATGCAATTGTTTAATATTTGTCCTTCTATGGAAAATGGTAGAAATTAGGCTTTGGAATGCATAATTTGGAAAATTAAGGGCTTAATTAAGTCCAATAATTTATGCAGGGCCAAAACATAATATGAAATTGTTAAGGTATACAATTTTCTACACTACATACATACATACATACATACATACATGAAAAGTGTGGATCTAATAAACTCTAATATGGATAAGAAGCACTAGAAGAAAGACAGACCATGTAAGACCAAATGGGTTTATCAAAAATGTAATGAAAATATTTTTTTCTCAAGAATGATCTAGGCTAAACCAATAAGATTCACACATTAATCTAGATCTAATAAGTGACAATTTATGGGCTAGTGGTTTATGATATTAAATGTTAGGATATGAAAAGTAAATGTGATGGACATGGGTACTTAGTTCTATAGATTGATGATTGAGCATCATTTGATGAAAATTCTAAATTTTGTTTGAAAATGATATGAAAAGATAACCTCTATGTTAGTGAATTACCTCAAATCCTATGTTCAAAAGTTGATCTCTTTGTCTAGGATCAAGTTTGCAAATCATGGTAATGTCTATGATCACATATGTGTCCTTTACATTTAAATTTGACCTTGCACAATGTAGAATTTTACTTTATGGATTGCTTCGTTGATCTCTGTCCACTATATTCTTTTCTTGTATTTCAGGGTTGCTAGTATTTAAAATACCTAACAAGGGTTGTGTTGCAAGGAGTCGTGTTTTCATAAGTCAACTCCTATAAATGTGTGTAAAAGTTTGAAGATGGTAGGCAAGGGCCCTAGAATGAGGTATACAGATTTTTTACTCCTTATAATGCACCATATGCAAATATTTTGTTATCAACTATTCATTTAATGTTTTAAGATGAGAGCGAATGTTTGAGAGCTAAGACATGATAAATGGGTATATTTGAATACTAGCATATAACATCAAATTTTGAAAAATGTTTACTTAATTCACTCAAGATCGGAAAATAAATGTATTCAACTAGCCAAAATTTAAACTTAAATTTTAAAAAAGTATAGATCAAATTTGTAATTATGAAGTCAGTCCCTACAACCATATAAGTAACCTATGGTAAACACACAATCGCATATAAATAAATGTACAAATAAATATAAGTATTATTTACTTAAATAAATATATTAATATATGCATATAATATTAAAGTGGAGACTAAATATATAAATATATATACAAACTAAAAAATAGACCTATATAAAATTTATACAATTTATATATATTATTATATATTCTTTAAATAAAGTCAAAGTTAAATAAAAAATATTATAAATCTACAAAATTCACCATTCCAATGATATTCATGTTTTATGTAAAATTTCGTTTAAATATTATAACAAATCCACATATTTATGTTTATTGTAATTGTCCACAACGAAAACTATAGCTTTGAATGTTATCCTTACACCGTAAAGTGATTGATAAAAGTCATCCTCCACAATGTTAAAATATTTTAAAAAGTCTAATTAAATACTTGATTATGTTTCTCACTCAATACCATAACTAGACAAATTGGGTGTATTTAAATTCTTCATAATCATTATAAAGGTTTGAAAAACAAGCAACCAATGATTGCATGATACCCATTTCTCTCTTTAATTACATCACTAGTTTAAAGAAAATTAAATAAAAACAAAGCTTTATATGCTAAAAAAATATGATCCCAGGTTAATAATGTCTTGAGGGAAATATCATAAATAAAAGGCAAACATAGTAAACTAAGACCAACATTATTAACTTGATGTTGCTTCCAACACCTAGAATATAATTTAAAGTCCAACCATATAACAAACCCATAAAAAAGGCAACCAATAGAATATAGTATAAATTCCAATTCTAGACCCATAAATTAAAAAAATAAAAACATTTCTTCCATATTAATAAAATATACCACGTCTTTCAAAAGGTTATCAAAAACTAATGGTGGATAAACTTGGCTTCACAAGAGATTTTGACTATATTATTAATATTCATATTTCACATCAGGTGTTTTAGCAAAAGATAAAAGAAAACTATTGACCACCATGGTTTTAGGGGCATAAAAAATTGGAGAAATGTGATAAGAAAGTCAGAAATATGTTACTACTTTTGAAGATCACGAAGTGAATAGTAGTAAAGAAAAGAAATGGGCACTTAAATGCCTCGTCATCATTTCTTGAGAAGACCAATGTAAAGCAATTTGATTGGATAGAATAGAAGAGAGAGTCTCCATTAACTATAGTTGGGCATGATTGCCCCATAATTTTAATTGAGTGCTTGTTTTTGTGTGGGTTGCTTTCAAAGGGTAAAAAGTGGATGATTGCTGAATGCAAATAATTTAGGAAGTTAAAAAGGTGTTTAATAGGGAGTGCATGTACTTTGTGTCACATAGAAGATAAAATAATAATAGGATGGGAGTCAATATGGAATGGGAACCTCTAATCTTTGTCATGGAAAAGGAGAAAGAAACATCAAATCTCAAATAAGAGAGAGAGGAGAGAGGAGAGGTTGGTTGGTATCTTGTCCACTCCTGTCCCCTTCCACATATCCAAATATAGAAACTCTCATAACTAGTGGGGACCCATTATACCTTTGTCTTTTATCCCTTAAATCTACACATGGATTGACACTATCTTTTATATAACAACACCTCACCACACCACGTTCTAAACATTTTGGGTCATCTTTTTTTAATTGAATTTAATTTGGGTATTAGTCTTATCGTCTATTTTTAATTGAATTTAATTTGGGTATTAGTCTTATCCTCTATTTTTAATTGAGTTTAATCTAGGTATTGTCTTTTCTTTTCTAATAGTTGGAATAAATGTGAGGTATTTAGATTAAGTAAATATGAGGGAATGTAGGGAATCTAATGGAATCAATTTTGGGTTTTGGGAGTTTAGGAGGATTCGGTGTTAATATAGATTTATGGGTAGTGCGGTTTTTAGTTAGAAAGTTTTCAATACAAAAGATGAGGGTCGTGATTAGTAGAAAGGTAAGGATTTTGGTTTTGTTTTTTATTTAGGTAATTTCACATAGTGTGTCTCACTTTTTTTGTCAAAGTGAGACATTGAAATTAACATTTTAACATGAAAAATGAGGGTGGTGATTAATTGAAAGATGAGAACCTTCCAACATGAAAGACAAGGGTGGTGATTAATAGAAAGGCAAGGATATTATTATTTTTTAATATGGATAATCTCATAATAGTGTGTCCCATCTTTTTGTGAAAGCGGGACATTAAAATTAGTATTTCTAATCAAATTTTCACTTTCTAACACCTATAACGACTAAACCGTTAAAATTTTGACTTTTAATAATTTGTTTTGCTCATATAGACTTATGGGTAGTGTGGTTTGTTGTTAGAAAGCTTCTAATACAAAAGACGAGTGTGGTGATTAATAGAAAGGCAAAGACATTGGCTTTTCTTTTTATTTAGGTAATTTCGTAATAGTGTGTCCCACTTTTTTGTCAAAGTGGGACATTGAAATTAGCATTTTTAACATGGAAAATAAGGGTGGTATTTAATAGAAATATGAGAACCTTCCAACATGAAAGATAAGGGTGATGATTAATAGAAGGGAAAGGACATTGATTTTTTTTAATTGGGTAATCCCACAACAGTGTGTCCCACCTTTTTTTTTGTCAAAGTGAGACATTAAAATTATCATTTTTAACAAAAATTCTACTTTTTGATACTTGTAGAAACTAAACTATTAAGAATTTGAAGATGACGTGAACTAATGATTTTTAAAATTTTGTGTTTAGATTTTAAATGTGATTTTTAAAATATTTAGGAAATAATTTATGAATTTTTTACTTGATTTTTAATAACTTGTTTTTATCATTAATAATAATTTTAAAAAAGTGGTGTTTATACCATACAACATAATTTTATTATAGAAATGATAAAATTATAAAATTTTAAACATAGATTCATAACACTAGTATCTATTGTACATAGATATTTTTTCATTGCATAAGGAATCTAATGGAATCAATTTTGGCTTTTGGGTGTTTCAGATGGAGAGTTTGTTTGTTGATATAGACTTATGGGTAGTGTCATTTGTAGTTAGAAAGCCTTTGGAATATGAAAGACAAGGATTGTGATTAATATAAAGACGAGACGCCTCCAACATGAAAGATGAGGGTGGTGATTAATAGAATGGCAAGGACCTTGGTTTTGTTTTTTATCAGGGTAATCCCATAATAGTGTGTCCCATTTTTTTGTCAAAGTGGGACATTGAAATTAGTATTTTTAACCAAATTTTCATTTTTTGACACATGTAGCAACTAAACTATTAAGAATTTGAATATGATGTGAACTAGTGATTTTTAGAATTTCGCGTGTAAGTTTTAAATATATATTTTTAAAATACTTAATAAATAAATTTTTTATGTGACTTATAATAGCTTGTTTTTATCATTAATGTTTTTTTTAAAGAGGTGCGTGTACCATACAACATAACTTTTTTATAAAAAGGATAAAATTATAAATTTTTACATATTGATTCATAACACTAGTATTTAACACACAAATATTTTTCCATAATATTTTTGCTTATTTTCAAATTAATTTTTGAAATGAGATTAATTATAATTTAAACATAGATTTATGTCATATAACATTACTTTTTTGTATGTATCCAAATCAACTTTTTTTGCTGAAACAAAGACATCAATAGGTAGTGTGCAAATATTTTCTAATTCTTTTATTTGTTTCACTATTTTTCCATGTGTGTGGAACAAAGATCTTGACAATCACTAAAAAATATATGTTCACTAGAAAAAAAGAAAATAAATATAATGATCAAATTAAATATATTCAAAAGTATACTTGTAGGAAATATTATTTTGAGTGCTACGAGCTTGGAAATTATCTTGTCAAGTTGATTCTTTTTGAAGGTCTAACAAGAAGTTTAAAACTAAAAAAATAGGAAAGTTTGAGACATACACTGTGAGAAGCCATTCAAGGACCTTTGTTTGAAGGTCCTTAGAAAAAAGTGGTGCCTTCATTTGAAGGTACCTTTGTTCATAGATACCTTCATTTGAAGAATATTTTGGCCACCCAATTTTTTTAAACTCATGTTGAAAGATACTATTTCTTTTAACAATAAAATAATACCTCCATTCAAACATATTATTTCATTGTTTCTAAATCAATAAATTAATATCTTCATTCAAATGCATTATTTTATTGATTCTAAATCAATAAAATGATACATTTGAATAAAGATAATATTCAAATGAAAAAAATATTCATTCAAACATGTTTTTTGCAAAACCTTCAAACAAAGGTGCTTCCTACTTTTCACCCCCATTTGAATAAAAAAATCTAATGTCCCAAGTTTAGAACTCACTATTGTGAGTTTATGCACCTTGTAGATTATGTGCTTCTAAATGTATCAACAAAAACCAATTGTAGGAACTTCTTGAAGAAGTTGGGAAAACTATGTTGGATAAACTTATTGGTAAATAAGATTTTTCTATGGAAAAAGTTGCAGTCCCTAAGGATGAGTGGTTGAGACTCTATGACGAAGCACTTGAATGGGTTAGACATTATGATGAGCTAGTTAGCATCTATGGATATGAAAATAGATGAGAAGGCTTAGTGTATAATCCTCATGTGTCCTTTTCTTAAAACATGATCAAATCTAGCCATGATTATTAATAGCATCATCTTAAAGTTGAAGCTTGATAAGGTGGTGGGTACATTAACCTCAGAGGAGATGAGGCAAAAAACTTTAGAATATGTTAGAGATCTACTTTGACTATGAAAGGTTGTTCCAAGGACAATAAAAAGTATGCAACAAGAAGGACAAATGATATAGATCTAAGGGGTCATGAAAGTCTGCTATAATATCTAAGGTGAAACATTAGAACTATGGAAAGATCAACCACATTAATGAGGATTGCTTTCTCTTTTTCAAGCATATATATATGATGAGAATGATTTTTCCTCTCATGATGACAGTAGCGATGTGTTCATTGTAACCCTTGCTACGCGTACATCTAAGAATTCATAATTGATTGACTCTAGTGCACATCCTATATGAATTTTCATAGGAATTTTTTGGTGAGTAAGAGATCTATGGTGGTGGAAGGGTGTACTTAGGAGATGGTTCTTCTCTCAATATCATCAGTCATGGTAGAATTATGCTTTCCTTTGCAAATGGGAGGAATAATTACCTTGTATTTCTTCTCTCAAGATCATTGGTCATGGTAGATTTATGTTTTCCTTTACAAATGGGAGGAATAAATACCTCTCCAGTGTTTTGCATATACTAATTTTTGTGAAGAATGCATTATATATGATAAATATGAAATATATGGGTGTGCATGAGCTCATTTTAGATAATTTTTTATGTGATCACCATTTATTTCAATAGTTCTAAGCTTATTTTTTAGAATTAGAAGATTCTTGCTAATAATTTCATGTTGTGGCACAAGTGTATGGGCCACATTGGTGAGAAAGGCTTCAATGCCTTGAAATGTAAAAAACTTGGTAGAGGGAATAATTAATTGTTCCCTTGATTTTTAATTTTGTAAGTATTGTGCATATAAAAATAATGTTGTGTTTATTTTTACTCAAGTTTTACTATATCTATACCTAGATTTTAAATTTCATGGTAATGTTTTTGGTAGGATGGATGTACTATATCTTAAAAAACAATTGTATTATATTTATTTAATGAATGACTTCTTTATAAAAACATGAATATTCTTCCTCAAGTATATATATAAGGCCTTCTTGAAGTTTAAAGAGTTAAAAAATCTTGTTGAGAACTAAATAGAGAAAAAGATCAAGATGTTTAGGAAAAATAATGGTGGAATGTTTTTTCAATTGAGTTTGATATTTTTGTAGGGAACATGGGATCATTATGTAATAGTTAACTTCATACAACCCTCAAAAAATAGACTTTTAGAAAGAATGAGCAAGGTACTATTGGAGAAAGCTAAGAGAAAGTTCAATGGAGTTGATTTGGATAAAAAAATAAGGTATAAATTGTAAGTTCACATAATTTGACATCTAATTAACATGTCTCCTACATTATTTCTTATGAACAAAATATTAGAATTAGGTGCATCATTCACCCTAAAAATCATAAGTCTTGTAAATTATTTAATTATATAAATAATAAATAATGTATGGTCTCTAAATATCATGGAGTGGAAAAGGTGGGAAGCCCATGTGAGGGTGGAGATATTATTTATTTATTTTTATTCTCTAAGATATTTGGGATATTATGTTAAAAGGAATTAAAAAAGGATATTACATTGAAAATGTTAAAATTGGAGTTTATTTAGAGCATCTTCCCAATTTGGATGTTATGAGAAAGCATTGAATACCCTCTTAGAGTGCTTAGATTTAGAAAATTGGATAATTTTACCATTACATGATATAATCTATGATTTATAAGAGAGAATAAGAGATGTAAGACAAGTTACTTGCTAGTCCAAGTTGCTTTACCATGACTTTGGGGGGATTATATTTTTTGTATGGTTCATTGTTTTGACTCATATTTTAGAGATACCACTTGATGGTTTCTTTTTTTCAATATTTATATATTGTATAGGAATTATATAGAGGTTTGTAAGGTTATTTTACAAGTATTATTATGATATAAAATTATTATCAAAGGGATATGTTGATTGTGTTGGAGTAATTTTAAAAAATTTATACAAGCTTGAGTCTCTTTGGTGGTGGATTTTATCTACAAGGGTTTATCCATGTATATTTTAAGTGTTCGTATGGTTTGTGTATTTATATTTACTTCTCCGTTTTTCAATAGTATTTATGGTATATCAAATATTTAATCTGATTGAAACACTTAATTAAATTAATATTCCCATTATGTCATTTACCCTATATTCAACATTTTGTATTAGAGTCATGATTTGATTTTAGACATGGACACCTTTATTGTAGTTTTTTTGTTTTAGTAGTTTTATAGATCTTAGTATGGTTAGAGAGTCATGAAAATCACATCATGTTTAGAGATTGATAACTTCATTAGATTTAGGTATAATTGTGGAAACTAAAAATGGAGGATCTCTTGGAGGAAAGAGATCAATGGAGATTTGTGAAAATTTACAGATAAAAGCTTGCTAAGTTATCAAACAAAGACTATAAGAAGCTCAACAAGAAGGCTCGAGGAATAATACGATTGTGTCTCTTTGATTTTGTCCTAATTTTTTTTAGGAGACTAACACATATAGCTTGTGGCTCTCCAAAAGGATAGGTGAAATAAATCAAATTAATTTGGTAAATAAATTATATTTATAAAAAATCCTTGAAAGTGAAAGAAGGATAAATTTATTTTGTTATTTTTATCTTTACTTGAATAAATTGGTAAAACCTAATAGTGGCAATAAATGGTGTTGCTATAGAGCCTAGGACATGAATCCCCTTGTTGCTAATTTTTTCAATGAATAAATAAGGAGGAAATCCATGGACAAGGGTTCCAAGGAAGAAATACATGATCAAAATAGACCCAAGGATAAATTTGATAAAAAAATGAGGGATAATAAGATATATAAGTAAAAAAGACATTCTAAAACCCTTGGTAAAAGTAGGGTGAAATATTAAAACCATGAAAAGAAAGACCATTAAAGAAAGAATTTAGAAATTGAAAAAAAATACTTCTAATGATGCATTTATAAGTGAATCCTCTAATGATCTGAAAATGATGCTTTGTTTATTTCTACTAATATTGCTAGCGATGACTCATAACCTATTTATTCAAATGTTTTATATCACATGGCACCTTATAAGAAATGGCTCTTTTTATAGAGCATATGATGGTGGTGAGGTTTTCCTTGGTGACAACAATTTGTACCAAAATATTAGAAAGGGGAAAGTGAAAATTTGGTTTAGTATTGGTAGAGTAAAATATCTCATAGATATGTCGCACATTCTAGGATTAGCATGAAATTTTATTTCAATTTCAAAGATGAATGATTTTTGATTTCATGTTGCATCCAATAGGAATGGTTAGTAACATTATCCTTAAAAGCCACATACACATTTTGAACATTTTATACTTATTTTAATTTGGATATTAGTCCTATCCACTGTTTAAAATGCTCACTCTAAATATATAGAACATTTTTTTATTGAATTAAACAAACATAAGGAATTATAGGCCAATGGAACCAACTTTGAGCTTCAAAATCTCAAGATGGAGGGTTTTCTTGTTGATAGAGGCATATGGGTAGTAGTTCCTAGTTATGAACCATCCAACATGATAGATGAGGGTAGTGATTGAAATAAAAGTGAGGAACATAGTTCTTATTTCATTGTACATTTAGTTCTCCTAATTTTATCATGAGAAAATACAACTAGGACTCTCTTATAAAAGCTAGGGAATTTACACTAGATAAAATCCTTGGTAAACAAGTTTTTCTATAGAAATTATATTCCTTAAGAATTAATTATTGAGATTCTATGATGAATCACTTGAATTTTTTCAAGTTATAATTTGTGGATGTGAAAATAGATGATGATTATCATTGCATAATGCTCATGTGTTCCTTGCCTACTAAATTGACCAACCTAGCTATGATGATCAATAGTATCATCTTAAATATAAATATTGGTGAGGTGGTGGGTACATTAAACTTAGATGAGATGAGGAATAAAACTTCAAAAATCTCAAAGATACTTTGACCATTAGAGTTCATTCTAAGGACAAGGGAAAGGCAAGAAGAAGGACAACCATATAGATCTAAGAAAAGAATAAATACTCCTTAAAAACCTAAGGTGAAATGTTAGAACTATAGAAATAACAAACATTAATAGGGATTACAATGATAAAATGGGCAAGAAGGAATCCCATAATTATTCTAGCTCTCATGATGATACT
Source organism: Sequoiadendron giganteum (assembly GCA_007115665.2). Lineage (NCBI taxonomy): Eukaryota > Viridiplantae > Streptophyta > Pinopsida > Cupressales > Cupressaceae > Sequoiadendron > Sequoiadendron giganteum. The sequence continues at coordinate 458,454,718 of CM021108.1, forward strand.
AGTAATGTGTAACATCCATGACATTTCCATCCTAGCCATAGTAATGTTTAAATTTTTTATGAATGTAATTGTGTAAATATTTTTAAAATCTTAACACAATTACACTTAGAAATGTTTTAAACACTAGTGATGTGTTCATTGAAACCCTTGATACACATGCATAGATGATAGTGCATAGTTTATTGACTCCAGTACATCTTCACACATGACTCCCCATATGGAGTTCTTTTATGAGTATGAGATTTATGATAGTGGAAGTGTGTCCTTGGGAGAAGATTATACTCATAATATCATTGATAATGGTAGAGTTATAGTTTACTTTGTCAATGAGACGACCAAATACCTCTCTAGTTCTTTGTACATCCTATGTTTAATGAATAACATATTATCTATGAGAAAAATGGAATATATTTGTGTACATGAGCTCATTTTAGAACTTCATTTTCTTTGTATTTCAATAGAATTGAGTGTAATAGTTCTTAGGTTCCTTTTTTGATAACCAAAATATTATTACAAAGAAAAGTATGTTGTGTCATGAATATATAGGCCACTTTGGTGAGAAAGGCCTAAGGTTCCCTTGATTTTGAATTTTGTGAACACTATGTATGTGGTAAAAACATATTTAGTTTTACTCAATCTCTACTAGATATATAGGGATTTTATATTTGATTTATAGTGATTTTTTTGGTAAGATCGATGCCCTATATTTAGGATCCTTGTATTATGTATTTTTTTATTAATTACTTCTATCAAAAAACATGTTTATTCTTCCTTAAGCATATATTTGAGGTATTCTCAAAGTTTAGAGAGTACAAATCACTTTTTTAGAATTAAACAAAGAAAAATATTAATATGTTGAGCATAAATTATGATGGAGAGTTTGGTTCAATAGATTTTGATAGTTTTTGTGGGGAATACAAGATTATGAGGCATAAGACAACTCCATACAACCATAAATAGAATAGAGTTGTAAATATAATGAACAAGGTTTTGATGGAGGGAGTTAAGATAAAGCTTAGAGGAGTCAATTTATATATTAAATTTGAATAGAATATGAGAGCATAACTAGGCATCTGTAACGCCCCGCCACGCAGAGGAAGTTGCAAAGAACTACTTAAATGGACTATTTTTTTTTTGTTTAATTAAAATTAATAAGTAAGTTCACTAACTAATGCCAACATCCTCTAAGGTTATGAGACTAAGGTTATATAGAACCTCAACAAAAAACATGAATAAAAACCATGACAATAATTTAAATAATAATTAAACACATACATTCCAATTAAGATGATTTACATCAAGCATAAGAGATAACTTTCAAATTCATTAATCATAAATAAACAATAGGGTTACAACTCTCATTTCCCGAATGGGGCAAGTCCAAAATACATAATTACAATTACAATCTCCACCTCGACAACAATAGAGGGGTGAATAAATCATAAGAACAACTATAATGAAATCCAACAAGAAATGCAACTGAAACCACGAGCTCTCCAATTGGAAGTCTCGTCCACATGAACAAGGAGCAAAACCCAATGGAGAAAGGTGCACGTTCCACCCAACCAAGTGGAACCCAAAGGTCCATCCCCCATGCTAGGAGATAGTAACAAGGATTTCTAACCAAGGACATCTACCTCTAGACATAGGCTAACATAACCATACTGAAATAAATACAATGACATCACTGATACAATGGTTACATGCTTCCAGAATTTAACATAATCAACTGCATCACTGATGCGAACATACTGTCGACCTAGGAGAAGTGTCATCACAATGTTACATGGGTTATCCTGGTGAGTCTTCCTAGGCCCCAACCCCCATCTCGGGTTATCCTGGTAACCTCTAATGACTTCCAGCCCCTCATGTAAACCAATGCGGAATCAGTTATCTTTCATAGAGACAAGATAATGATCTTTCCATTCCAGGCCTTCTCGTCTCAACCCAAGTCTTTACAAGCCTTTGTGTTCATGAGCGAAGCATAATTATCTTATTAAGTGTTTGATACTACGTGATCCTCTAATCAGTTAATTAAGTTATCACTGGATTAACTAACTTACAATGAGTTATCCTGGTACCACTTTGTGTGCCGACCCTCGTTACAAGCCACTCCTCTAAGATGACACGTGGAACAACTCCACAACCCAAGGGTACACAAGTGCGACATAAAGGTACCACATTCCTAACCGTGACATACAGTCAACACACTCCCATTCATGATAACCAGGGAACAAACTAGTGAAACACACTACCCAAGGTAATCCAAAGGTTGACTACACAGTACGACAACCCACAACTCGAAAAGCCAACTGGAAGACTTGCTAAATATTAAAACCCACATTTTCCAAATGGCCATACGAACAGTTCAAAAACAACGAAAGAATCAAATCTACTTTGGGTTCACTAAACCCATCTCCTCACAAGCATTCAGTAATCAATGAATTAAATCAACTAAATTAAATACACCATTTTAAAAAAAAACATTTTATTTCCACGTAGCATTTAAATACATGAAACATTAATCCGTATCTCAACAATTCAGATAAAAGAAAAATCCCCTTTTTTAAATAAAATATTTATTCCATATTCAATAAAACTCATTTTTTTTAAATAATAAAAAAAATAATATTCCCCTTTAAACAATATAATAATAAAATGAAATTCTTATCTTTCAAATATTAATATTAAAACATTAATATGATTACTATTATTTAAATCTTCTCATAAGGTTATAAAAATCATAATATTAAACTATAAAAAAAAACATTTTAATATTATAATAAATCATAATATAATAATATAATAATATATTGCAATATTGAAATATTATAATAATTATTATATTAAAATATTATAAAAGTTATAATATTAAAACATAATAAATTATTATTATATATTTTTAAAAAAAAATTGAAAGAGCCCAAGGCAAGAGTCTTGGTTCACGTGTCAACCCTTAGGGTTGAATCACGCAAACCTCAGGGCTCGTGCGAAAGGATGTAGGGGCAGAGGAAATGGCTGGCGGTGGGTTTTCAACATAGCAGACGCAATGGGTGGTGCCATCAGAGGTGGGTCGTCACGGGCGGAGCGAGCGGAGGCCTCACTGGGCGGGTGTTGCAAGTTGCCCTTGGCGCGGGGAGATCGGCGTGGCGCGGGTGGCGGAGTCAGCCACCACCAACGGTGGCGCGGTTGTGCACTACACAACCGACCACCATTGATGGTGGTCGTGGCTACGCAGTCTGCGTGGCCGCAGGGTAAGTTGGACGCGGCTCCCCCACGCCGCTCCCATGGGGGCGGCGGTGGGGTGAGCCCCCAGCCCCCACAAACAAAATATATATTTTTTTTTTAATTCCTTAAGAAAAATTTTGTCTTTTTGCAAAGGTTTTCTTTTGGAAAAAATAAAAAAACCAGAAACTAAGAAAAATACAGCCTTTTGCAAATTTTGAATTTTTTTATCCAAGGAGATATTTTTTAAAGGAGATATTTTTTTACAAAAAAATAACAAAAGCATATATATATATGTACTCATTTTTCCATTCATCCAAATGAAATATCCATCAAACTGAAAAAACAAAATTGAAGATCAAAAAAAATTTGAAATACTAAATTATAAACAGAATTTTAAAAAAAAATTGAAATCACATGAACCTGTTTTAATTGAAGTTGAGTGAGGACCCTGTTGATGCGCTAATTCCCTCTTCAGCTCCTCAGATTCTTTAAGCCTTAATAAAAAAACCCACAATTTGAACAATTTCTTCCTCTTCTCTTTTCAATTTTCTCTCCAAACCTCCATTAACAAGACTTGTGAAGAAATTCAAAGATAATGCAATTTTTTTCCAAAATTCCTACAACCACCCTCATAAATTCCAAAAAACAAAATAGGAAATATCTCTTTTTTTGAATTTTTTGAATGTTCAAATTTCTAAATTGACTTTTAATTCATTTTCTTAATTTTCAATTCCAACTCAAAAATGCATGCATTTCCAAAATAGATAATGTAAATCATTTCAACATAAATAACTTAATCCATTAATAAAATAAATCTACTACAAGATTAAAATATATATTAATTAAATTAAATTACTCACTATTTAAATCACATTTCTAACATTATTCTAACTTCCTAAATAAACTGAAACCAGGAAAATTGAACAAAATAGAACCACTGGACCATACTAGGACCGATGACACACTATGACCAGGGTGATGACTTGGCACAAAAATCCTAGCTACTATCTCCCAATCGAATGGCGTTGGGCCTTGGACACGCTCGAACCTGTGAAACCAGGTGGAGTCGACGTCCTGTACCTGTCAATCTATGAACAAAGAATATATCCACATGCAATAATATGTCATAAATAAGGCACACTGTGAAAAGGAATCACGAATTCGCAGGGCACTCACAAGCGAGTGATGCGATCCATCTTCTTCACCAATACAGTAGTACTATTAATGCATCTAACATAACAACATAATCAAAACCATGAAACATCATAAATTTAATATCCACTTATGCTAATTCCAACCATGCCATAATAATCACATCAAAATATAGTATCATCTAAACAAGGTACATCACGATAACATAGTGATCAACTGTAACCAAGTACAATGCCAAAGTACAACACAATACTAAAGCATAAAAGAGGAAACAACAATGTTCGAACAATAGAGCAAAATGGAAGGGGTATTACATCCTCCCCCCTAGGGTCAGGCTTACTCTTGGATGCCTGGGAAAAAATAGGGATAAAGTTCCCTCATTCTATCCACATCTTCCCATGTGGATGACATGTCATCCCTAGGATCCCATTGAATCCTAACCTGATCAATATCTCACCCTTGAAGGGCGAGCGTTCTGCGCTCCACGACGGCCACGGGCTCCAAAGCCAGTTGCTCATCCTCTACCTGCAATGCATTCCAATCAAGGACATGAGAAATGTCTGGATGGTACGACTGAAGAACTAAAACATGAAACACATCATGAATGCGCGAGAGACTGGGCGGTAAAGCAAGATGATAAGCAATAGGACCAATCTTCTCGAGTATCTCAAAAGGTCTGACAAAGCAAGGTGCCAACTTAGAGCCCTTTCCATAATGGATGGGACTCTTTTGCGGACGTACCCGCAAGAAGACTCGATCACCTACAACAAACTAACGATCCACTCTATGCGCATCCACATACTTCTTTTGCCTATCATGCGCTGCCACCAAGTGCTCTCTAATCCTATCCACCTGTTGCTCCATATCCTACAGCATCTCAAGACCCAACACTATCCTATCCTCCAGTCGATCCCAACTCAAGGGGGTACGACATGATCTCCCATACAATTCTTGGAATGGAGGCATACCAATGGAACTTTGAAAACCATTATTATAGACAAAATCTACCAAATAGAGATAATCCTCCCATTGTGCCTGCTGGTCCATAACATACATACATAACATATCCTCAAGGATTTGATTAACCCTCTTGATCTGTCCATCTGTCTCTAGGTGATAAGCTAAACTAAAGTTCAACTATGTCCCCATTGCATGTTGCAATGATGTCCAAAGAGCTGAGGTAAACACTGGATCCCTATCAGAGATAATCCGACATGGAATACCATGTAACCTCACAATATCCTCCATGAACACTCTAGCTATGAACAATGCGGTTTAGGATGAGCGCATAGGTGAGAAGTGTGCCACCTTCGTTAACCTATCAATTGTCACCATTATCACATCATGTCGTCTTGAAGAGTTGGGTAAACCAACAATGAAATCCAATGAGATTATATCCCACTTCCACTCTAGTACTAAATGCGGTTGTAGGAGCCCTGTTGGATGCTGGTGTTCAGCCTTAACTCACTGACACTCTAGACATCGTGACACAAAATCCATGATATCTTGCTTCATCCCTGGCCAAAAGTACAACTAACGCAAATCTGCATGCATCTTCTTCACCCCAGGATGGGTTGAATAAGGTGCACGATGTGCCTTAGCCATGACCAAGGTATGAAGACCATCTAAAGGAGGAACGTATATGAGTCTCGTGTGTCTCAATAACTCATCTGAATCTAGAGAATATCCTGAATGTCTGCCCTCAAGAGGTCTACCTGCCTCTATCACTATCCTGACCTCCTGGTACCAACTATCTGCTAGAAGGGTAGAAAGAATCTGACTTCGTAGGTCCACAACTAGAGTCAACTCGGATATCTCATGTCTCCATCTACTGAGCACATTTGCGACAACATTCTCCTTCCCCTGGATGTACTTCACCTCAAAGTCATACTCACAGAGGAACTCCATCCAACACCTCTACCTAGCATTAAGGTTGGGATGCGTGAAGATATACTGAAGACTCCTGTGATCACTATGCAACTCAAACCTATGGCCAAGAAGGAAATGCCTCCATCTCATCAATGCATGCACAACTGCCGCTAACTCAAGGTCATGGGTGGGATAGTTCAACTCATGATCCTTGAGTTTTCATGACTCATATGCAATGAATCGACCCTCTTGCATCAACACTACACCAAGACCTTCCAAGGACACATCTGTACAAACTACAAAGTCCCCAGTCGGATCCGGTATAGCAAGTATCGGTGCACTAGTCAACATCTCCTTAAGGTTTTGAAACATTGCCTCACACTTCTCTGACCACTCAAACCTCTTCCCCTTCCTTTGAAGGGTAGTGATAGGATAACCTATCCTCAAAAAACCCTGCACAAAGCATTTGTAATAACCCGCTAGCCCCATAAAGCTATGTATCTCTGCCACATTCGTGGGCATAGGCCAATCTAAGATCACTTGGATCTTTGCAAGATCCACTAAAATACCCTTTCCTGAGATGACATGCCCAAGATACTAAACCTCAAACTTGAAGAAATCACACTTCGATAGATTAGCAAACAACTAATTATCCTATAGGCACTGCAATACCTGCCGTAAATGTTCCTCATGCTCTACCATGGTCCTGGAATATATCAGAATGTCATCAAGGAACACAAGGACAAAACTGTCTAGGTATGTATGAAATACGTCATTCATCAGACTCATGAACACAAAATGTGAATTCGTCAACCTGAATGGCACTACTGTGAACTCGTAGTGACCATACCACATTCGAAACATTGTCTTATGAATATCAGAGTCAAAGATCTGAAGCTAATGATATACTAACTTAAGATCAATCTTCGAAAAGATGGTGGCACCCTTGACCTGATCAAATAGATCATCGATCCTAGGAAGCAGATATCGGTTCCTGATGATCACTTTGTTCAACTGTCAGTAATCAATACATAACTAAAGTGAACCATCCTTCTTCTTCACGAAGATGACTGGTGCTCCCCATGGTGAAACACTAAGGCAAATGAAGCCCTTCTCTAACAACTCCTCAAGCTGTAAACGAAGCTCTTTCAGCTCCTAGGTAGTCATACGATAGGGAGCTCGAGAAATGGGTTGTGAACTAGGTATAAGATGAATCTTGAAGTCAATATCCCTCTAAGGTGGCATCCTTGGAATCTCGTCTGGTAAGACATCGGAATACTCCTGAAGGATGGGGTGACTATCAAGAGAGACTTTCTCTTCTCCACCACCTAGATCCATTGCATCCACTGCGATAGCAAACAACTGGCGACCCTGACGTACACACCTTATCAAGTGTATAGCTGAGATGACCCTCAAATAAATCATCCTCAGGACTCCCACTATCTCTACCTCTCTACCAGATGCCTCATTGCATCGAATCGACTTGCGTCAACAATCCAAAACTGCACTATAAGACTCCAACCAATCCATCCCTATGATGATGTCATAAGAACCCAAAGGAATAACTCGAAGGTCCATCGTAGCCTAGAGAGGTCCAATCTCCAATCTACACTCTGGCACAAGGAAATGCACTATAACTTTTGCACCTAAAGCTAGCTCTACCTGCTACCTATCGACATGCCTTACCACACCCAGTCTACATCGTGACACGATTGAAGAAGAAATGAAGGAGACTATCACTCCTGAATCAAATAAAATGGTAATTGGGTTACCCATCAACATACCATATGCCTTGATGACAGTGCCCTGATGCTCTGCCTAGTGGTTATCAACCATTGCAAAAACTCGATGCCCTCTACCTGCATCACCAACTATCGGCTCAGATGTCGCTGGTCCCTATGAAAATCCAGATGCGCCCCTGTTGGGACATCCTCTAGCCATGTGGCCCTGTTGACCACATGCAAAATAATCTATGCCTCTACCAAAACCTCTACCTCCATATGGTGCGCTAGACTGTTGCGCACTACCCCTAAAAGTAGACTGGGAACTCTATGTTGGCTGCTCAAAGCTGGAGTGTTTCGCATGCCTCCAATTCTTGTCTCCATGTCTCGGCTGGAAACCTTTACGTTTCCCTTGTGATACCTATTGCTACTGCTGTTGACCACCCTGAGATGGCCCCTATTAAGACCTAGGAGGTAAACCTCCTTGAAACTGTCCTCCTCTAACACTAGATCCTTCCACTGCACTACTGCCAACTAGAACACTCATGTGCCCTCCAAGTGCCATACTCAGATTCTCCTCAATAAGGTGTGCTTTCTCTACAACCACATCCATGGTCTTGGGTTTGAAAAACCTCACACCACCACTGAGATGAGCATTTAAGCCCTTGAAAAAATGGTGTACCAACATACTCTCATCGTCACCAATCCCTGCATAATGTTTGAGCTCGTAAAAACATCGCTTGTATTGCTCAACAGATAATGCCATTTGACACAAGGCATGGAACTCATCGCCTCGACGCTGACACCAATGCTCAGATAAGAATCGAGCTCTGAATCTCTCTAAGAAGATCTCCCAAGATGCAATGTGAATGTCAATATGGAGCTTTTTCTCCTCTAGTCTCCACCAAGTGGATGCAAATCTTCTCAACAACATGATGGCATAGCGAGCTCTGGTGTTACTGCCATACGGATGCATGGCAAAACACCTATCCAGGTCTATGAGCCAAGTCTCGGCCTCTAAAACCATACCAGATCCTTCATATAATGGAGGGTTTCCTCAGAGCAGGTCCCTCATGTGAGACACAGATTGGGGTGGAGCTTCCCTCACCACTGGATTCACCTGAACCTCTACCTACCTCGGTCCAAGGAGTGCCAAAGCCTCCTCTAGCGCTCTACGCACTGTCTCGATCCCTATTGGATCCTGCTGATGATTACCAACCCCAGGTGCATTCTGAGATGCCTGTTGTTCCTCTTGATCTGAGATAAGATGTACTAAAGGAGGAGAGTCATGTTGACTCTCACCACGACCACCTATACAGCCATGAACATGCCCTCTACCTCTTCCGCATCTAGGAGGCATATTCCTGTATAGACACTTCAAGGTATTAGGAAAGATATACAACTCAAAACCTAAATAGCTAAAAGCTTAATGGTTCGATCATAATCCCAGAGTACCCAGTGTTTAAACCTAGCTCTAATACCATGTGTAATGCCCTGCCATGCAACCCTACAGGAAGTTGCAAAGAACTACTTAAATGGACTAATTTATTTTTTTGTTTAATTACAATTAATAAGTAAGTTCACTAACTAATGCCAACATCCTCTAAGGTTACGAGACAGAGGTTATATAGAACCTCAACGAAAAACATGAATAAAAACCATGACAATAATTTAAATAATAATTAAACACATACATTCCAATTAAGATGATTTACATCAAGCATAAGAGATAACTTTCAAATTCATTAATCATAAATAAACAATAGGGTTACAACTCTCATTCCCCAAATGAGGCAAGTCCAAAATACATAATTACAATTACAATTTCCACCTCGATAACAGTAGAGGGGTGAATAAATCATAAGAACAACTGTAATGAAATCCAGCAAGAACTGCAACTGAAACCATGAGCTCTCCAATTGGAAGTCTCGTCCACACAAACAAGGAGCAAAATCCAATGGAGAAAGGTGCACGTTCCACCCAACCAAGTGGAACCCAAAGGTCCACCCCCTGTGCTAGGAGATAGTAACAAGGATTTCTAACCAAGGACGTCTACCTCTAGACATAGGCTAACATAATCATACTGAAATAAATACAATGACATCACTGATACATAAGAAAAATGGTTACATGCTTCTGTATCTCAACAATTCATATAAAAGAAAAATCCCCTTTTTTAAATAAAATATTTATTGCATATTCAACAAAACTCATTTTTCTTTAATAATAAAAAAAAAACAATATTCCCCTTTAAACAATATAATAATAAAATGAAATTCTCATCTTCAAAATATTAATATTAAAACATTAATATGATTACTATTATTTAAATCTTCTTATAAGGTTATAAAAATCATAATATTAAACTATAAAAAAAAAACATTTTAATATTATAATAAATCATAATATTAAAATATAATAATATATTGCAATATTAAAATATTATAATAATTATTATATTAAAATATTATAAAAGTTATAATATTAAAAACATAATAAATTATTATTATTATTATTATTATTATTTTGAAAGAGCCTAAGGCAAGAGTATCGGTTTGCGCATCAACCCTTAGGTTTGAATCACGTGAACCTCGAGGCTCGTGCGAAAGGATGCAAGGGTGGAGGAAATGGTCGGCCGCAGGTTTTACCTAGGCAGCAGCGGTGGATTTTCCACTTGGCAGTCGCAGTGGGTGGTGTCGTCGGAGGTGGGTCATCGTGGATGGAGCGAGCGAAGGCCGCATTGGGTACGTGTTGCAGGTCATGCTTGGGATGGGGAGATCGACGCGGCGCAGGCAGCGGAGCCGGCCACCACCAATGGTGGTGTGATTGTGCACTGCACAGCCGACCACCGTTGACGGTGGTCACGGCTACGTAGTCTGTGGGGTAAGCTGGGCACGACTCCCCCACACTGCTCCCATGGGGGCGGCAATGGGGTGAGCCCCCAGCCCCCACAAATAAAATATATATATTTTTTTTTTAATTTTTCCTTAAGAAAAATTATGACTGTCTTTTTTTGGAAAGGTTAAATTAGAAACTAAGAAAAATACAGCCTTTTGCAAATTTCGATTTTTTTCAGCACAACTTTTTCAAGGAGAAATTTTTTTACAAAAAATAACAAAAGCATATATATATATATATATATATATATATATATATATATATGTACTCATTTTTCCATTCATCCAAATGAAATCATCAATCTGAAAAAACAAAATTGAAGATCAAACAAAATTTGAAATACTAAATTATAAACAAATTTTTTTAAAAAATTTAAAGCACATAAACCTGTTTTAATTGAAGTTGAGTGAGGACCCTATTGATGCCCTGATTCCCTCTTCAGCTCCTCAGATTCTTTAAGCCTTAATAAAAAAACCCACAATTTGAACAATTTCTTTCTCTTCTCTTTTCAATTTTCTCTCCAAAATTCCATTAACAAGACTTGTGAAGAAATTCAAAGATAATGCAATTTTTTTCCAAAATTCCTACAACCACCCTCATAAATTCCAAAAAATAAAATACGAAATATCTCTTTTTTTGAATTTTTTGAATTTTCAAATTTCTAAATTAACTTTTAATTCATTTTCTTAATTTTCAATTCCAACTCAAAAATGCATGCATTTCCAAAATAGATAATGTAAATCATTTCAACATAAATAACTTAATCCATTAATAAACTAAATCTACTACAAGATTAAAATATATATTAATTAAATTAAATTACTCACTAATTTAAATCACATTTCTAACATTATTCTAACTTCCTAAATAAACTGAAACCAGGAAAATTGAACAAAATAGAACCACTGGACCATACTAGGACCGATGACACACTATGACCAGGGTGATGACTTGGCACAAAAATCCTAGCTACTATCTCCCAATCGAATGGCGTTGGGCCTTGGACACGCTCGAACCTGTGAAACCAGGTGGAGTCGACGTCCTGTACCTGTCAATCTATGAACAAAGAATATATCCACATGCAATAATATGTCATAAATAAGGCACACTGTGAAAAGGAATCACGAATTCGCAGGGCACTCACAAGCGAGTGATGTGATCCATCTTCTTCACCAATACAGTAGTACTATTAATGCATCTAACATAACAACATAATCAAAACCATGAAACATCATAAATTTAATATCCACTTATGCTAATTCCAACCATGCCATAATAATCACATCAAAATATAGTATCATCTAAACAAGGTACATCACAATAACATAGTGATCAAGTGTAACCAAGTACAATTCCAATGTACAACACAATACTAAAGCATAAAAGAGGAAACAACAATGTTCGAACAATAGAGCAAAACGGAGGGGTATTACAACATCTAATTAACAAATCTTCTACATCATTTCTTATGGATAGAATGTTAAGATATATCATTTGTCTTAGAAATAATAAGTCTTATAAATTATATTTAATTATGTAAATGATAAATAATATATGATCTCCAAACATCATGAATGAGGAAAAATGGGAAGCCCATGTGAGGGGTACATTATTCATTCTCTATGATATTTGGGATATTATATAAGAAGGCATTAAATATGGAGTTTACATTGAAAAGGTTAAATTTATGAGATATAAAGTATCTTTCTAATTTTGAATGTTATGATAATGAATAGTTCGACAAAAAGGATTTGGAGGAGAAGGGACTCACAATGCAAGAAAGGAATCCCTAATCATTGATTTGTCCTTATAGGGGGGTGATTCATTCAAGGAAATCTAGGATCCCAAATTGGATTGACTATCAAGACAAAGGTGAGTCAATTCTCAACAAGGGACACCTAGGAATATTCCTTAGGATTTGAAGGGTTCACCACCAAGCAAAATCTTGGAAAACACAACATGATATTCGACTCAAAAAACCTAATAATGCAAGCCAAATAATGAGTGCAAATGACAAAATTAAGTAAAATCAAGTTAGGATGTATGTACGTGAGAAGTTTGGAAATGTGATAAGGATTTTGGAAATACAAAAATGTTTTCAAAATATGCCAGGGAGGACAAAAACGCCCTTACTATTGTCTAAGTCCTGCTACTATTTTTTTAGGGCAGATGCAAAATCTTCGGATGTTGGAACATAATCACAAAGAATCTCTACAAAATACCACTTCGAGGACTAAGACGCCCTTATTTCTGACTTAGTCCCAATCTAAATTTCTAGAACTTCAAAATGTGATCCTGAGATTCAATGTCTGCACTTCCTTCTTCTCAGATCTTGGGTCCTGAAACCTCTAGATCTAGCCTACAGGTGACTTTCCGTGAAGATGACAACTTTGCAATGCAACTTTACAACTTTGCACTTCAAATGATCTTCAACCTAAATCTGAAAACATAAACACACAAGAGAGGAAAAACTTGTTGATTTTTAGTAAATGGGGGTTTGCTTTGGTCAAACCCCTTATTGGTAACTAAACCTTGGAATGAAATGAAATAATAAAGGGAAATGATGAATGAACAAAGTGATATGTTGCAACTCACCAAACCCTTGTTATGAAATCTGCAAACTTGTGTGAAGTGGCTAGCTCGAATGTAGATCTTGAATGCTTGATAGATATTGACTTGAATTGCTTGCTTGAATCAAAACCCTACATCACAAATGATGCAAGAATATCTTTGACATGATGCTTGAATCTTGATGATGGTTCCAAATTCTTGATGAATTTCTCTTGAATACTCTTGAATACTCTTGTGAACTCCAATTTTCTATTATGAATTCTCTCACAAAAGTCTTGGGTTAAAATAAGTGAAATAACCTTGTATTTATACTTATCCATGCTTAATATCCCAAAATTACACCACAACAAGCTGAAATATGAAATCATTAATTAAAGGAGGCTAAATCCTGCCAAGATTTGAAATTAAATCCCAAAAATAACTTGATGGGATTAAGACACCCTAGGTGGGGTCTTAGTGCCAAGGTTTGAAACTTGGGGCATAGAATCCAAAAAGGGGCCTTTTAAGGTGCCTCTAAAATCAAGGTCCCAAGATCTTTGAGGTACAAAGATTCCCTAGATGGCATCTTAGTCCCGATCTAAAACTTAGGGACACAACCAGAATCATTAAATTATCATTTATCCTTTGATCTTTGTTAGGATTAGCCATAAAAAGATATAATTTATTAGGCTTGTGGATGCAAAATAGGACCAATTAAGAAATAAATAAAGATAACTAAAGCAAGGTGAGCCCAAAAAATTGTGAAAATTCAAGGGTATGTATTTTCCTACACTACATTTATCCCCCACTTTAGTGGGAGGATGAACTTGCTTCAAACTCACACTAAAGTAGCCAACCACCCAATCAAGAGGGGTTCAAATGTACAAATGTTAGTAAGATAGGATGAGAATAACCAAGAGGGTGGTCAAGCCCCCAGGATCAATATCTTATGACAAACCAACATAGGCTCAAAGGAACACACTTAAGGATGATATATGAAGCCATAACCAAATCGCAAGCATACACCATCAAAGATAGAAAAAGGAAAAGAAAAAAGAAAAAAAAGAAGCAATGGATCAAGATTCGATTGGCATTCCAATGTGTTGTGGATCGAGTCTAGGTTGTTTGTCCAAAAAAATTTACAAGTGGAACACGTTTTCCATTATGCAAACAACAACGCATGCTCACAAGGGCTAGTGAAGCTAGTTTTCCACTAGGTGAGCCCCAAGAGATCCATATCAAATTCATACCCCCACGACTATAATAAGGAAAAAAATAAAATGTTTGCTCACAAGGGCTAGTGAAACTAGTTGTTCACTAGGTGAGCCCTAAGGAACCATATCAAAGCCATACCTCCATGACTTTAATAAGGTACAAAGATGAAATGCCATAAGAAGGAGGGGTGTTCGAAGGGATTTTTCTTAGTTCGTGCAAGGAATCTTCTTAGGGAACATTGTTCCTAATGTCTCCAAGAGAGGACAAGTAAAATAAATATCATAATCTTAGAGGAAATCAAACCCAATGACACCACCAAGAAAAGAATGCATTGCAAGGAGAAAGAAAATCACACAATGAAACATGAGTGTCAATGTATGCCCCCACTTTAAAGTGGTTGCTAACACAATTTTTGTGAGCAATTTATTTAAAGTAGAAGAAGAAATGAGAGCTTGCTCGTAAAGCCCTATGCAAATTCATATGTTTCCAATAAGCTATGTCATGAGAAGGGAAGGGGTTGCCCCCAAAATGCATAACTCAGTACGTCACATGTGAGCCAACTTAAGGCATGTCATCCACATCCCAAGATTACTCTCACATACATGAAAGGTGGTCAAATAGCTAGAAGATACAATGACAAGTGGTATACGAGGAGAAGGCTAACTAACTCCTTGCCCCCACTTAGTGCAGGACAAGGATGAGCTGAAATGATTGACGAGAAACATGCTTGTGAAAATCAGTATCGATTAGAGTAATTAGGTGCCCCAACACAAGAAAGAAAACCACACTCCTAAAGATTTTTAATTTTATTACTTAAATCCTTACATTCATTAGTTGGATGACCATTAACTCTATGATATGCACAAAATGAATGTTTGTGGTATAATTTCTTTTGTGTTCTTGGAGGGAGAGATATCAAATGATCTTGAAGGAGTCTCGACTAGATATTCTCTTGATCAATGGTAGATATTGCTTTATTTTGTGACAAAGATATCTCTTGCTTATTATTAATTGTCATACCTACACAAGACTCTTTAGATTGTGAGATTTTATTCTCTTCTTTAAAGCAAGATGTAAAATCTATGGAATTTGAATCATAAGTTTTTTTTGTGATGACATTAATGTTAAGAGAGGTCTTTTCTATTTCTTTCAAAGGATAATAATCAAGAGCACTAGTGTCTATCAATTTAGGATGCACTATTGTAAAATTTGGCTTAGAGGAATCTTTTGTAATAGTGTTGATACTGAGTGAAGGCGTGTTTACATCTTTCGAAGGAAAATAAACAAGACCACTAGTCTTTTCTTGCGTGTGAGGCTCTATAGGGACATGGATACCTTGTTCATTTGTTCCACATCCTTTTCCAAAATAGCCCAATTGTTTCATAAGCTCATAACCTTTTCTATAGAGCTTCTTCATCTCTTTTGGATTTGGTGGTGGCTCATAATATTGGATAGGACAATTGAGAGGGGGGTTGAATAAGTTGTCCCAGATTATAACCTTCAATTCAATTACTATAACTAATACATAAACTACTTAAACAATTAATCATCAATGCCAATGAAAAAACTCAAATCCAATGCACAAACACAATAACACTAGATTTACATAGAAAATCCAATGAGGGAAAAACCACGGTGAGGATTAACTCACATTATAGAGAATATCAAAATCGATTAAAAAAAGGCTCACTGCCTGAGATAAGGCTTGTTTCCTAAGAGAAGGCTCACTACCTATAATAAGGACTCATTGTCTGATAGGGGTACAACCCAGAGGGCTCACTTCCATAGAGATACAAAGAAGATAAAGAAGACTTGTTACAGAGAGACAACAATCCCAATGCAACAAAGGATTCCACCATAATCACTGATAAACTTGCATGAATGATAGAGTTCTCCTTTTGTTCACTGCATCTAGAAACTCAGCATTAAGCTTTTCACTAATCTACCACACACATAACTCACACACACTTTCTGAATAGCATCAAAGTCACATCTACACTTTCACTTATCTTCCTTATTTTCTCTTGTACATTTTCATTTCTAGCTCATCCTATATTTATACTATCTCCAACCTTGAAAAGATACAAATTCATCCATAAAACTTCAAATTCAAATTAGGTCAGTGCCAAAAAATCCTAGGGTGGAATTAGAATTAGGGCAACCCAAACACACGCTTCATCGAGACCCATAATAGATCCAACACGCTTCATCATGCTTAACACACGGTCGACCAAACCAGTGTAAAACACATAGAATAATTAAGCCTGAAACTTCCAGAAACAAAAAATATCTTCAATGCAGTTAGAATATCCTATCTCTAGAACTCCAAGTCAAAATAATTCATCAAAGAGAAATCTGGACTAGCAACATTTCTCTTGGACCTCAGCCAAAACATAGAAAATAATAGTTCACAACTGGTGAACACAACTCAAACTTATCAAAGAACTAATAAGCCAGTAATCTAGATATAGAAACCTTAAACAACCATGAATAACATATTTGAACCACACAACCATAGGGACAAGTACTGGATCATCATCCTGAATACATGTAAAATTCCTTTAATACAATTTTCTCAATATCCTCAACATATACAACCAACAACAACTAGTAGATAACTAGTTGACCAGTTGACATCAATGACAACACTTTCATTCATTTTTCTATTCTTGCAACAATCTCCCCCTTTGTCATAGATGGCAACACATGATGTAAAAAAACATCAAAGACACCATACCAGTTTTGAATATACTTCTCAATATTTTTTTGCTTCTCCCCCTCAAGAGATCATCTTCCTCATTACTTTCTTTCACTCATTTTCTTTCTCTCGTTTTCACATGCTTTTTGTTCCCCTTTTACATCAATGGCAAAGGAAAAAAAAATGTGTTCACTAAAGCTTCCTTTGACATGACAAAAAAATACTCATAATGAAAACACTTTAAACTACATGCTCCCCCTGAGAGGTAGCCACCAAAACATCAATCCAAAGAGATAGAACCACGAATCCACCAAATAGATGCATCTCCAAATGCATCTTAGTTTATGAGAGGGGAAATAACCCCTAACTTCTCCCAGAGATACTCAAAAGTATCTTTAGGAAGAGCCTTTTTAAATATATCTGCAATCTGATATTTTTTCAAAAAATACTCAAGCTTGACTTCATTCTCCATGACCTTCTCTCTCAAGAAATGATATCTGATAGAAATATGCTTTATTCTTGAGTGCATCACAAGATTCTTCAAAATGTTAATTGCACTTGTATTATCACAGAAGATAGAAATGAGATCATCATATAGCACTGTGATATCTTTCAATTTCTTTTTAATCCATAGAACTTGTGTACAACCAGATGCAACAACAATATACTCAGCTTTAATAGTAGACAAAAAGATTGAATATTTCTTCTTACTCATCCATGCCACCAACTTGCATCCAAGAAAGAATGCACCACCACTTGTACTCTTTATATCATCTATACTTTCGGCCCAATCTGTATCTGTATAAGAACTAAGTGTAAATTTGGTATCTTTAGGATACCATAATACATAATCTAAAGTGCCATTCAAATATTTGAATATTATTTTAACTGCAAGAACATGTGTTTCCTTTGGATCTTCTTTAAATCTAGCTACAAGATAGATCGCATGCATAATATCCAGTCTAGTAGCAGCCAAATATAGTAGTCCACCAATCATAGATCTATACTTGCTTTGATCAACCTTAGGTGTATCATCATCTTTACCCAGCTTGCAACCAATCACCATAGGAGTCCTTACTGGTTTGGAACCATCCATCCCAAACTTCTTCAACATATCTCTCACATACTTAGATTGTGAAATGAAAATTCATTTCTCTGTTTGATTAATTTGTAGCCCAAGAAAGAAATTCATCTCCCCAAACATAGAAATTTCAAATTATTTTGCATCTCTTCTACAAACATCTTTCACATGTTTTAATTTCCTCCAAAGATAATGTCATCAACATATACAACTACAATCAATATTTTGTCATTTTCAATCTTAAAGTATAAATTACTATATGCCTACCTTTGTTAAATCCTTGTTGAATTAGATGCTTGTCTAACCTTGCATACTAGGCTCTAAGAGCTTGCTTCAATCCATATAAATCTTTCTTCAATCTACACACCATATCTAGTTGATATGTTAACTGAAATCCTTTCGGTTGTTCCATGTGGACTTCTTCTTCTAGCTCACCATTCAAAAATGATGACTTGACAACCATCTGATAGACTTTGAAATCTTTATAAGTATTTAATGCCAATAAAATCCTTATAGCTTCCATTCTTGATACTAGGGAAAATGTCTCTAAAAAATCTATGCCTTCTACTTGTGAGTAGCGTTTACACACAAGCCTTGCTTTGTTTTTGACTTCTCCATTCTCATTCAAATTATTTCTGAATACCCTTTCGATTCAATAATATTTTTGCATGTTAGTCTTGGGACCAATTCCCAAGTATGTTTCTTCTCATTCTACAAAATTTCTTCTTTCATTGCTTCCTTCCAATGTTCATATTTACAAGCTTCACTTATTATCTTTGACTCAATCTCAAAGAATAAACAGAAGTTTGCTTTAGCAACAACTTTGCTTCTAGTTAACACACCTTTTGTCTTGTCTCCAATAATTTGATTTTCTGAATGATTCCAATGTACATATTTTAGAGTCCTAGGGAACATCATCATAGAATATTCTCTTCCATTCTATTCATTCTTCTTTTCTTTCTCATCTTTATCATGTTCTTCCGTAATTTCTTCTATTCTTGCATAGTCAAGTTCATCAGACACATATCCATCAATATTAATAGAATTCCATTGTTTCATCAACCTTCACATTCGAGCTCTGTAAAATATTTCTCATTATTTTATTGAAGCATATGTATGCCTTTCTTTTGGTAGAGTATCCAATAAATATTCCTTCATCACTTCTTGCATCAATCTTGCCCAAATTTTCTTCATCTCTTTTGATATAAAATTTTCTTTTGAATACCTTGAAATATTTAACTGTAGGAATTCTTTTGTGCCATAGCTCATAGGGAGTCTTGGTATTTTTTTCTCTTACTTGAACTCGATTGAATACATATACAACAGTATGAATAGATTATTTCTAGTAAATTTCCAGTAATCTAGCTTCAGTGATCATTGACCTAGCAACCTCTTGAATTGTTCTATTTTTCCTTTCAACAACTCCATTCTCCTGAGGAGTTCTTAGGGTAGATAACTATCTCTTTATTACATGCACTTCAAAAAACATATTGAGCTCATGGGATGTGAATTCTCCACCTCTATCAGATCTTAAGCATTTTATCTTCAAATTCACTTCATTTTCAACCATAGCCTTGAATGCCTTGAATCTATCTAATGCATTTGATTTCTCTCTAAGAAATGTAACCCATGTATATCTAGAATAATCATCAATTAAAATCATAAATTACCCTTCACCAAGTATAATTCACACTCTCATAGGACCACATAGATCTGTATGAACCAAATCCAATAGTAGATTATTCTCTTGATCTGTAATGATTTATTGCTTGCTTCCCAAACTGACAATTCCTATAAATAGCATTAACAAGTTTTGTAATTCTCAGTAAATCTCTCATAGCCTAAACAACACTAATACTTGCCAAGTTATCAAAATTCATGTGACACATTCTCCTATGCCATAACCGACTATCATTTATTTGAGTTATAAAGCATCATCCATCAACACCCTTAAGCTGATAAATATTCCCTTCATATTTATTTCCTATAACAATCAATGTTTTGGATCCTTTCTATATCTCACATTTCTCATCCTTAAACACAAGATCATATCCTTTTTTGCACATCTAACCAATGCTCAACAAATTATGCCTTAAACCCTTACATATTAAACATCGTCAGTATGATGCTTTCCATCAAAACTTATTGAACCTATCCCACATATTTTAGCACCAGTATCATCTCCAAACATAACCATACCTCCATCATATTTCTCAAGATTTACAAACTTACTCTTAACACCAATCATGTGATGTGAGCAATGACTAGAAACTACCCAAAAATTATTTTCTTGCTTAGCATGTAGGGTGGAGATAACCATACCTTCATTTTTCTCCTCCTCCTTCTCTGAGGACTTTCCTTTACCTATTTTTTTGAATTAGTAGAAGTAGGTTCATCCTAAATCGCCAAAAATAAGCATTCATTGTCATTTGGATCTTCATATTATGAATCTTCGTCTGAAATAATAGCATTCTCATTTACATGGTAAGCTCTAATAATCTTCTTTCCTTTCTTTTCTTTCTCATATCTTTGTTTATTTCTTCTTTCTCACATCTTTGTTTATTTCTTTTAGCTCTTTTTGGACACTTTGCAACATAGTGACCTATTTCTTCACAACTAAAGCACTTAAAGAGAAACTTACCTTCATACTAACCAGAGCCTTTTCTCATTCTTCTTACAAAGTTACCTTCTATTTCATCAAATTTTTCTTCATCCGGATCTTTAGTTTTTGTAGGTTTAAGAGTAGTCTTTTTTTTTCCTCCATTTCTTAGACTCGGCTTCCTCATCTCATATGATATCAAAAATCCTAACAATAGATCCTTAGTACAATTATTATAATCTATAGTTTTATCAATAACACTCACCTTTTTACTGTAAGCATCGAGAAGGGTTCTGATAATATTCTTTACAATCCTGGTTTCATCTACAGTAGTGCCAAGAGATCACATTCTAGCCACTACCTCATCCAATCTCTATACATAAGCTTTCAAATTTTCATCTTCGGACATATGTATAAGATCAAACTGTGTTTTCCAAATTTTGCAATTTCACCTCTTTAACTCTTTCATCACCATCATGTGCTCTTTCTAAAGCATCCCAAACTTCCTTAGTTGTCTTCAAATTATGAACCTTAATCAACTCAAAATGTAATAGACTATTCTTCAAGATGAAATTCACCTTATTGTTAAATTCATGTAATTTTATTTCTTCAAGTGTACTCGGACCATTAGCAGGAGTGTAAATATTCTTGTAAACTTTCTCCACATCATATCCGTAATACTCCAGATATTCTTCCATCAATACTTTCCAAATACCATAATTAGTTCAATCAAACCTCGGATAATCAAAGATCATTTTTCTAGCCATCTCAGACCTTCCTCAAGTGGTTAAGCTCTTCACCAAGGAACCAAGCTCTGATACCAATTATTGGATAGGACAACTAAGAGGGGGGAGGGTGAATCATTTGTCACAAATTATAACCTTTAATTCAATTACTAGAACTAATACATAAACTGCTTAAATGATTAATTATCAAATTCCAATGCAAAAACTCAAATCCAATGCACAAACACAATAACACCATATTTACATGGAAAACCCAATGAGGGAAAAACCATGGTGAGGATTAACTCACACTATAGAGAATAACAAAATCGATTACAAAAAGGCTCACTACCTAAGATAAGGCTCATTGCCTACAATAAGGACTCACTATCCAACATGGCTACAACCCAGAGGACTCACTACCATAAAGATACAAGGAAGAAAAATAATAATTGTTATAGAGAGACAACAATCCCAATGTAACAAAGGATTCCACCATAATCTTTGATCAAATTGCATGAATGATAGAGTTTTTCTTCTACTCACTACATCGAGAAACTTAGCATTAAGCTTTGTAATGATCTACCACACACATAACTCACACACACTTTCTGAATAGCAACAAATCCATGTCTACTCTTTCACTTATCTTCCTTCTTTCCTCTTGTACATTTTTCATTTCTAGCTCATCCTATATTCATACTATCTCCAACCTTGAAAATATGTAAAGTCAGCCATCCAACTTCAAATTCAAATTAGGTCGGTACCAAAACATCCTAGGGTGTAATTAGAATAAGGGTGAACCAAACACACACTTCACCAAGACCCATAATAGATCCAAACACTTCATCAACTTCAAAGATAGTGCTTAACACACAGCCATCCAAACCAATGTAAAACACATAGAAAAATTAAGCCTTAAACTTCTAGAAACCAAAAATATCTTCAATGAAATTAGAACATCTTATCTCTAGAATCGCAAGTCAAAAGAATTCATCAAAGATAAATTTGAACCAGCAAAATTTCTCTCAAGCCTCAGCCAAAACATAGGAAACCATAGTTCACAACTAGTGAACACAACTCAAACTTCTCAAAGAACCAATAGCCAAGAATCTGGATATAGCAACCTTCAACAATCATGACTAACATATATGAACCACACAACCATAGGGAAAAGTATTAGATCATCATCCTGAATACCCATAAACTTCCTTAATACAATTTTCTCAATATCCTCAACATATACAACCAACAACAACTAGTAGATAACCGGTTGACCAGTTGACATCAATGACAACACTTTCATTCCTTTTTACATTCTTGCAACACATAAATGTGTGTCAAAATCAATTGTGTAATTTTTACATGTTGAAGAATCACATTGTGTAAGCTCTTGTTGTGTTGAAATTATTGTTTTCCCTTTTTGTTCTTTACTGTTGTTGTTGATTTTCTATTCTCCCAAGAATGAAGGTGTGAAATCTAACAAACCCCAATCATCTTCAAAAATTTTTGATGTTGTTTCAATCTCTTATTGTGTAGTTGTTAGGGTTTCTATCTTTGAGGTTGGAATTATTTTTTTCAAATGAATTGGTGTTCCTTTTTCTACTTGTAAGCGAATTTCAGGCTCAAGATCAATTTCCACTTTGTACACCTTATTATCGTAAACACACTTCATTATGCGATGAAGAGTTGAAAGCAAAACATGTATCTCATGAATCCATGGTCTTCCTAAAAGAAGGTTATATGAAAGTTCATGAGGCATAACATGAATAGGATTCTATAAGGTAGCCTTTCCAATAGTAATAGGTAGATTTATCACTCCAAATGGTTTCTTTCCTATGTTGTCAAATCCTCGAATTGATAAGGAATTAGGTTGAAATTGTGACTTGCCTATGCAAAGTTTTTCCAAAAGAGTTACACTACATGCATTAAGAGCTAGTCCACTATCAACAAAGGTACGCTTAATTCCCACCATCTTGTAGATAGCTATTATCATGAATGCTTCATTTTTATTTCTCACTTCTAAGGGAAGTAGCTCATTTTGATGAAAGTTAATATCGATGTTAACCACCTTCATTCCCTGAATGAGAGTTGCTACATCAATTGGATTTGCACTAGGGGAACCACAACTTGCTGCAAAAATTTTTGAAGCATGGTGTGATAACTAGGTGAATTTTGAATAAGATCCCATAAGGAAATCTTCATGGGATTATTCTAAAGTTGTTCAACAATATCATACTCCTTGCCACTATGTGATGGTAAATGAGGAGCACTAGGCAATATAGGATTAGGCAATGGTAATGAAACGGGATTATTTTGAGGTTTTCTATTATTCCTTGTGTTATATGTATGAGCAACAATATTATAACTCAACTATTGCAAAACATTTTTCTTAGGTGGTTTGAGGATAAGGGCAGGTTTGTTTTAAACTTGTGGTTTTTGCGAGGGTGGATAAATGATAAGTTTAGGCTCAAGAGAGTATTTCAAGGTGTATATAATGTGCATAACCTCATAAGACTTATCCTTATTTTGATGATCTCTTAGTGAAGGGGGTTCTAATTTTACTTCATCTTCTTCATCTAAGGAATTATTGTTGTTAATGTTCTCATTTTCTTCCACCGTGATATCTTCCCTAGTAGGAGAGTTTTTAGGAGAACTAAAAACCAAATGTTCTTAACATTCAAGGATTGGTTCTTCTAGAATGACTTAATCACAAGTAGGGGAATGATCAATGGTTGAATTTTCTTGCCTATCAATGATGTCATTATCTTGTTCAAGTATTTTTTCTTCGTGACTTTCATTGGTTGTATTTTCTAACACCAAGGTATCTTCCTCACAACTAGGAGAGGTACTAGGAGAAGAACAAATGTAATTATCATGATTATCCATAATTTCATTCCTTTGTCCTATAATTTATTCCAAAATAGGATAGGTAGGGGAGGGATCATAAAGATGATTTTCATATATCTTAAAGTTTTGATCATCTAACACCAACATATCTTCACTTACACTTTCATCCTCTAGAACATTATCACAAGAGGTGAAGATATTGGGAGATGAATGTAGACTAGTTGACTTTCAATGGGTATGTGGTCATCATGATTACCTATGGTTTTTTCTTCTTATTCATCAATGTCTTGTTCACTAAGAGAGGTAAGAGGAGAGAAACAACTAGGACTCTCAAAAATCTCATTGATGTTCTTCTAACACCAGAATATCCTCTTCAAAAATAGGAGAGATATTAGGAGAAGAATGAATATGATCATTAGGATTGTCCAAGGTTGTACTCTCTTTCACTAAAACACTCTCATAGGGAGGGGATATGAAATTTTTCTTAGCATGCCTAGAAAGGTAAGGTATTAACATTGCTTGACCAAAAATGAAAAGAAATTTTAACCATCTCATGCAATGCTTTAAGAATGTAAATAATGCATATCCAAAGATGAACAATACTCTATCCAATGTATGCAAAACTTTAAGAATGCAAACAATGTGTATCCAAGAATGAAAAATACCTTTATCAAACTTATGCAAAGCTTTATGAATGTAAACATTGTATATGAAAAAGTGAAAATTACTTTTATCCATATTATGCAAAGCTTCATAAATGTGAACATTTTCAAATCTGATGATGCTTGTAATTGAAATGATTTCAAAACTGAGTATCCTAAATTGAAGTTTTTGTCCTAGATGCATAAAATAGATGTTCTTGAAAATTATAAAACTGATAGTATATGTTACTAGGAGGCTTAGGAATCACAAAAAAATAGTTTCAATCCCTGAAAAACTACAAGGTCAAATTCAATAGGGACTAAGATGCCAGTAAGGGCGTCTTTGTCTTGCTCATGAAATTTTGAACTTCTAGAAACTGGAACAAAAAGAAAACAATACAAACAAGGTTCTGAGCCCAAAACCCATAGAGGGACTAAGATGCCAGTAAGGGATTTTTAGTCCTAGTAAAGGGTTTTTTTTCATAAAAATAGAAAAATCTGAGTTGATAACAATGTTCCAAGGTTGCCTACTCAGGGACCTGATGTTTAGAAACAAAAAAATATGCAAGTGAATGCAAGAAAAAGTGACTAATGACAAGCAATTGAATGCAAAGTTGAATGCAATTTTTTTCAATTTTGAATACAATAACAATGTTCCTCAATGTAATTAGAATAATTAACAATGCACTTTTCAGTTGTTCAATGAGATAATATTATGCAAGAAAGAAAAAATGCAACCTATATGCACATTCACTAATGCAAATGTGAGAAACCCTAGATGCAATTTCACTAATGCAAGAATGAATGCAACCTAGATCTAGGACCTTATCAACTCCAAATCAAAAAATGAATGCCCAAAATGTCAGGATCGCCAAAATGATTAATTGGAAATGGATGCTTTATAGGACACCACTTTTCTCCAACTAATCATTCAAGGATGTCCTAGGGTCCCAAATTGGATTGACCATCAACACAAAGGTCAGTTAATTCTCAACAAGGGAGACCTAGGAAGGTTTCCTTAGGCTTTGAAGGGTTCACCGAATCACCACCAAGCAAAAGCTTCGAAAAGACAACATGATATTCGACTCACAAAACCTAATAATGCAAGCCAAATAATGAGTGCAGATGAAAAAATGAAGTAACAACAAGTTAGGATGTATGTACTTGAGAAGTTTGGAAATGTGATTAGGATTTTGGAAATGCAAAAATATTATCAAAATATGCCAGGGAGGCCAAAGATGCCTTTATTGTTGTCTTAGTCACATTGTTATTTTTTGGGGTAGATGTAGAATCTTCAAATGTCATAACAGAATCTCAAAGAACCTATGCAAAATACCACTTGGAGGACTAAGACACCCTTACTTCCAACTTAGTCTCGATTTGAATTTCTTCAACTTCAAAATGTGATCTTGAGGTTCAACATCTACACTTCCTTCTTCTCAGATCTCGGGTCCTAAAACCTCTAGATCTAGCCTATAGGTGGCTTTCCGTGAAGATGAAAACTTTGCAATACAACTTTGAAACTTTACAAATTTTTACTTCAAATGATCTTCAACCTAAATCTGCAAACATAAACACACAAGAGAGGAAAAACTTGTTGATTGTTAGTAAATGCGGGTTTTCCTTGGTCAAACCCCTTATTGGTAATTAAACCTTGGAATGAAATTAAACAATGAAGGGAAATTATGAATGAAAAAAGTGCTATGTTGCAACACACCAAACCCTTGTTATGAAATCTACAAACTTGTGTGAAGTGGCTAGCTTGAATGTAGATCTTGAATGCTTGATAGATCTTGACTTGAATTGCTTGCTTGAATCAAAACCCATCACAAATGCTAGCTCAAAAAAACACATGATGCAATAATATATTTGACATGATTCTTGAATCTTGATTATGACTCCAAATGCTTGATGAATTTCTTTTGAATTCTTTTGTGAACTTTAATTTTCTATTATGAATGCTCTCACAAAAGTATTGGGTGAAAATGAGTGAAAGAACCTTGTAGTTATACTTATCCATGCTCAATATCCCAAAATTACACCATAACAAGACAACATATGAAATCATTAATTAAAGGAGGTTGAATCATGCCAAGATTTGAGATTAAGTCTCAAAAATAACTTGAGGGGTACTAAGACGACCTAGGTGGCATCTTAGTCCCAAGGCTTGAAACTCGGGGCACAAAATCTAAAAAGGGGCCTTTAAGGTGCCTCTAAAATCAGGGTCCCAAGATCTTTGTGGGAAAAATACACCCTAGGTTGCATCTTAGTCTTGGTCTAAAAATCATGGACACAACCAAAATCATTAAATTATCATTTATCCTTTGATGTTTGTTGAGATTAGCCATAAAAAGATATAATTTATTAGGCTTTTGGATGCAAAATAGGACCAATTCTGACATAAATAAAGAAATGTGGGCCTAAACAAGTGTGAAAATGCAAGGGTATGCATTTTCCTACACTATAGATAAAATAATAAATATCCTCTTGGAGTTCCTAGATTCAGGAAATTGATTAATTAAAAAATTATATGGAAAAATATATGATGTGTAAAAGAGGTTTAAGAGGTGTAAGAGATATAAGAGGATTTAATTGTTATTCAAGTTACATGACCATAACTATGAAAGTGTTGGATTTTTTATATGGCTCATGATTTTGACTCATAGTTTTAGATATCACTTGGCGGTTTCTTGTTTCCTATTTTTTTATATAATGCAAGAATGGTATAGAGGTTTACAAGGTTCTTTTTTAGGTACCCTTATGCTATTATATTACTATCAATTAGAGGAATAAGTGGATTGTAATAGTGTACTCTATTTCTAGATATCAATATAATCTTGGGTATCTTTGGTGGTGGAATTATTTCTCACAAGGTTTTCTCCACATTTATCTAGTGTTCCTATGGTTTTTGTATTTATATTTCCTTCTCCAATGTTGTAACATTTTCTATGTTTTATCACATGTTTAATCAGATTGAAACACTTAATTGTTAATATCTCATTGTCTCATTCACCCTATATTCAACCTTTGGTATCAAAGGTACAACTTGATTTTAGAGAGGGACACCTTTCTTGTAGTGTTCTAGGTTTTTTTTTGGTTGTAATGGGAGTATTTATTTAGTAGTTTTGTAAATTTGAGTTTGGTTAAAGAATCATGGCAATAAAATCTTATTTAAATATTGAGAAGTGTAATGACTCTAAGTATGAGTTATAGATACAAAAATGAAGGATCTATTGAAGGAAAGTGATCAATGGAGAGTTTGGATAGAAAAATAAATCTTTCTTGGTTATGAAATGAAGACTATAAGAATTTGACAAGAAATACTAGTAAATAATAGGTTGTGTCCCTATAATTTCATCCTTCTAAATAGTTTTTGGGATACTATTGTATACAACTCAAGTGGATAAGGATAAGTGAACTCTATCAAAAAAATATTTTAGGAAATAAATTATTTGGAAAGAAAATTATACTCCTTGAAAAAGGAGGGAGACTCAGTAAATGAGCATATTAATGCCTTTTATTTTAATTTTAGTTCTATTATTATTTTAATTTAATTTTGAGTCAACCAGGAACTATAAATGTAAAGATTGATGAAGAGGATAAATGTATTTTATTAATTTTCTCTTTACTTGAATCCTCAAAGAACCTAATAGTTGTAACTAGTGGTGTTATTATATAGCTCAAGATGGATGGCATTGTTGCTACTTTTCTTTGGAAATAAATAATGATTTACAGGATTCGTTGCATGTTTGGGATAGAACCAAGGAAAAAGGTAGTAAGAAAAATGGGGGTAAGGAGATATCCAAATCAAAAGAATCATCTAAAAACCTCGGTAAGAGTGGAGTAAAATGTTAGAAATATGAGAAGTGGGTTCATGTGAAGAAGGAGCACAAAATATGTGATGATTCTTCTATAGATGAATCCTTTGAAGATAAAAATGATGCTTTGTTTATTTCTACTACTATTTTTAGTTATGACTCATCACTTATTGATTCAAGTGCCATGTATCACATGAATATTGGCAATGAGTATTTATCTCCTTATGGATATTTATCTTCTTGTAGGGCATATGATAGTGGTGAGATTTACTACGGTGACAATAATTTACATCAAATTATTGGCAAAGGGAGGGTAAAAATTATTTTCAATAATGGGAGAGAAAAATATTTCATAGATGTGTTGCACATTCCATGATTAGCATGAAATTTAATTTTGATTTCTATTATGAATTATGTTGGAGTGCATTTCATATTTGACGAGAATGGTTATGAGTTGGCTAGAGAGAATCAGTGCTTGCTAAGGGATCCCATTGTGATACTATGTTTACAGTTGTAGCATCTAAATAGTATAAATGTACCTATTTAGTTAGAAATTATAATTCATTTATATTTTGGCACCATAGGTTGGGCCACATCAACAAAAAATGGCCTAAGACCCTAGTTAATAAAAATAATTGGATGGTTTATCTAATTATTTTTTAGATTTTTATTTTTGTGAGCATTGTGTGTTTAAAAAACATAATAGAGTTAAGTATGATTCCTATAGCACTAGAGAAAAGAGATTATCTCATTGAGATTATTCATAGTGATGTTTTTGGTCTTATGGATGTTGCTTAAATTGGTGAATCTTATAGTTTTTTTTATTTTATCGATGACTACTTGCATTATACTTGGATTTATTTTATAAGGCTTAAGTTTGAAAAATTTAGCAGATTGAAAGATTATAAATTTATTGTTTAAAATCAAATGAATCAAAAATTAAAATTATTAATTTTAAATAATGGATGGGAATATTGTTCTAGAAAATTTCAAACTTTTGTAGACATGCAATTATAGTGAGATAAAAAAATAAAAATATATTACACAACAAAATGGCACAATAGAGAGGATGAACAACACATTATTGAGCAAAGTTAGAAGTATATTGAGTAGTACCTAGTTGAATCATTTTTGGGGGGTTGAGGCTCTAATTTTTTTAATTTGATGATAAATCTCCATGATATTATCTAGTTGATAAGATTTCATATGGAATGTGGACAAGTAAGAATTCCAATTTTACATATTAGAGTTTTTGAATTTGAAGCTTTTGTTTATGTGCCTAAAGAAAATAATTATAAATTAGATTTCAAGTTAAAAATGTGTTTTTTATTGGCTATGGTGATAATGTTAAGGGTTACAAGCTTTAGAATCATCTAACCTTGAAAATAATGTATTTCAAAGATGTGATTTTTAGGGAACTTAGATTTAATTCTAACTAGTACAACCAAAATAAAAAGAAAAGAAGACCATTCATTTTGAAACTCAAATTTAGAAAAGTGGGAAGATGTAAAGGTGGAAGAAAAATATGTTGTATAGAAGCATGTAGAGGAAGAAGATTCAAATTTAGAGAGTTCAAATGAAGAAAAAAAGGAGCCTCTTACTACACCCTCAATAATGTTCACAAGGAACATAAACTAGTTCAAGCTATAAGCCACTATATTTTTATTGTTTTTTATTTATCTTGTATTCATGATGAACCAAGATCTATGAAAAAAATCATTTCTTAAAAGGAGAATTAATAATGGATGGAATCCATGCAAGATGAAACAATGGCCTTGGATAGGTGTAAGACTTAGGATCTAGTTAGCTAATTGAGGGAAGAAAAAATATTGGTTGAAAACGGATTTTTAAAAAGAAATTGGAGAAAATGGATAGTTGAAAAGGTACAAAGTAAGACTAGTGGTAAAAAAATTCTCCCAAGTTGAAGGGAAAATTTTGATGAAACATTTTATTTTTTTTGTAAAACTAACTTCTATTAGATCCCTACTTTCTATTACTACTACTTGTGGTTTAAAATTAGATAAAATGGATTTTAAAACCATTTTTTAATTAGGGATATTGAAGAAGAAATTTATGAAACAACTTGACAATTTTATGGTAAGAAAACAAAACATGGTTTACAAGTTAAAATAGTTTGTGTATGGTTTGAAGCAATCACCTCAAATGTGGTATCAAAATTTGATTCTTTTGTATTTCAACATGGGTTTGTTAGGAGTGATCATGATCATTTTGTTAATTCAAAATTGATTGATGATAAATTATTAATCATTTTTTTTGTATGTTGATGACTTGATTTTTATTGAGAACACTAAAGGTATGATTAGGGAGCTCAAAACTTAGTTTTCTACTATCTTTGAAATGATGGGTTTGAGGGATACAAAATTTATTAGATAGATATATTATGCAAGTTTGGGTTGGAAAAATTCTTGGGATTAGTTAAACTAAGTGTGTTTAGACTATTTTTAGAATACTTTTCTATGTAAGACTATAAGCTAGTGAGTATTCCTTTACTTGTCAATGCTAAGTTAACTTTGAGTTGATTTCCTATATCAAATGATGGTTTAGAGGATACGTATAATGTTCCTTATAATATTATTTTTGTAGGTAGACTAATATATTATATGGTCTATACATGACCAAACATTTCCTAAGTAGGAGGATTTCTTTGTAGGTTTATATTTAAGCCTAGTAGATGGAAATAGAATTATCTAAAGAGGGTTTTCAAATATTTGTGAAGGACTTTCAATTATTGTATTTTCTTTCATGGAATTGAAGATGTGGGAAAGTTGATTGATATAGGGCTTTGTTGATTCAAATCAGGTTAGTAATTTGAAAAGAAAGAGGTCCACAAGTGGTTATATGTTCCCTTTGTTTGGAGAAGTTTTCAATTGAATGAGTAAGTGGCAACCCATAGTTACACTGTCCATTAAATAATATGAGTACATAGCTATGGCACATGTATGTAAGGAAGCAACATGGTTATAGAAATTATGTTCAAGAATTAGATTCAAGTGAAAATAATTCAAGATCAAATGGGATAATCAAAGTCTCATTTATTTGGTGAAGAACCCAAATTGTCATGCTCATATGAAGAATATTAATATTTAGCATCACTTTTTCCATGAGATGGTTGAGTGTGACAAAGTCATGATATATAAAGTCGACACTTTAGGTAATTTTGTATATTCTCTCACTAAGATAATGAGGACAAATAAGTTTTGTTGGTGCAAAGATTCTATGAGCCCCACCTCTTCTAGTAACTAATACATTTTTTTTTAGTTTTTGTGTATGTATTTCTAATACAAATTTCAAATGGGGGAATATTTGAATTAGGTGTTTCATTCACCTTACAAATCATGTCATTTAATTTATATTAAATTATGTAGATATTAAATAATATATAATCTCCAAATTTTATGGATTGGACAAATAGAATGCCCTTGTGAGGGTGGGTACATTATTTATTTATTATTTAATCTCTAGTATACTTAGTATATTATGTAATAAGGCATAAAATACATAGGTTACATTGAAAATTTCAAAATTGAGAGTTATAGAGCATCTTCTCAATTTGGATGTTATGAAAAAAAATTGAACATTGTCATGCAACACCTAGATTTGGGAAATTGGTCAATTTGACTATTATTATAGAAGCTATGATTCATAAGAGAGGTGTAGTATATGTAAGAGGAGTTACTTATTAATCTAGGTTTCTTAACAATGAGTATGGGAGTATTAGATTTTTCTATGGTTCATGGTTTTGACCCATAGTTTAGAGATGCCAATTGGTGGTTTCTTATTTTTGATATTTCTATATAACATATGCACATGATAGAGATTTTAAAGGTTCTTTTGAAATTACTCATATGTTATCAAATAATTGATAGTTAGAGGGATAAGTGGATTCTTCTGGTATACTCTATTTTTAGAGATTGATACAAGCTTGAGTTTCTTTGGTGGTAGATTTTTTTTCTTGTAATGGTTTCTACATGTATAGTTGGTATTCATATGGTTTACATATTTATATTTAATTTTCCATTATTTTATTAAATTTAATAAATTATTACCTATCTAATTATATTGAAACACTTAATTATTAACATTCTTATTATGTTAATCACCTTGTCTTCAATAGAAAACCCTTAAGGAGGCTTGGTTAATAAAGAAGCCTTCATTATAGTATATTAGGGTTTTTGGTTGTGAAAAATATGCACATGTATCTAGAGAAAGATATCTAGGTTGGATTTCAAAGTAAATAAATTTATCTTCATCAAGTAAAATGAGGGTGTGAAGGGATACAAGCCTTAAAATATTGAGATGGGAAAGAGAGTGTATGTACAAATATTAAATATCCTAATCCTTTAAAATTGAATTTGATAAGACATTGGCACAAAAAAAAATACTATGGAGAATACACTTGAACCTACACTAGATATATAACAAGGACTTGATGAGGAGGATAGTATAGAGAGTAAACAAAAAGGATTTAGAGGAAGAAGAAAAACCTCATACCTTACTTGTGAGGATGTTCACCCAACATGAAAAACAACCAAAAAGGTATAGCCCAACTAATTTTTATTGTATTTTTATTTTATCTATTAATGATGATGAGACTAAAACTATGAAGGAGACAATGAAGTCTATAGACATGAAGTCCTAGAAAAGGGCCATGGTTAAGGAGCCAATTGCACTAGAGAAGAACAATACAAGATACTTAGTGAAGCTTCCTAAGGA
The DNA here is from genome assembly GCA_007115665.2 of Sequoiadendron giganteum. Classification (NCBI taxonomy): domain Eukaryota; kingdom Viridiplantae; phylum Streptophyta; class Pinopsida; order Cupressales; family Cupressaceae; genus Sequoiadendron; species Sequoiadendron giganteum. Next base: position 458,488,497 of record CM021108.1, read on the forward strand.
TAGGAAACCTATTGTATTTAAATGAGTTTTAAGAAGAACTTAGTTAAAACAATAATATTTACAAGTACAAGGCAAGGTTATTGGATAAGGTCTATTCCCAAGTATAGGGATTTTATTTATCTCCTATTGTGAATCTCATATCTATCATATTTTAGTATCTACTATTATGTTTGAACTTGAGATTTAAGAGAAGGATATTGAGACAATTTTCTTGCATGTAGACTTGGTTTATGTGACGAATTTAGAGCACCTTATGGTGGGGTAAGGATGATTTGTCTTGTAAGTTGAAGAAATGTCTCTATGGACAAACATAATTCATTTAGATGTGGTATCAAAATTTTGGTTCATATATTTTAAAGTTGGGATTTGTTAAAAATAACTTAAATATTTATATTTATTTTAAACAAGATGGTTATTATTTTAATATTATTTTCTTTATGTTGATGACATGTTCTTTAGTAATCATAAGGATATGATTACCTAGATCTTAAATATCAATTTTTTGTATAGTTTTATATGAAATGTTTGGTGGTAGCTAATTTTATCTTAGGATGTTGATTGTGAGGGATAGAGTGAACATAAGACTTTGATTATTCTAAATATGTATGCCAAATTTATTTTACAATGGTTCAATATAAAAGTGTCACACCCTTAGCCCATAGTATATTTGGATCTAGGTGTATAACCACTTATGACACACTTTAAAAAACATATTTTTTACTAGTATTTATTTTTGTAGAATGACATAATTAGGATGAAGGGGTTTTCCCCTATCTAATTATATAAATAAACGAGGGTAAAGGATCCCCCACATCATCATATTATGAATTGTATTATTATATAATATTGTGGGAATTTCCTCCTTAAAGTGGCTTGGTTATTCGACAATATTTTCCACCATATTATTTTCTATATATGTGGCCCTATAATAAATTCACTACAAGTGGTATCAAAGTGATGATTTGGGCCAAGTGTATTTTTTTTACCATACCTTTCAAATCCTTATAAATTTTATAATAAAATTTTAGGGAATCTAGGAATATAAAAATGAAATCTATAGTTTAAAATATAGACATCAATAGTAAATTTTGAGAGAGTTATAATGATTATTATTTTTTTCATTATTCAATATATAGGTCACAAATCACATTTTTTCAATATCTTGACATTTTCAGAAAGCTAAAAATATTGTGGCTTAGTTTTTTGAATTTTTATATTTAAGGCATGTCATAATATAAAAAAAAAATTGTTCAAGGTTGGGAATTAGTATTATAAAATCTCAACATGATAGGACCACAAACTGTAGGTTAGAGTGGCATAGGAGGGATCGCGAGCAAGGGTCAAGGATGAATAGGAGGAGTATTATAGTGTGTAGTGGAAGGAGTAGGAAAATTATAAAGAACAAGGATAATATATGGATAGGGTGGTGAAGGAGATTGAGTTTGGGATATGAAATGATTTTTGTTATTAGTTAAAAAAGGTGTTGGAGAAGGTTGTTAGGGTCAAACTAAGGGACTGCGTAAATGTTTAGAAAGAGGTGGAGGATGACTATGTTGGAGTGGGGGAAGAGAATGGAACTAATCCATAAGATGTAATGGAGAAGGAGCGTCATGGTTTCTAGGATGGGATTTTCATGGGGAAAAGGAGGAGATTGAACATAGGGAACTTGTAGAGGTTAATTGGTGGAGATAGATGAAAGGGGATCATAAAAATTATAACCCCATTTATTGCTAGAGAAGTGGGATCATAGGTATTATGGTACAAATATTTTAAGAAGGATCATGAGCATGGTAATGAGGTTTTTTCTCCACATAGATTCTATATAATTCATATATATTATTAATACATTGATGCAAAGTAGTTCTTAATTTTTAAATAAAAATGGTCCATTATGAAGTTTACATTGGTGTGAGTAAGAATATTAATGATAGAATCATTATGGATGAACTTGATGTTAAAATATTGTAGTCATAATATTATAGAAAATAAACCACTTTACTCACATAGATAACACAAAAATATGTAAATAATATTAATGTTTATTTGGGGTTTTACAACATATTATGCAAATGCTTATAAATATTTACACTCCCATACAAAATCACAAAAACTCCCTAAAATACCTTTTGGGAAACTAACTCCCAACTAATTATTTATTAAATATAACACTAAGTGCTTTTATCTGAATATATAAACCTTAATTTTGCAACACCCCTTAAGATTGATGTTATAAATTAAAATATAAAAGGAAAGAATGGAAACACTAAAACATGGACGAATTGCAATGGGCCATCTAAATATATATGGAAGAATCTCCACAAAATCTCTTTTGGCATCTAGAACACACTATGTTGGAAGTTTGAAGAGTTTGTCATTGATTTGCTTGTTGGAAACATGAGCATGAGATACACAATGTGAAGATATAGTGTTGTCAAGATCTCAATATTGTGGCTTGGTATGAAGATTGATGTGTAGACTGATTGGTGAAGCATGAGTGTACATGAAGATGATAATCTAGTGCATAGTTGCAAGAGGTTTTGATCCAGTGTAGACAGTTGAGTTGAAGAATTGGCTAAGTGTCATAACAGAGTTTTCAATGTACAATGTATCTGTTTTTTTGGTCTGCATTGGTATAGCTTGAATAATTTTGCTCTATGTTTCTAAGAATTTTTTTTTGGATGTTAGAAGATTCTAAATCAAAAATTTTATGCCTTTTGGCCCTTTGGTGTAAAAGTTATGAGTAAAAAAATATAGGGTCTTCTAGTGACAGTATTTCCAGTGCAGAATGTATGTTTCATTTAGTTTGCATCTCACCGTGAAAGAATATTTGGTCTTGTTGATCTATGGGGGTGTTTATAGGTGTCAGTAGCATCTAATTTCCAAGTGGAATGAAGTTTGGAGTTTTGTGTTTTGGTTTGAGGATGATCAGTTGGATTATTTTGATGTTAGGTCTCCAACACTATTGACCTAATATGTTTAAGGGTATACAGAGTTTTAATGATTTTTTATGCATTATGTGGGAGCTATTATAAGTCCATGATGACCTATTTGGATGTGTTATGAGTTTTGATTATGGTGTGAAGTATTTTTTAGGCCGACAAGTTATTATTTTGCATGATACATCTAATTAGGCTGACCTAATTAATGTTGCTAGAGTTTGTGAATATAATAGGTGTAAATGCAAGAAAATTTTTGGGTTGAATTGTGATGATTGAGTTAAGAGTGTGAATTCCTAAGAAGATCATGAAAATTTGATACAAATCATATCGGAGTATTATATTAGAGTATAATGAAGTGTTTTGATTCTATATATTGAGCTTCAATAGAACTATGTTTCTTGCATATTGTAGATGCATTTGTAGTAGTTCAAATCTTGGCAGTGAGCGACCCCTCTCTTATATTTCTCTTATCCTTTGGATAGTCAATCCATCAAACATTGAGTACATCAGACAGTGAGTCCACTTGGAAGTGAACCTTTCTATAATATCTTATAACTAGTTATAATATATTGTGAGCTAATTCTCACCATGGTTTTTCCCTTTTTGGGTTTTCCATGTAAAAATATAATGTCTATGTGTTAAATGATTTGATGGTTTCTTTCCTTACTACAAATTTATTATGATGCTTGGAATTAATGTTTAAATGCTTAAGTGGTCAGGGGCCCTAGCTCAGTTGGCTAAATCTTTCCTGTTGTAGGAGGTTGGTCATGAGATCTAATCTCCCCCACCCCCGTGGTACCAGAGGGTGTGTCGCTCCAGCATCATCGGTCATGTTAAAAAATTTTACCAAGTGCACTTCAATTTATAGAGGGTTGTGCTACCCGATTCCTGTTATCTAAAAAAAATATTTAAATGGTTAAGTGGTTTTTAGAGAATACTAATTCACCCCCCCTTAGTATTTCGGGTGTTCAACAATTGGTATCAAATATCGGTTCCTTCAATTGGATTAATCATTGAGGTAGACCTTGGAGTTGAACACATGGCCACAAGGAAGTAACCTACTCCTCTAGAAGAAATTCCTACCATAGGATTTACAAAAGAAGACTACATTATTAATATGGAAGGAGAAATCAAATCTACCTTGGATGATTTGAATAAAGCAGAATCTGAGAACAGAGATCTAAAAGAGTATCTTAGTGATGTAGATGAATGCATAAGATATTGAGAGAAAGAATCAAGAAATCCATAGATAGGATCAAAGAATTCAAGCAATCAACTGATATCATTCCTAGCCTAAAAATTTAGATTGAAGAAAGTAAAAGAGTTGAAGACTACATGAATGCTAAGTTGAAAGAAAAATATAAATAATGCTCAAATGTTGAACAATAAGTTGTAACCTTGGGATTAGATCTAGAGAAAACAAAGATTCAAGAAGATAAATTCAAGATGAGCTTTACAATGCTTGATGAAATGATTAGAAATCAGAATAATTCTTATAAGGACAAAGGTGGATTATGCTTTGAAAAAGGAGAAATTTCAAAGACAGATCAATCTCCAAAAAAGACTAAAAAGAAGATTGAGGACAAGAAGAGCAATGGAAAGTAGGTCCAGAATCAAAGGAAAGACTTCAAAACACCACCAATTAGACAACCAAATACACAAAGGTACCCATGTTTTAATGGTTTTTTTTATTCATGTAATAAATTTAGACATAAGGCTATGGAATGTAGGAGAAGAATGAATCAAAATGTTTCATCTTTTCTCGATTAGTGTTCTACATCCAAAAGATTCGGTTGTAAGGCTAGTGAATGTAGAAGTAAAATGATGAATGGAAATAACAATGGTATGAGGTTTCAATATTTCAATGGCTACTATCATGCATGCAATGGATTTGGGCATAGAAATAATCAATGTAGATCCAAAATGGGTGGGATTAAGCTTGTTCAAAATGTTATCACTTGTTACAATTGCAATAGACTAGGACACATTTCCAAAAAAAATCAAAAGAAAGGATGTGAAGAAGAATAATCTAATAAAGAAGAATGATCTAGTGAAAAACTATGATCCAATAGAGATGAAGAAAGAGATGGAAAATATCTAGAGAAAGAAGGAAGATAGTGATACTAAGCTTGAGTTTGCATCATCTGGTGTAGATGTTTCCTCCAGAAACTAAGTATAAAGCCTTGTCTTAGGGTGAGCATTAATAGAAGATCCTTTATCCCTTGCCAGATAAATGGTGTTGATGCTTCAACACATTGTAATAAGGTGTAGGTTGACATGGTTAACCTATTGGTGAAAGAATTGGTGGAAAATATTGAGTTGCAGAAAGATTGCAAAGCATTTAAAGTTGACTATGCATACAGTTAGGGTTTTTACCAACTTTTCAAAATGTGCATTCAATGTGAATTAAGTTAGTTCAAATAGGTTTATAAGTGATTTCATATTAAATATAAGTCATTTGAAAATGAGAATTTGAGGAGAGAAGAGTAGTGAAAGAGTGAGGTGAAGCATTTCAGGAGTTCTTACACATGAAACCCTAATCAAAAAGTGTTCAAAAGGTATTTATAGACTTCTATCTTGCCCTAATTTTATATAAGTGTTTGTAAGTGTTGGAAAATGTATAAACCATAATTATTTGATGTAGTGGATCGTTCCCATCCTAAATTAAAATGGAATCTCAATAAATATCTTATGGATGATCTGAGATCAAGTGTTTTCACACATTCCATATGGTGTTTTGCACACAAAAAATGTAACGATATACGTGTATGCAAATTGGAAGAATATGAAAACTCTAAATTGGGTGATGTGTGGGTTAATAAACTCACCAAAGATGAGTTTGAGCTGAAATCAAAATTTGAAAGCTTGGTGGAAAAGAAGCTCGAAGTGTGGAACTATTTCCCTAATGTTTTCCATGATGATGCTTGGGTAAGGTATGCCCTAAGTAGAATCCATGATAGATTCATCTAATTGGATATACATCACATGATCAACCAAAAATAAATTAGGATTTTTATGGGTTTATGTTCAATCAAACCAGATCCGATGTTCAAATCAGTGAAGAATAAAATGGTGATGGAATTAGCTAGTACAAAGTGTGATAGAAGAGCCTTGACAATAAAAGACATCAAAAATTTGGCAGTTAATTATGCCTCAATGGTGATCAAATACAAGGTATACTTCGCTAATAAAGAGAATTCAGTGTTCGCAACTACCATTAATACTACCTATGAGATGGTTTTGAAGGGTGAATATTATGATTTGTGTGAGTTTTTGAGAGCACAATTGATTGAAAACTTGCAGAAGACTAAGGACCCAAAGTACCCTTTCAATTTTGGTACCTTGATCATCTATTTATTGTTTTACTTCTTAAATGAGGTTCTCAAAACTAAGAATATAGTATGGTTGAAGGATAGACCTATGGCACATCAAATTAGAGACCACCTAAGGAGGTTAGGTGATGTGGATGCATAAGAAGAAGCATTATGGGGATTCTTTAAAACCTTTCAAAAAAACATGTAGGCCAAAGAAAGGATTCCCCAAAGCATGATGGAAAAGTGCAAGAATGATATCACCTTCTTGGTGACAAAAGACTATTACATTATATAGGCTATTGAGCCTAGGATTGTTTGGATTCTAGAGATGGGATATGAGATAACAGAGGAAGAAGTTACTAGTTCAATAGACTTCATGTTGAGAAAACCCAAAGACGCATCTAAGGAAAGATATGGAACATATCAGGAGAAGTTTATGGAGGTGCACATGCAGTAAAAGGAGAAATATATAAAGAAATATATTGATAAAATGACTGTACGGGTTGTAGAGATGATGGGCCTCACAAAGAGCAAGTAGAGAAAGCCAAGAGCATGTCTAGCCCTCCGAGAGATACATCCAATTCAAGAAGATCTAGTAGAACATCTACCCCATTTTTGGTTTCCCCCAAGTCTCGAGACTATGCCATCAGCCAATGGAACAAAGAGAAAGGATCTTAGTATTGTAGCAAAGCAGCAAAGTATTCCTATGAAGGAAAAGGTAGCCCTGACAAAGCAACAAGGAGCTCCTCAAAGGAGAAGAGTAAAGATAAAAGAAACAAGATAAAAATACTTGGGAGTAAATGTAGATGATGAGGAGGAAGAAGAAGAAGGAGCACAGTTGGTCTAGAAAAGGAAATTTGAAGTGTCACAAGGAGAAAAAAGTACAAACAAAGGAAAATTTGACATAGTGGACACAAATAGTGAAGCAGAATTGGAAAAAGAAAAGGAAGGATATAGAATTTAGATTAGAAAATAAAATAGAGTCCAACAAAGGAAAGAAGTCATCAGAAGACAAGAAAAATAAAAAGAATAAGACTCTGGTATATAAGCATATTCCTATGGGGTTAGATGATTTGTTTAATGGAATTGTAGAGCATGAAATGTTAGAGAAAAATGCTACATTGTACACCACTGTGAATGATACTGATAAGGAAACAATAAAAGAAGCAATTTTCAAGTATATAGTTACCTTCGAGGTTAACATGAAGAACATAGAAAGTTAGTTTCCAAAAGAATTAAGGAATGTATTATATGATAGAAGATGGGAAGCCATCAATGATGAAGCAAAGTTGAGATCTTTTTATTTGGAAAAGGGTAGTTCCATATTATCTGATGAAAATAAAGCTACATCGGCTCAGTTATACAATAAGGAGTTTTGAACCAAGAAAATGGTAACTACCCTCATGAGAAAATGTCATAATGATCTTGAGAGGCTCCGAAAAGAAACTATGGAGAATTTTTCCAATCTGGCAAAGGATTTAGGCATGGGTCTACACAAAGAAAAGAAAGTACATGATGGTATGTCTACTCTAGAAGTTAATGTATTAGAAGAAGCATAATAGGAAGATGCTTAACATGATCATGGATCAGAAGAGATAAATGTATAGAATGATACCCTTCTAGATGTGGAAGAGAACAATGCAGAAGGTGATATCTATGATGCTCCTCTAGTAGGAGAAAATATTATTGCTAAAAAGAATGTTGAAGAATCATAGGAGGATACACCTATAGAACATAACTTCCCCTCCTCCAGAACCTAAAATGAATGTTGAAGAAGTAATACAAGATAACCCAAAGATGAATATGCCTTGAAATAACAAGGATCAATTAGCTAATAATGAAAAGAAGGATGAGGAAGAGCCTGAAAATGCTAAGAAGAATAATGAAGAAAAATCAAAAAGCAACATTGGTGACAAGGAAAAGGCTTTGGAAAAGAAAGATACATAAGATACTGTCAAGATTGTAGGTGAATATTTTGGTGCCTCTAGAGATTCATTAAAGAACCTATTGAATATGAAGCTCCTATTCTAGCCTATTGTGTTTGCCCAGCTATTACAACTTCCAATGCAACAAGGGAAGGTCAATATGGATAAGATATCTCCTTTGCATAAATTATATTTAGGTGATGCATTCCATGCCTCTAGCCAGAAAGAAATATTGCAAACACATCAGAAGAGTGCAAAGCTTATTGGTGAAGTAGTGAAGGTGTTGTAGGAGAGTATACCTGGTGCAAGCATTGATAATTCAATGTTCGATATGGAAAATTTGAAGCTTTTACTTGATTCATTCAAAGACTATTCTAGTGGGATGAAGGAGAAACTAGAGAAGGAGATTGATAAAAATATGAATGATAAAAGGTTGATGGACATAATGGATAAATGTGCTACTACACATAAAAAAAATTAGGACAACCTTAAAGATGTGCAAAATTGCATTGTGGAAGCTAAGGTTTTATTCCAATTTTGCATGAAATGGCCCAATTCCACAAAAATTATTAAGGATTTGATGGACTCTATTGAGTCCTAGATTGATAAGGAATTTGGTTCCTATGATCTGGTGGATGATGTAGATGGGAGCACAAGGTTAGCAATTGAGAACCTGCATGAACAATTCTTCTAGCTACATGAACAAAAAGAAAAAATAATAGTGTAGTTTGGAGATATTAGAGAGTTGGTAAATGCAAAGTATAGATTTTTATCTAGTAATCTAACAAATTTTGAGAAGACAACAAGGATGAATCTGGTACCCAGTACTTTGAATGATGGAGCATAACTCCGCATATGGAGTTTGAATCATAGAGCCACATACTTGGCCTAGCAAAGAAAGGATTGGAAGAAGGCAATAAATATTGGAAAGCGCACCTTGCAAAATTGCAGGTGTCAAAAACTTCTTCTAGTTAATCTATATTTCCTTCATTTTATGCATTTCAGATTTCATATTCAAACTTCATTGCATATATGTGCATGTTACAGGATAGTGTCTGAGTACAATTTTTCATCTACTAAATGATGGATAGCACTGTTAAGGGGGTTGGTCAAGATTTTGAATTTTTTTTACTCTCATTCATACATGTATATATCAATCAGGGGGAGTATGTATGTAATCTAGTAAAAAGTTTGTTGATAATGTAAATGCAAGTATATACGAGTGATGGGAAAAGGGGAACAAAGATTAGGAAATTTGTGTGCGCCCTTTTCCCTTGATGTCAAAGGGGGAGAAGATTTGAGAAGAATTTTGCATGTTGCCATCGATGAAAAAGGGGGAGATTGTTGGAAGTTTAAAGAGTTTGTCAATGATTTTCTTTTTGGCAACATGAGAATGAGATGCACAGTGTGAAGATACAGTGTTGTCATAGATGTCAACATTGTGGCTTGGTATGAAGATTGATGTATAGATTGATTGGTGAAGCATGAGTGTGCATGAAGATGATGATCTAGTGCATAGTTGCAAGAGGTTTTGATTCGGTGTAGATAGCTGAGTTCAATAATTGGCTAAGTGTTAGAACAGAGTTTTTAGTGTACAATGTCTTTGATTTTTTGGTCCATACTGGTATGGCTTGAAGAATTTTTCTTTATGGTTCTAAGACAATTTTTTGGATGTTAAAAGAATCTAAATCCAAATTTTTATGCCTTTTGGCACTCTGGTGTAGAATTTATGAGTAATAGAATATAGGGTCTACCAATGAGAATGTTTCAAGTGCAAAATGTATGTTTCATTTATTTTGTATCTCACCATGAAACAATTTATGGTATTGTGGATTTGTGGGGGTGTTTACAATATCAGTAGCATCTAAGTTCCAAGTTGCGAGAAGTTTGGAGGTTTGCATGTTGGTTTGAGGAAGATCAGTTGGCTTATTTTGATGTTAGGTCTCCAGTGGTGCCAACCTAATATGTTTAAGGGTATGTAGAGTTTTAATGAGTTTTGATGTGTTATGTGGGAGCTATTATAGTTTTATGATGACCTATTTGGATGTGTTATCATTTTTTATTGTGTTGTGAAGTATGTTTTGGAATGACAAGTTATTATTTTGTATGATAAATATAATTAGGTCAACCTAATTGATGTTGCAAGAGTTTGTGAATTTAATAGGTATAGATGCAAAATCATTTTTGGTGTTGAAGAATGATGCTTAATTGTGTGAATTCCTAAGTAGCGCATGTGAATGTGATGTAGAGTAGAGCAGAGTGTTAGGAATGGAGTATCATGAAGTATGTTGATTCTATATATTGAGCTTCAATAGAATTGTATTTCCTATATATTGCAGATGCATTTGTAACAATTCAAATCTTAGCAGTGGGCAACCCCTCTCTTCTATTTCTCTTATTTTCTAGATAGTGAGTTCACTAGATAGTGAGTCCATCAGACAGTGAGTCCACCTAGCAGTGAGCCTTTTGTAATATCTTATAATGGACTATAATATATTATGAGCTAATCCTTATCGTGGTTTTTCCCTTTTTGGGTTTTCCACTTAAAACTCTAGTGTTCATGTGTTATATTCTTTGATGGTTTCTTTCCTTACTAAAAATCGATTATGATGCTTGGAATGAATGTTTAAATGGTTAAGTGGTTTTAGAGAATACTGATTCACCCCCCTCTCAACATTTTGAATGTTCAACACACTACTCAAGTCCATGCAATTATCCTAACTAACCACCAAATCTTCTTATAACACTCCAAACTACTCATTTTTGGTAAAATATTTTGATTATCTAATGATACCTATGAATTTACATACTCGTTATTTACAAGTATACCACACTTCCTATGAATCAAAACACACTCAATTATCCATAATAAAAAGACCTAACCAATTTTGAATTGAGACATACTTTACTATCCACATTAACAGTCCATGTGTGGATTAGGGCATACTCAATTATCCATACATTATAAAATTTCCAAGCTACCCTTGCTTTATGAAGGGATGCAAAAAATATGATTCTTCTTATGTAAGGTGCCATCTCTGAGAGACAAGATACCTTGAGATGATAATATTCCTCCAACCTACTCTATAACCTACTTAGATCACTTTTATCTTATCCTTTAGATGTGGACATAAAAATTTGAAAAAAATGTTAGATGTCGCATTAACAATACAATCTTTGAGTGCACATGAAATATGTATATATATAATAATTTTCAAAAGAAGAATGGTGTCAATTTCAACCAAGAATGTACCGATTAAATTACAATCATTTTTACATTATTTACAAAATAAACATCTCATGTAAATTTTATGAAAATATATACTCATTAAATTTTATCCTTAAACCTTCCATATACTATCTATAGTGTAGGAAATTGTACACCTTTATAATTTCACACTATGTTTGCATCCCCTTAATTAATTGGACTTAATTAAGCTTCTAATTGACTAAATTATGCATTCCAAAGCCTTATTATTCTTGTTTTCCAAAAGGGAAACCTATATTAAACAATTGACAACATTAATTCAAACACCTTGGAAATTATGTGTCCTAGATTTTGGTCCTAGGACCCATTCACCAAAGGGCGGATGGGTCCCCTTTAAGTGCCAAGACTCAATTTTTAATGTATTTTTAGCAACATTTTAATGGTTCAAATTGAAGTTTCAAATGTTGGCTTATGGAATCTATTTTTTGAGAAATTAAATGAACACCTATAAATGCATGGTTATTTTATCAATTCAAATCTCAGCATTAGAACACACTTTATGAGAGAAATCCTCTAGAAAATATTTTTCAAGAGCATTGAAGATTAGATTTATCTATCTACAACAACAATCAAGATTATATCATCATGTCAAATTTCATGTGTGTTCATGTCATGTTTTAGAGCTAACATTGTGATGTAGGTTTCAAGCATTCAAGCATCAAATCAAGAAAATGAATCAATCCAGTTCATGCAAGATCTATACCTTAGAGAGATGTGTTAGACTGCAGCCCTCTAAGGGAATCCATTAAGGGTTTGGTGAGTTGTGAAATAACTTTTTAAATTCATCAATTCCTTCCATTTTTCATCATTTCATTATTAAGTTTTAATTACCAACATGGGGTTTGACTAAGGAAATCCCCCATTCACCCAAAAACAAACATTTTTCTTCTCTTTGTATGTGCAAGTTTACAAGTGAAGGACTGAAAGTGGATCAAAAGAGCATTTTTTGAAAGTTGTCATCATTGTTGTCAAGCTATGGAAACTCATCTACAAGTTTTATTTCCAGCTTCTTGACAGTCAAACTTGGAGGAATCAAAAGCTTAGATCTAGGATCAAAGGACTCCAAAAAAAAATTGGACCCCTGCACTATGACCCATTTTCCCTAAGGTGAACCAGTCCTACTAAAGACCCTAAAACCTACTTTTTGGCACATGTGCACACCATTCAGCCCTTCTCAGATCTGCCAAAAAATTGTCATTTCTATTTTTTTTATCATAGAATTTTGTATTTCAAGTATTAGGTCATATAGTTTAGTTAGTTAATGCATTTTAAATCATCTCCCAATATTGTAAATCAATCATTTTTGTCATAAGAAAAAAATAGACCTTCCTAATAGGGTTGACTCACCTCAAGGTTGAAATTCAATCCTATCCTTTGGAGATCTCTTGTTTCTAATGAAATTAGGGAAAGTGTAAGTGTGTGTTCAAACCTTTAGGTCATTCCATCATTGAAGCCCTCATACACATGCATTACACACCGCCACATACATACATTTTTTCTTTATTTCATTTTGGTGAACCAGACATTGTGCATCACAAATTCTGATTTGGAAGTCTCTAATGTTGAATGAACAAGACAAATGAGAGGGGGGGTGAATCAACAGTATCTAATCAAAACATCAAAACCCTCAACAATAATTAGATCCACATGCATTCATTGAACTCTTATTCTATTATAATGATTAAACATGAAATGCAGATAACAAAAACTTAAATCACAACACCATACACAAGAGAACGCCAGATTTATATGGAAAACCCAATGAGGGAAAACCATGATGAGGAATAGCTCATGATATAAGTAATAGCAAAACTAGTACAAAAGGGATCATTGCTAGAATAGGACACATTGTCCAAAAAGGCTTACAACCAGGGCTCACTACCATAGAAAGAAATAAAAGAAGATAGAAGAGAAATGTTACACATAGAACACTTTCTCAATACAACAAGGAATCCACCACAATGCTCCAACACTTTTGCAGTCTTGCATGAAATATTTTAGACACCTTCAGCTCACTGCCTTCAAGAATCCAAACACTTGAAATCCATGCTCTACTCAAATTCAAATCACTCACATCACTTGCATTGATCTCACATTTATCTTGCTCTCTCTTGATTATTTCTTGCATCTCACAACAACTCCACTCTTATTTATACCATCCTCAACTTCAAAAACCTTCTCCAAGGTCAAAAACTATCTGTTATACTTTACAAATTCAAAATAGGTTGGCACCTAAATATTCCCATGGTGGATAAGAATTAAAGGGGACCAAAAAAACACTTAATTGAGACCCAAAATTAAGTCTCACATGTCATGCTATGATTCTATTAATACTTGAACATTTTTGAATGTGGTGTAGACACCAATCAGTTGTTACCTGTGAAAACACATTAAACATTAAGTACATGCTTTCGAGGCTTCCAATACACCTAACCACAACTCCTCTTGACACAAGAAAGAGAAAAAACCATTAACTCTCATTCAAAGACACAAGTCTTGAAAAGAAACTACAAAGAAATGTGGAGCAAATACATTTATCCTCAACACCTTTGTACAACACTACAAAACCAGTTCACATACTAGTGAATACAACTTCCTCTCACCAACGACCTAGAACCTAAAATTTTGATTATACCAACCTCTAAAAAAATTAAACAACATATAAAATCCACATAGGCATAGCCTCAATATAGAAAAAACACATAGCATAATACCAAAGCACACTATGAACACTTGCACAACACTTTTTAATCTATTTATCAAATTTTCTCAAAAGCACCTGGAAACCAAGTATGGGAGACATCATCTTAGCTCATTAATTCATTCCAACTCATCTTCAGACACTACAATATAAATATGGCTCCATGTACTCACAACACTTCCTCAATATCTCAACTACACATGCACAACCTGCAACAACCTGTTTTCCTCTTTTTCACAATTTTCTCAATATCCTTGATATCTTCATCATGCAACAACTTCCTTAACACATAGTTGACATCAATGAAAACACCAATTAGTAGAATTCCTATTGAAATCAATTAAAACACCTTCATACTTTCAAAAATCTCCCCTTTTTCATTGACAGAAACACATGATGTGAAAAACCATCAAAGACAACACAACAGTTCTGAACACACTTTCTTTTCTCCCCTAAATGATTTTTCAATATACACAACTTTCTCCCCTTGATACCTTGCACTTTTTCACATGATAATTTCTCCCCCTTTGACATCAATGGAAAAGGATTAAAAAAATTTAGTGTTTCCCCTTTGAAACTGAACCAAAATACCTAGTTTGAATACTCCCCCTTAGGATTACACCCAATCAAATCAGAAACTCAATGACAACACATGACACTACCTACTCCCCTTGAGAGGTAGCCACCAACATCAGTCTAGAAAATATATATATCCATAGATCTACTAGACTGATTCATCTCCATATGCATCTATTTCAAACAAGGAGGGGAAATAACCCCCAACTTATCTCGAAGATACTCGAAAGTATCCTTAGGAAGAGCCTTAGTAAATATGTCAACAATCTGATCCTTTGTACGAACATACTAAAGCTTCACTTTATTCTCCATAACCTTCTCTCTCATAAAGTGATACCTAATTGATATATATTTTGTCCTTGAATGCATCACTATATTCTTTGAAATGTTAACTTCAATTGCATTATCACAAAAGATAGATATAGGATTATCATACACTATTTTGATATCCTTCAATGTTTGTATCATCCATAATATATGTGCACAACATGATGTTGTTGCAATATAGTCAACCTTTGTAGTAGACAAATAAATTGAATCTTGCTTCTTGCTCAACCATGACACCAATATACATCTAAGAAAGAATGCACCACCACTTGTACTTTTCCTATCATCAACACAACCAACCCAATTTGCATCTGGTGTAAGCATTTAATGTGAAATCAATATCCTTAGGATACCACAAGCCATAATCTGGAGTACCTTTTAAATATCTAAATATCCTTTTCACTGCTGCAACATGTGTTTCTCTGGGATCTTATTGAAATCTAGCCACAAGACAAACTGCATGCATGATATCTGGTCTAGTATAAATTAGATAAGCAGTCCAGCAATCATAGATCTATATTTTCTTTGATCAGCCATTGGTGAATCATTATCTTTTCTCAATTTACAACCAGACACCATAGGAGTGCATACTGGTTTGGATTCATCCATTCCAAAATTTTAAAAACATTTGTTCGACATACTGTTGACTATGAATTGAAAATCCCTTTATTTGTTTGATTGGTTTATAGCCCAAGGAAGAGATTCATCTCCCCTAACATTGACATTTAAAAATATTTATGTATCTCTTTAGAAAAATTCTTACACATAGCTTCATTTCCACAAAATATAATATCATGCACATACACAACCACTATCAAGATCTTGTCTTCCTCAATTTTGAAGTAAAGATTACTATAGGTGGTTCCTTTACTAAATCACTATTGTATCAAATATCTATCCAATATTGCATACCAAGCTTTGGGAGCTTGATTCAATCCATATAGTGTCTTCTTCAATTTACATACCATATCCAATTGATTTGACAACTGAAATCCTTCTTATTGTTCCATGTAAACTTCTTCTTCCAGATCACCATTCAGAAAAGTAGACTTCACATCCATCTAATAAACTTTAAAGTCCTTATGTGTTGTAAATTTCAAAAACATTTTGATAGCTTCCATCCTAGCCATAGGAGAAAAAGTCTCCTCAAATTCTATTCCTTCCACTTGTGAGTAACCTTTACACACAAGTCTTTCTTTGTTTCTTACCACTTCTCCATTCTCATTCAACTTGTTTCTTAATACCCAATTAGTTCCAATTATATTCTTGTTTGTCAGTCTAGAAACTAATTCACAAATTTGATTCTTCTCTATTTTCATAAGTTCTTCCATTGCCTTCATCCAATGTTCATCCTTGCATGCTTCACTCATTGTTTTAGGTTCAACTAAATGAAAGTAAACACTTATTTACTTCAACTTCAATAGTTTTTCTTCTTGTCAATACACATTTCCGCTTGTCTCTGATGATCTGATATTTGGAGTGAATCTTTTGTACATACTTAAGGGTCTTAAGAGTCTTCTTTGGAGCTTCTTCCTCTTCATTCTGCACATATTTTTCATCATATTTTTCTTCTTCTTCTTCTCTGCAATCAAGCTCATTTGATACATATCCATCCAGTGCAATTGAATTCTACAAATTTTCATCAACCTTAACATTTTTTCTTTCAACTATATTTCTTGTCCTTTTGTTATAACATTTATAAGCTTTTATTTTAGTAGTGTGACTAATTTTTAGCTTCCATCTCAAATTAGTAAAGTTTTATCAGGCAGTTATTAAATTGGGGTAAGAATATTTTTACACTTGAGAAAATCAAATAGGAAAACCAAACATTCAAAGATTATTAAGTTTTGAAGCTAAACTATTTTCTACAGTTCCTATTTCAAGTATATTGTTGCTATTATTCATGATTACAAAACATATGTCTCAAACAGTTCATTTAGTTATTTCATATTTTGTAAGTGATTCACAGATGAAAAGTACATAAGTCATTGCATGATATGAAATAGTTGATATATTAAAAAGAAATGTTTTGGAAGTCCCACACAAGTCATGAGAGTAATTGAGTCTGAACAAATATAAAATAGCAAGAAGGTATGAGAAAATAAATTCATAAAATAAGATATGGGACCCATCATTGCTTGGTGAATGACGAATCTCGTTGTTGAAGATTGTGCCAGCATCGTTGAGTTGTCCAATTGCTTCTCCAAGAGATAAATCTACAAGGGTGGAAAAGAGATGTTAGAGCTCGGGGTTCCATACAAATCTCATGCATCACTAATCAAGCAGCACTTGTTACTTTATAAGTGATCAAGAAAAGAAAAATGAGCAACTGTATCCAAGATATCCAAAGAAAATCATTAGAAGAACATTGAATTTCACTATTTTTATCTAACATGTTTTCTCATTGTGTAGATACAGGTTTAAAATTTCATGATTTATCTCTTTTAGCAATACAGTACATGGAGGAAAATGGGCTCCCACAAGGGTTGAGCCTAGCATACTATACTCTTTGGTAATTTTGCAGGTTACTTTGATATAATGGTACAATCATTTCAAAAAAAAAGGATGATTTTAGGACAATCCACATTCAAAGCTCATCACAATCTCTTTGAAGGGAAGAATATAGCATATTTTATGAGCCAATGTCATATGTCTATGAAAGCTAGAGAAGCAATCAACATTCTAGAAAAGATACTTGAGGAAAGTGATAAGAAATAACATGAAGGATCTCTTATAACAGTCTGAATGCATGGAGGTAGCATTTTAAAAGTGAAGGTGATGATCTCTTTGATAAAAAAAAAAAAAGTGGTATATTGCCTTTTAAGAGGTAGTCATACATCAAAAAATTCTTACAAAAGCATGATAATAGATTATCATTTGTTGACAAGGGTAGTAACTTCAATACAGTTCACTATGAGATAATGCACCTCTAAGGACAGTCAATAATCAAATAAAATCAGTCAAGTTTCAAGGGTGAAGACAACTAGTTTCAATGATTAATGGAAAATGTCAACTTCAACATTCAATACATTTACTCATCAACAAAGTGCATAAAGGGCATTCATATGTCTATGGGAGCCACAAGTAGCCAAAAATAATGTCTTAAAAAGCATATTAAAGTCTCAAAGAAAGATAATCATAAATGATTAAGCAAAGACTTCATGATACATGGAAAATAGAATATGATAATTTCATAGCATAGTAATAATCTCTTAGTCTAAAAGGAGGATAGCTTGCAATATAAAAGACACTATCAATAATGAGAAAAGCACAAAGACTGTCCAGGACCAATGAATCAATCACTTCAAATCAAAGTTGATAGGGATTGTCATTATTTATTAATGCAATCATGAAGAAAATTGAACATGATATAGTACAAAAAGTTCATGGAGATAGTCGTTGTATGTTCTGAAATTTGGTAAAGGGGAAGGCTACGAACAAAGGGATTTCTTTAAGCCCAAGACAAAAAGTGGAGAATGCAGATGATGCTTGTTGATATTGATTATGAAAGAGTGAATAAAGGTAGGGTAGCCTCCAATGAAGACAAACCTAGGCCACTGGCCACTATTCAGAACTGTATAGAGAAGGATTATTCGGTTGTTAGTATTCGATGTAAGGGCAGGCCTAAGCTCCTTTTTGATACCATATGCACATTAACATAAATGGACTATGTTATGTTTCATGGCACAATAAATGAAGGGATCCCTAAATCATATCAGTAATATTACATAAGGCATACATATGGCTTTCATGTCAATTTCAATGTTGGGAGACAACAAGTAATGCAATGGGTCAAGCCATATTCCAAAAGAGAAGGGTTTCCAAAATATAAGTTGAGTATGAGTGTAAAGTCGTGGCCATGAAGGGAACCATTTATGAAGGTTCGAGAACAACAAAAAAATGCAAATGCCTCATAGTACTTGTGACCCGCTGCAATGAGGTATAGAGGATTTCATTGCAAGACCCAGAATGCATGGAAAATAAAATATACTCATGGTTTTACACTAAGTGAGCTCAAATCGAGCTAGTTTCAATAGAAAGTAAGAGAAGAATATGATATTTAAAACTTACCCAAGTTCCTTCTGCGAGGAAGATGCATTCAAATAAATTAAAAAATGAGTCTCATAAACTCTTCAATATCAGCCTCAGAATGAAAGAAGGAATCAACAAGATGGAGGAGGGATTAAAATAAATCAAAAAAATAATGAAATCCATGGCCTTAAGAGCCTAAAAAGTGTTTTGAGATAGAATTCAATCACCAGATTTGTAAGCAAGAAACACTTACCTTTCATTTTTTTGTAGAAATCTTCGAAAATCTCTCAGAAGCAACAAAGGAATGTTGAAGAATCTAGCTAAAACCCTATCTTCTCCATGGCATCGCTCAAGTGCGGAGCATTATTTTGCTAAGTGAAAGATGAATAATGTTATCCTTTTGGTTGTGGTTTTTCTCATTAGGGTTTCATTTACCCTAGATTGGTTGATTATTCACTTTAGGCATTTTTGCCTTAAGTTTATAAAATAAGCTTTGCATTATTCAAATTTCCATACATTAGGTATCCCTTATACCTTTAAGTTATTTTCATGCAAAATTTGTAAAGAGAAAACCACTTCAAGAAAACTCCTTTAATTACCTTTGTGATGTCTTGCATTTAAAGCCAAACTCAATGTTCCTCAAGTTCTTCAATATTTGCATGATTTTGAAAATGAGATAATAATGTAAACATTATTAAAGCAATAAATTATAAATTGCTTTAATATATGTCATGCAAATGTGAAAAAAGGAGGCAAATACATAACACATATTAAAGTAATTCTTTACCGATTACTTTAATATTATTTAAATTGTTACCTTCACTTCAAAAATCATGCAAAATGTCAAGATGAGAGTGGAACTCAAGATTGAATGGCAATAAAGTAAACTAATCATGCAAGGAGCTCAACTGAAGATTATTTTCATGCATTCAGAGTCAAACTGGAGACTTTATCTAGATTACATGGAGTTTTTGAGACATTTCTACAGTTTCACATCATTTTTGGAACTATTTCAATCATGCACATTATGGGATGGAGTTTGCAACATCCTGAGTCTAGTTTGCTTCATTTTTAGACCCTCTTTTTGAGGCTTTGCTTCTCTGCTCACGAGAGGATATTTTTGGGATATTATTCACTCCTAGTATTATTTTAGTTCCACCTCTTGGCGCATTGGAGTTTTCTTCACATTGTATACATTGGAAAATTCTTAGTCTTTTTCCTTAGTTCTTGATTTTTTTCCCTTCGCATTCTACAAAGAGAGATCTTGTAACTCATATTTTTACATAGTTATTATTATGCAATGTAGCTTTTACAGGTTACTTGAGGTTGTTTTTGGTAGAGATTCATTCATTATTTCTTATTAAAATCAAGTGTTTACCTTCTCTCATTCAAGTGTTTTGCTTCTGATAATGATTTAGATGTGAATTTAATGTGTTTTAAATCAGAAACCTTTAAGTTTAGATCTTATTAATGGATTCATGTACATAGAAGCATATTTAATCACGGGTCATAGATCATGCTACAGTGTTTTTTTCCCTTTAGGTTGTGGAAATATTGCTTTCCTTCATACAGGATTGATTTATAGGCCCTTTTGTGAAACACTTATGTGATTAAGTTGTTCAATTTGAGTTGTGAAAATAGATTGTAGTAGATATCATTGTGAATATAATTGCATGCTTTATCATCATTTAGGTGCATCACCGCAGTTTAAGTTTCAATTTATGCATTCAATTCAAGCCTTTCTTCCCCTTTTCATGAAAATTATAGTCAATCATTAGAAAATCATAAAGGAAGTTGGCTTATAATCTGGAGGTCTACTTTCAACATAGGATACCCACAACTTGAAAGTACTCTCATGTTACGCAAGATTGCAAGGAATTTTTTCTTTCGCACACGAGTACAATCCAATTGATAAAAGGTAGAATATCCAAGGAAGATACCTTTATCATACCTTGCATCAATATTTCCTAAGTTTTCCTTATCTCTTTTGATATAAAATTTTCTTCCAAACACTCTAAAGTACTTCATAGTAGGAATCCTTCCATACCATAACTCATAGGGGGTCTTTGTGTTGTTCGATTTGGCTTGTACTATGTTAAGTATGTAAACAATGGTATAAATTTCTTCTCTCCAACAAAGTTCTGATAAATTTTCCTCTTTCATCATAGTCCTAGCAGCTTCTTGAACAGTCCTATTTTTCCTTTCAACAACTCCATTTTGTTGAGGGGTTCTAGGGGCAGACAATTGCCTCTTTATTCCATGAACTTCACAAAACATGTTAAAATCATTAGAGGTGAATTCACCACCTCTTTTAGACCTCAAACATTTTATTTTTAGATCCATTTCATTCTTAACCATAACTTTAAATGCCTTGAATTCATCTAATGCATTAGATTTCTCTCTAAGAAAAGTAACCCATGTCATTCAAGATTAATCAATCAAAAGCATAAAATACATGTCACCTTGTAGACTTCTCACCCTTGTAGGACCATAAAGAAATGTATAAATAAATTCCAGTAGTCTAATAGAAAATAGTTCCTTTCCTTTAAAACTACTCCTTACTTGCTTTCCAAACTGGAAATCCCTATAGACAACATTGAAAGGATTTTTGATTCTTGGTAGGTCTCTCACTACATGAACTAAACTGATTCTCACCAAATTATCAAAATGCATATAACACATCCTTCGGTGCCATAACCAACTATCACTAATCTATGACATAAAGCAATGACCATCAACACCCTTAAGCTAATAGATGTTTCCATCTATCATTTTACCAACATTAATCATAGTTTCAGGCCCTTTTCTGATCTCACATGTTTCATCCTTAAACACAAGATTATATCTCTTGCTACACATTTTTCCAACACTAAAAAGGTTATGCCTTAAACCCTTAACATATTAAACATTATCAATGTTATGTGTGCCATCAAAACTAATTGAACCTTTTCCGAAAATCTTAGCTCCTGAATCATCTCCAAATTTAACTAGTCCTCCATCACATTTTTCAAGTTTAACAAACTTACTTTCGTCTCCATCCATGTGATTAGAGCAGCCACTGTCAACAACCCAAAAATTCTAATCCTCTTTAACATGAAAATCAGATACCAAAGTACCTTCAACCTTATCCTTCTTCTTCTAAACACTTTCTTTTACACAAATTTCAGAGTTAACCGTACTAGATTCATCTTTTCTAGCCAAGAACAAGAATTCATTGTCACAAAATTATCCATAAGCATATTCATCATCAGAAATACCAGCATCTTCTCTAATATAGTAGGCTTTCTTACTCATTTTTCCTTTATTCTCCTTACTCTAATTGTTTACAACTCTTTTTGGACATCTTGAAGCATGATGACCTATATCACCACAACTAAAACATTTGAAAGGTAGTTTACTTTTGTACTTATCGGTGCCCTTCTTCATTATTCTTACAAATTTAGCTTCCACATCATCAAGATCTTCCTTATTTGAATCTTCAACCTTAACTGATATTCCATCCTTGAAAGTAGTCTCTACATTTATACCAATCATCTAATCTCTAGAATAAGTATTAAGATTTTCAATTTCCTCAATATGAGATACCTTTTCACTATAAGAATTAGTAAGAGATTTGAGAACTTTCTTTACCACTTTAGATTCTTTGACTTGTGCACCAAGACCTCTCATTGTGCTAACCAACTCATCAACTCTCTGCATTTAGATTTTGATCGTTTCATCTTCAGACATATGTAGGGTCTCAAATTGTGCCTTCAAATTCTACAGCTTTTCTTGTTTGAAATTTTCATCTCCTTCATAAATTTTTCTAGCTTATCCCAAACCTCTTTGGTAGTATTTAAACTCATAACTTTTACTAATTCAATATTTGAAAGACTATTCACAATAATAAATCTTGCCTTAGCATTGATCTCATGTGCCTTGATCTTTGTACTTGTAGTTGGACCATTTACAAGTGGATCATATTGATTATTTATTACCATTTCAATTTCATATCCATGAGCTACCATATATCCTTTCATCTTTGACTTCTATAATGCATAATTTATCCCATCAAATCTAGAGCATTCCAAAGAAACCTTATTCACCATCTCGGATCTACCTCAAGTGGTTAAGCTCTTTTCTAAGGAACCTTGCTCTGATACTAATTGTTGAATGAACAAGCCAACTGTGAGGGGGGTGAATCAGTTTTATCTAATAAAAACATCAAAACCCTTAACAATAATCAAATCCATATGCATTCATTAAACCCTTATTCTATTATAATGTTTAAACATGAAATGCATATAATAGAAAGTGAAATCACAACACCATGCACAAGAGAACATTAGATTTACATGGAAAACCCAATGAGGGAAAAACCATGGTGAGGATTAGCTCACAATATAAGTAATAGAAAAAGTGATACAAAAGGGCTCATTGCTAGAATAGGACACACTGCCCAAAAAGGGCTCACGGCTAGGGTTTACTGCCACAGAAAGAAATACAAGAAGATAGAAGAGAAATGTTACACAGAGAACACTTTCCCAATGCAATAAGAAATCCACCACAATGCTTCAAAAAATTTGCAATCCTGCATGAAATATTTTAGACACCTTTAGCTTACTACCTTCAAGAATCCAAACACTTGAAATTTTCACTGCTTTGCTCAAATTCGCATCACACACATCACTTGCATTGATATCGCATCTATCTTTCTTCTCTCTTGAATCTTTCTTGCATCTCACAAAAACTCCACTCTTATTTATATTGTCCTCAACTTCAGAAACCTTCTCCAAGGTCGAAACTATCTGTTATACTTTACAAATTCAAAATAGTTCAACAGCTAAACATTCCCACAATGGATAAGAATGAAAAGGGACCAAAACAACACTTAACTAAGACCCAAAATTAAGTCTCACATGCCACGCTATGCTTCCATTAAAAATTGAACATTTTTTAATGTAGTGTAGACACTAGGTTGACCATTACCCATGAAATCACATTAAACATTAAGTACACGCTTCTGAAGCTTTTGATAAACCTAACCACAAATCCTCTTGAAAAAAGCAAGAGAAAAACACCATTAAATCTCCTTCAAAGCCATGTCCTAAAAAGCAACTACAAATAAATGTGGAGCAAATAAATTTTTCCTTGATGCCTTTGTACAACACTACAAAACTAGTTCACATACTGGTGAACACAACTTCCTCTCACCAACGATCCAAAACTGAAAATTATGAATATAGAACCCTCTAAAAATCTTGAACAACATATCAAATCCACACATGCATATCCTCAACATAGAAGAAACATGGAGCACAATACCAAAGCACACTATGAACACTTGCACAACACTTTTTACTCTATTTATCAAATTTTCTCAAAAGCACTTGAAAACCAAGTACAAGAGACATCATCTCAACTCTTTACTTCATTCCAAGTCATCTTCAAACTCCACAATAAAAAGATAGCTCCATGTACTCACAACACTTCCTCAATATCTCAACTACACATGCACAACCTGCAACAACCTATTTTCCTCTTTTTCAAATTTTTCTCAATATCCTCGACATCTTCATCATGCAACAACTTCCTTAACACAGTTGAAATCAATGACAAAACCAGTCAGTAGAATTCCTATTGACATTAATGATAACACTTTCATACTTGCAAAATCTAAATCCCTAGATCTAGGATTTGCATTAGTTATTATTGCATCTCATTTAGGATTTCATAATTGCATCTTTCATCATTCAAAATTATATTTTGCATCATTTAAAATCTCAAAAATCTAAAAATATTGCATAGTAGTCTACATATTAGCATCTTTCAATCATTTACATCAGAAAATTCAATCAAAATTTCACCAAAAAAGTTGTCATTTTGCTTGTTGTTTGCCATCAAATTGCATTTGCATCTAATCATTAAATTTTGGAAACCTTTAACTAAAATAATTTGTCTGCAACCTGAAACAGAGACCTTAATCATTAACTCAAAAACTCAAAATTTAATTTTTCCAACCCTTTTTCAATGACTCATTCACCCTTGGGGAATAATTCCTTGTATAGGTCAATTTCCAATTTTTTGGGCATAGGTTTGTCTTTCTTTGCTTTATATCTTGCTATTTGTAGATCTCAGTTTCAATTTCTAAAATTGTTGTTTTCTATGGGTGTTTGAATTCATATCAATTGGTCAAAACAAGTGCATTGTTCAAAAGTAAAATTTTCATTCAAAAGGAAAACTAAAATACATGACTAATAATAACAGAGTATAGTCAACTTTTTTGACATTCAACCTCCTAAGGGCCAAACCAACTTGTCTCCTGACATTGTTTTCTCACAAAATGAATATGCACCTAATGGTCCTCTTTAGATAGCTAGAAGAATCAATGGCAGGCCTACTAATGGGATATTAATTGACTTCGTGTGTTTAGAGAATGTGATCACCAAGGAATTCTTGTTTGTGCATGAACTTTAACAAGACTCTTATGAACAATCGAAAGCATGGATCAAAATGCATAATGATTTTTCTTTCCCTACAATAGGTTTGATCACTCTCCCATTAAAATTTGGACCGAAACAATTAAATTTATCATTCTCCATCATCTTGTCATCGAACTAATTCCATGTGAAGCTAGGCTATCCATGGCTATGCTCCATGAATATTATCCCGTCTGTAGTACATAAATGACTGAAATTTTTATTTGGCAATGAAATTTTCACTGTGCATCATAGCAGTTTTAAGACTTTGTCATCCTGTGGGAGTTTCTCATTGGATTTATTTTGGCCCAAAACCATGCAAACCTATTAAGCCTCATGAGGAATTCTTTTCCAAATATTACCAAAAGTTCAAGGCAAATTTTATAGTAGAATTATCTCTTAGTAACATTCTTGAATCCATGATTGAACCCCTTATCATTGATGAAACTATGATTGAACCAAAAGCTCTTCCAAGTAACCAAGACAAATCAACCATGATTCCTCCACCTATTTCATATAAGAGACCAAGAGATAACCATACAATTCTCATTGTGCCTCCTAAGATCAAACAAGTTTATAAACCTAAATAGAAAGCAGTTGACCAACCCTTGATCGTTCCTTTCATTTCTCCCTTGTGGGAAGAAAAAAAGCTAATGGTTGATAAACCCACTCCTACACCATCAAAACTTGAAAATCATGCAAAATAAGTAGAAATGATAAAGAGTGTAGGCATAGATTTCGTTCTATTGCTCGTCAGTTAAAAGAAAAGAATAAACTAGCAATTCAAAATTAAACACCAACTCAAACAAAGAATGATGATTCTCCACCTTCACCATAATAGCAACATGAAAGCTCTATGGAAATTATTATTAGACCTCTTATTGTGATAAATTTGGATGATGGTGATGAGATTATTAAGATTGATGAGGAAGTGTATAATAAGCTAAATATTTTATTTTCCTCTTCCATGAGCTTAGATGACAAAAACCGTGATGATTCTCCTAACACGAGTGACTCACCATGTGTTGAAACTGGTGATTGTCCTAGTACAACACTTGTTTCCCCTTTGGATAGTTATCAACCTTTCATATACAATGAACAAGATTAGGATGTGAACAACTTGCTTTAGGTTATCTCACATGTGTCATACTATCTTTGTCTATTCATGTTCTTTGTGTGATTGTGTGTGCATAATTTGATCCTTTGTATAGTGTTTCTTCGTGTGTCTTTATGTTTGTGAGCCTACATTGGATGAACCTTCTCACTCCATTGGTGCAAGGATACAAAGGAGGTGAATCTAAGGTGGAATTCTTCTATATTTCATAACCATTGTATTTTCACTTTTCTAGTGCATTCCTTTGGGGATGATGTAAGGTGTTAAGACATTTAGGTCTCTTCCATGTTGACCTAAAAGGATTCTCCTTTTTTTTCACTATCTATGTGTCATTCCTCCTTTGTTTTTTTTTCTACGACTATTTGGTGAATGATGATAGCTCCAATCTCTATTATAACACTGTAGTAAAGACATATGTTGACCCAAAATATGTGGACCCCTTATGTGTTATCTCAGGATTGCATATGGGGGGTAACCTCCTTTCCATGATGCAGTTTCATTTGGAAACATGTGTTTGGCATAGGGCTTTACAAATAAGCTCTCATGTATTGGTCTTTATCATCTTCTACTTTAAAGTAATTTCTCACAGCATGGTGCTCAACAATTTCTTTAAAGTGGGGGGAATTATGCCTCTACTCATTGCTTGCATAATGACATGAATTTATTCAAAGTGTGTCTTCTCAAATCATGTGATGTGTCTTCTTGGTGGTGACATTGGGTTTGATGTCCTTCAAGAGTGTGACCTTTCTTGGCATATGAAATTCCTCTCAGTGGTAATTTTATGGCTTGCATTTCCTAAGGTATGAATCTTTTATCCCTCGACTAGTCCTCTCTTGGTGGTGATATCAAGTGTGATGTTCCCTAAGGTGAGACCTTTCATGAACTAATCAAAACCTCTTTGACTATCTCAAAACTAATTCTTGGCCACCAAGCATAACACAACTTGCTTGTTATTGGTGCCTTATGAAACCTATGAACATCTTGTGTAGCACCTTATCAAAGCTATCAAGGAGTATAAATTTTGGTATGGTTGATGTATGGGAGCCTATAGACCTAGCATGACTTTCCCATCTTCCACCTTTTTGTGATTTAACACCTTGTAGACCTAGTGTGTGTTTATCAACCTATTTCCTTGGGGCTCACCTATGTATATTAGACTGCACTAGACCTTGCGAGAGTTTTGGACAAATAGCTTAGGCTTGATCCATACCTTTTGGACAAATAGTCAAGGCTTGATCCATCCATTTTCCTTCCCTCTTCTCTTTGCATTAATTTTGATATTGTATGATTGTGTATCTTGTGTTGTTTCAATCATGTGTCTCTTTGTGCCTTTGTTGGTTTTTCCATGGGATCTTTGATCCTGAGGGCTTGATCATCCTCCTTGATTATTGTCATCTTATCTTTCCAAAAAATGTACAATTAGACCTCTCTTGACTTATTTGTCTACTTTAGTGTGAGTTTGAGCATGGGCTCATACTCTCACTAAAGTGGGGGCTAAATGTAGTGTAGAAAATTGTACACCTTTATAATTTCACACTATGTTTTCATCCCCTTAATTAATTGGACTTAATTAAGCTTCTAATTAACTAAATTTTGCATTCCAAAGCCTTATTATTCTTGTTATCTAAAAGGGGAACCTATATTAAACAATTTCCAACATTAATTTAAACACATTGGAAATTGTGTGTCCTAGATTTAGGTCCTAGGACCCATTTGCCTAAGGGAAAATGGATCCCCTTTAAGTTATAGGACCCTATTTTTAATATGTTTTTGGTGGAATTTTAATGATTCAAATTCAAGTTTCAAATGTCAGCTTGTGGAATCTATTTTTTGGGAAATTAGATAAACACCTATAAATGCATAGTTATTTTATCAATTCAAATCTAAGCATTAGAACACACTTTATGAGATTAATCCTATAGAAAATATTATTTTCAAGAGCATAGAAGAGAAGATTTATCAGTCATCTACAACAAAAATCAAGATCATATCATCATGTCAAAG
Organism: Sequoiadendron giganteum; assembly: GCA_007115665.2. NCBI lineage: Eukaryota > Viridiplantae > Streptophyta > Pinopsida > Cupressales > Cupressaceae > Sequoiadendron > Sequoiadendron giganteum. The sequence goes on from CM021108.1 coordinate 458,517,155, forward strand.
TTCATGTGTGTTCATGTCATGTTTTGGAGCTAACATTGTGATATAGGTTTCAAGCATTCAAGAATCAAATCAAGAAAATAAATCAAGCCAATTCATGCAAGATCTAGACCTTAGAGATATTTTTTAGACTTTAGTCCTCTAAGGGAAACCATTAAGGGTTTGGTGAGTTGTGACATAGCTTTGTTCATTCATCAATTCCTTCCATTTTTCATTATTTCATTATCAAGGTTTAATTATCCGCATGGGGTTTGACTAAGGAAAACCCCCATTCACATCAAAACAAGCATTTTTATTTTGTCTTTGTATATGTAGATTTACAGGTGAGGAAGGACTGAAAGTGGATCAAAAGAGCATTTTTCCAAAGTTGCCAAAGTTGTCATCATTGTTGTCAAGCTATGGAAACTCACCTACGGGTTTTATTTTTGACTTTCTAACAGTCAAACCTAGAGGAATCGTAAGCTTAGATCTAGGATTAGAGGACTACAAAAATTATTTTTGGACCCTTGCACTAGGACCCATTCACCCTAGGGTGAACCAGTCCTGGTATAGACCCTAAAACCTACTTTTTGGCACAGGTGCATACCATTCTTCCCTTCTCAGATTTGTTGAAAAATTATCATTTTCATTTTTGTTATCATAGAATTTTTCATTTCAATTATTAGGTCATATATCTTAGTTAGTTAATGCATTTTAAATCATCTCCCAATATTACAAATCATTCATTTTTTTCATAAGAAAATACCAGCCTTTCCTAATAGGATTGACTCACCTCAAGGTTGAAAGTCAATCCTATCCTTGAGAGATCTCTTTTTTCTAATGAAATAAGGGAAATGTTAAGTATGTGTTCAAACCTTTAGGTCATTTTATCATTGAATCCCTCATACACATGCATCACACACCACACACATACATACATTTTTTCTTTATTTCAATATCACTTTCATGAAGTCCCCCTCTCCAACTACTCCATATACCAACCCTTATTATATCTCCTCAAATGTTAGTTTTTTAAATATATACATATATAACAAATAAATAACAATTTCTAGAAACTCCTCCCTTTTCTTTAAAAGGTTAAATATTTTTTTATCAACCAAACTCCTCTTTCATACCATTTTCACACCTTTTTCACCCTTATATTTTATCATCCAAATTTCTCTTTCATATGATTTTCACTCTTAATATATAACCAAATGTTAAAAATAACCAATGGACTTACACTAAAAGTAACTTGCTTCTTTTTAATTTAAATATTTGTCATCCCTATGATTTCTCACAAAAAAAAAAAACATTTTTTATGGTCATCAATGCTTATTATATTTCATTCAATAGAAATATTCCAACAATCTAATTATAAAGAAAGTAGATAACAAATAAAACTAATAAGTATTTTCTTTACCACTAATATTGTAGCATGTGTAATGCCTCAATATTTTACATACTCTAGCACAACCATACAAATATTTGTCAAATTTTTGGTTCGTAACAAAATATGGTGGGTGTAGTAATGGGAATTAGTAAGAGTGTATCTTTAAAAAATAGTAAGATCTAATCTGATGTTGAAAAAATGTGGAGATAAATAGTGTAGAAACTATACCATTTTCTCACACAAATAGCATCAAAATATATGTTGGGTGAATATTTTGTAATCAACTAACTGATTTTAAAATGGTGATATCATCCATAGTATAATGAGATTAAATCTCTCCTCTCAGAAAGGGGAGACTCCCTTATTATTGCTCACTAAAAGCAACTAGTAACTAAGTAAGCTTATGTACACTACAATTATCCATGGGTGTTTCCTTTCATCCTATTCTCTTGTTTCAGAATAGATGTTTTCCTCTTACAAAAATTACAATGATATCCCATTGTTGCAAGAATGGAAAGAGGAATGAAAGTGTTATCATTTATGTCAACTGGTCAGATGGTTATCTACTAGTTGTTGTTGATTATATATGTTAAGGATATTGAGAAAATTATATATAAAGAAGGTTGCAGGTTGTCAATTGTTGGTCTAGTACTTGTGAACTATTTTCTCTGTGTTTTGGCTAAGGTCCAGGAGAATTGTTGTTGGTTCGGATTTATCTTTGAGGTTTTAGAATTGTGTTGCCCTAGTTCTATTGAAGATGGTTTCGAAATTTGGAAGTATCGAGCTTAATTGATTTATGTGTTTTACACTAGTTTGGTCGACTGTGTGTCAAGCACTATCTTCGAAGGTTATGAAGCATGTTGGCTCTATTATGGGTCCTAATGAAGCATTTTTTTGGGTCGCCCTCATTCTAATTCCACCCTAGGATGTTTGGCGCCAACTTAATTTGAATTTTAAGTTGGATGACCAACTTTGTATCTTTTCAAAGTTGGAGATGGTATAAATACAGAATGCGCTAGCAATGAAAAGTGTACATAAGAAAAGAAGGAAGATAAGTGAAAGAGGAGATGCGAATTTGATGCTATTTTGAAATTGTGTGAGTTATGTGTGTGGTTGATCAATGTGAAGCTTAATGTTGAGTTTCTAGATGTCGTGAGCAGAAGGTGAACTTTTTCATTCATGCAAGTGGATAAGTGATTGTGGTGGAATCCTTTGTTGCATTGGGATTGTTATCTCTCTATAACAAGTCTTCTTTATCTTCTTTGTATCTCTGTGGAAGTGAGCCATCCGGGTTGTAGCCCTATGGATAGTGAGTCTAGACAATGAATCCTTATTCCAGGCAGTGAGCCTCATTCTAGGTAGTAATCCTTTTGTGATTAGTTTTGATATTCTCTATAGTGTGCGCTAATCCTCACCGTGGTTTTTCCCTCATTGGTTTTTCCACGTAAATTTGGTGTTATTGTGTTTGTGCATTGGCATTTGATGGTTAACGACTTAATCAGTTTATGTGTTAGTTCTGACGATTGAATTTAAGGTTAAAATATGTGATAACTGATTCACCTCCCCTCTCAGTTTCCCTATCTAGCAATTGGTATCAGAGCTTGGTTTCTTAGTGAAGAGCTTAACCACTTGAGGAAGGTCAAGGATGGCTAGCAAAATAATCTATGATTATCTGAGGTTTTATGAAACTAATTATGGTATCTGGAAAGTATTGATGGAAGAATATATGGAGTGTTGTGGATATGATGTAGAGAAATCTTAGAAGAAACCCTGCACTCCTCCTGCTAATGGTCTAAGTATACCTGAAGAAATTAGAGCACATGAAGTGAATAATAAGGAAAATTTCATCTTGAAGAATAGTTTGATACATTCTAAGTTGATTAAGGTTCACAATTTGAAGACAACTAAGGAAGTTTTGGATTCTTTAGAAAGAGCACACAATGGTGATGAGAGGGTAAAAGATGCAAAATTACAAAATATGGAGACACACTATTATCTTTTACACATTTCCAAAGATGATAATTTTAAAGCCTATGTGTAGAGATTAGATGAGGTTGTGGTTGGAATGTGATCCCTTGGTGCTACAATAGATGAAAGCGGAATTGTAAAGAAGATTCTCATAACTCTTCTTGATGCTTATATTGAAAAGGTGAGTTTTATTGAGAAGACTATAGATTACAAGACTTGTACTAAGGATCTTCTGCTAGTATTTTTGACATCTTATGAGATGAGGAAGTTGAATCTAAGAAGTGGAGATAAAACAAAGATTGCTTTTAAAGATACAAAAACTGAAGATCTAGATGAGGAAAACTTTGATGAAATCGAGGATAACTTTGTAAGAAGAATGAGAAAAGGCTTTGATAAGTATGAAGGTAAATTTCCCTTTAAGTGTTTTATTTGAGGATAAATTGGTCACTATGTTGCAAAGTGTCTGGAAAGAGCTAAAAGGAATAAACAAAGATATGAGGAAAAGAAGAAAGGAAAAAAGACTAAAAAAATTTAATATGTTAATGAGAATGCTAGTATTTCAAATGAAGATTCGGAATATGAAGATTCGGATGAAAATGAATGCTTGTTCTTGGAAATTAAGGATGAACCTACTTCTACTAAATTATAAAGACAATCAAAAGAAATTCCTTCAGAGAAGGAGAAGGAGAAAGAGAAAGAGAAGGAGAAGGAGGAGGAAAATGAAGGTATAGTTATCTTTTCCCTACATGCTAAATACGAAAAGAATTTTTGGGTAGTTGATAGTGGTTGCTCACATCACATGATTGGTGATAAGAGTAATTTTGTGAAACTTGAGAAATATGATGAAGGTCTTGTTATGTTTGGAGATGATACTAGTGCTAAAATATGTGGGATAGGTTCAGTAAGTTTTGATGGAAAGCATCATACTGATGATGTTTACTATGTTAAGGGTTTAAGGAATAATCTATTGATCGTTGGTTAGATGTGCAGAAAAGGATATGATCTTGTGTTTAAGGATGAGAAATGTGAGATTTGAAAAGGATCCAAAACATTGATTGCTACAAGAAAGAAATCTGAGGGGAATATTTATCAACTCAAAGGTGTTGATGGATGATGTTTTATGACTCCAATAAATGATATTTGGCTATGGCATAGGATAATGTGTCACATGAGTTTTGATAACTTGGCGAGAATCAATTTTGTTCAAGCCGTGAGAAATCTACCAAGAATTACAAAGCCTATAAATGCTATCTATATGAATTTCCAATTCAGGAAACAAACAAGAAGTCATTATAGATCAAGAGAACAATCAACTACTAGATTGTTGGATTTGGTTCATACAAACCTTTGTGGTCCTATGAGAGTGTGAAGTCTACTTGGTGAAAGTTACTTTATGCTTTTAATTGATGATTATTATAGATATACATGGGTTACATTTCTAAGAGAGAAATCATATGCATTAGATAGATTCAATGCATTCAAGGCTATGGTTGAAAATGAAGTGAATTTGAAGATTAAATGCTTGAGATCTGATAGAGGTGGAGAATTCACCTCCTATGAGCTCAATATGTTTTTTGAAGTGCATGGTATAAAGAGATCACTATTTTCTCTGAGAATACCTCAGCAAAATGGAGTTGCTAAAAGGAAAAATAGAACAATTCAAGAAGCTGCTAGGTCAATGATCACTAAAGTCAGATTACCAAAATTTTACTAGAAACAAGTTATTCACACTGTTGTATTTGTATTCAATTGAGTTCAAGCAAGATCAAATAGCATAAAGACTCCCTATGAGCTATGGCACGTAAGAATCCCTATAGTCAAATATTTCAAGGTATTAAGAAGCAAATGTTATATCAAAAGAGATGAGGAAACTTTGGGTAAGTTTGATACAAGAAGTGATGAAGAAATATTTCTTGGATAATCTACTAAAAGAAAGGCATATAGATGTTTCAAAAAAATATTGAGGAAAATTGTAGAAAGCTCGAATGTGAAGGTTGATGAAACAATAAATAATTATATTGATATTGATGGGTATATGTCTAATGAACATGACTATGCAAGAATATAATAAGTTATGGAAGAACGGGATAAATATGAGCAAGAAAATCATAATGAAAGTGAAGAAGATGCTTTGGTGATGTCCCCTAGGACACCAAAATATGTATAGAGGAATCATTCAAAAAGTCAGATTATTGGAGACAAGACAAAAGGTGTGTTAACTAGAAGCAAAGATGTTGTTGAAGTAAATTTGTGCTTATTCTCTGAGATTGAGTCGAAGTCGATAAGTGAAGCCTATAAGGATGAACACTGGAAGGAAGCAATGAAAGAAGAAATTTTGTAGAGTGAGAAGAATCAAACTTGGGAATTGGTCCCAGGACCGGTAGACAAAAATATCATTGGATCAAAATGGGTATTCAGAAACAAGGTGAATGAGAACGAGAAAGTTGTCAGAAAAAAAAAAAAAAAACAAGGCTTGTGTGTAAAGGCTACTTGCAAGTAGAAGGTATAGATTTTCAGGAGACTTTTTCTCCAGTAGCAAGAATGGAAGCTATAAGGATGTTCTTAGCGTTTTCTATTTATAAATATTTCAAATTCTATCAGATGGATGTCATGTCAACATTTTTGAATGGTGAACTAGAAAAAGAGGTCAATGTGGAGCAACCAGAAGGATTTTAGTTAATAGATCAACTAGATATGGTGTGCAGATTAAAGCAAGCTCCTAGAGCCTGGTATGCAAGGCTAGATAAGTATTTGAGTTAGCAAGGATTTAACAAAGGTATGATAGACAATAATTTATATTTCAAGACTGAAAATGACAAAATCTTGATTGTCGTTGTATATGTTGATGACATTATATTTAGAGGAAATGAAAAGATGTGAAAGATGTTTGCAGAAGAGATGCAGAAATAATTTGAAATGTCTATGTTTGGCAAGATGAATTTATTTCTTGGGCTACAAATTAATCAATCAGAGGAAGGATTTTTTGTTTCACAATCTAAGTATGTTAAAGAGATGTTGAAAATATTTGGGATGGATGGTTTTAAACCGGTAAGTACTCCTATGGTGAATGGTTGTAAGTTGGTTAAAGATGATGATTCACCTAAGACTGATCAAAGCAAGTATAGATCTATGATTGGTGGACTACTATATTTGATTACTACTAGAATAGATATTATGCATGTGGTTTATCTTGTCGCTAGATTTCAAGAAGATCCAAAGGAAACACATGTTACTATAGTTAAAAGGATATTTAGATATTTGAATGGCACTCTAAATTATGGATTATGGTATCCTAAAGATACTGACTTTACACTTAGTGCTTATACAGATGCAGATTGGACCGAAAGCATAGATTGCAAAAAGAGTACTAGTGGTGGTGCATTCTTTCTTGGATGTAGATTGGTGGAATGGTTGAGTAAGAAACAAGATTCAGTCTCTTTGTCTACTATTGAACCTAAGTATATTGTTGTTGCATCTTTCTATACAAAATATTTATGGATGAAATAGACATTGAAGGATATCACAGTATTGTATGATGGTCCCATTCCTATCTTCTATGATAATACAAGTGCAATTAACATTTTAAAGAATCCTATAATGCACTCAAGAATGAAGCATTAATCTATCAATATCATTTCTTGAGAGAGAAGCTCATGGAGAATGAAGTCAAGCTTGAGTATGTTTCAACAAAAGATAAAATCATGGATATATTTACAAAGGATCTTCCTAAAGATACTTTTGAGTATCTCTGAGATAAGCTAGGGGTTATTTCCCCTCCTTTTACAAACTAAGATGCATTTGGAGATGCATCAGTCTGGTGGATTCATTTTTCTATCTTTTTCGACTGATGTTTTTGGTGGCTACCTCGCAGGGCGAGCAAGCAGTTTTTAAGTGTTGTCATTGTGAGTATTTTGTTTTTTAATGTCAAAGGAAGTTTCAATGAACATATCTTTTTTTCTTTACCATTGATTTCAAAGGGGGAGAGAAAGAAAGAAAGTGATGAGGAATATGATCTTCTAAGGGGAAGAAGAAAAAGAAAAATCTTGAGAAGTATTTGCAGAGCTGGTATGTGTCTTTGATGGTTTTTCACATCATGTGTTGCCATCAATGAAAAAGGGGGATATTTTTGCATGAATGGAAAGAGGAATGAAAGTGTTATCATTGATGTCAACCAGTCAGTTGGCTATCTACTAGTTGTTTTTGATTGTATATGTTGAGGATATTGAGAAAATTGTGTATAAAGAAGGTTATAGGCTGTCAGTTGTTGCTCTAGTACTTGTGAACTATGTTCTCTATGTTCTGGCTAAGTTCCGGGATAATTTGTGTTGGTCTAGTTTTCTCTTTGAGGTTCTATAATTGTGTTTCCCTGGTTCTATTGAATATGGTTTCAGCATTTGGAAGTATCGAGCTTAATTGATCTATGTGTATTACATTGGTTTGGTCGACTGTGTGTCAAGCACTATCTTCAAAGTTGATGAAGCATGTTGGATCTATTATGGGTCCTGATGAAGTGTGTGTTTGGGTCACCCTCATTCTAATTCCACCCTAGGATATTTGGCACTGATCTAATTTGAATTTGAAGTTGGATGGTTGACTTTGTATCTTTTAAAAGTTGGAGATGGTATAATATAGAATGTGCTAGCAATGAAAAGTGTACTAAAAAAAAAAGAAAAGATAAGTGAAAGAGCGGATGTGACTTTGATGATATTCTGAAAGTGTGTGAGTTATGTGTGTGGTTGATCAGTGTGAATCTTAATGTTGAGTTTATGGATGTAGTGAGCAGAAGGAAAACTCTATCATTCATGCAAGTGGATCAGTGATTATGGTGGAATCATTTGTTGCATTGGGATTTTTTTCTCTCTATAAAAATTCATATTTCTCTTCTTTGTATCTCTATGGTAGTGAGCTATCCGGGTTGTATCCCTATGGACAATGAGTCCTTATTCCAAACAGCGAGCCTTATTCTAGGCAGTGATCTTTTTGTAATTGGTTTTGATATTCTTTATAGTGTGAGATAATCCTCACCATGGTTTTTCCCTCATTGGTTTTTCCACGTAAATCTAGTGTTATTGTGTTTATGCATTGTCATTTTATGGTTAATCACTTAATTAGTTTATTGTTAGTTTTAGAAATTGAATTTAAGGTTAAAATCTATGACAACTGATTCACCCCCCCTCTCAGTTGTCCTATCCAACACCCATGAAAATTACAAATTGTAATTAACCACAAAGTCCTAGTTTTAGAAATAATAACCAATATCTAATTTGATTAGAGGAAAGAATAATCAAAATACCAATGAGAGTTGGTAGCAAGAAAACCCACAAAATCCCAAAGTATTTTGTTGCTTTCTATGATGATTCGGAAAGAAAAATAATGGTATATGTTGCAGCCCAAAGTCTCCAATATATGCCACCAAAATATCAACTTAATGCCTATAACAACTCATAGCCCAAAGTCTCTGAATTATCTCCAGAGTAAACACATAAACATAATCTTCAAAGATAATAATGCAGCTCAATGTCTACAAAATTATATTTGAATCCCCTCTTAAAACATATGATTTCACAACACTATTCAATCATGTACAAGACAATGCAACTAACTTGAATTATTCAACAATAGAGTCTGATTTAATTTGGGAATTCTTTGTTTTTACATGTAATTGCATATTTACAAAAGACATGTAATATGTTATCTAAAAAATACAAATTGCATAAAAGAAAAAATTGAAATAAACTAATTCTGGACAAGCAAATTCTTTCATTCTTCATCATTTTTCTCCATGAAGTCTTCATATCTTTTCAACGTAACTTGGAATTCAGAGTCATCTAGCCCTATTGTATGGCTAGAGATAATGAGCACTCATGTGATGGAGTCCTCAATAACAATGCATGCTTTCTTGTGCTTATCCAATATCATTTTTTGGTTAGCAAGAGTCACTTGAAAATCCACTAAATTGTCAATAGAAGCTAATGAAAAAATTTCTGAATCAATCTCATTTTGAATTAGTCATGTAAAATCTTGGATAACTATATCAACAGGAAGGACTTTATGACTGACATCTAGTACTTGGCAAGGAAGCTCCTTAATCTTGGAAATAATATTTGACCTTTTATCATCAACTATCTCTTTATCTTTTTGTAGACCTTTGATTAGCTCATTGATGACATCCTTTTTATGTTTCATTGTTTCTCGGATTCCAATGAATATTTTCCTATTGGGAACCACCCCAATTTCTACCAAAACATCAAGCTTGAGATCTCTCAATTTAGTCCAAGCTTCAAAACCTTTCTCTAACTCTTGTAGATTTTGAGATAATGTGTCGATTGTTTGGTTCAATTATGATTTCACCTTCTTCATGTTGTTGATCAACAAAATATTTTATCAAATATGTACCTTGTGCCAATATTCTTTCAATCTATTTAGTAATAGCCTTGCCTTGTGCATGTGTCCTCTCAGCCTTTTGAATTTCAAGATCCTCTATACTTGTGGTAACAAGCTCAATTGACCCAGAAGATTGAGTTGTCTTCCGAATCATGGAAGTGAGTTGTTCTACCCTAGCCTTCATCTTATCCTTGATGATATTTTCCTTGCCATACCTTTCAATCAAATAAGCCATTGTAGCTTTCACATCTTCTTTCACAATTTCATGTGTTTACTTTCTTAGCTCAATCCTAGTGATTGTTTAGTTTGAAAAATCAACCTCTTCTATAGTTTTATCTGGAGGAGGCTATGCTACCTTTGCATACTTACAACCTAATTTATCTACCATAACCCTTGAAATATTCTTGGCCTTCTTTGAAGTTTTCTGGGGAGATGACTTGCTTCTTCCTCTTTGGTGTTTGTTATGCTAGCCAAGGGGGAAGAGGGGAACAAACTCTTTCAAGAGCTGCCACCATGGTTAGTGTTAATGGAGCTACACTCACAATAGTGGTGGTTACAAGTGATGGAGTATGAGTTAGAACTCCAGCTAGAATTTCCACACTTGACACATTTTACGTAGACTCAGATATGAATTTTTCAAAATCAGATTGTGTGTTCACATCAAAAATAGGAGAATAAAAACTAGGCAAAGAAGATGAAGAGACAAAGATATTTTTAAAATTATTATGAGGACTCCCAAAAATTGACTCAGAAGTTGGGGATGAATGAATGGACTAAACTGATATAGTAGGAGCAATAGAAATGGTGGAAGCACTAGGTAAAGGCTTTTCACTTGTAACAATAGGAGGAGTAGGACTTGGAAATGTAGTAGTAATAGGTGATGAAGAGATGGGGAAATCTGCAAGCATAGACTCAAGTTGTGAAGTAGCTAGAGACTCTTGTATTTCCTCAACTAGATTTTCTTCTCCTTTCTTCTCACCCTGAGTTGATGTCTCTTCTATCTCCTTAACTTTACTCCTTTTAATTTTGAAGATAAATTTAGGAGTCTTACTAATGTCAGGGGTATCGTCCTTATTTCACTCTTCTTACCAGTAGGATCTTCAGTAGACTCCTCCTTTGAACCTGTATTGAAATATTTCAACACAATCCCTTTGTCTTGTAACCACACATTAGTGTTTGTAAAAATATGCTAAAACCTCTCTCTTATGGAGATCATCTATTTTTGTGACCACTAGATAGGTAGAAGAGGGGTGCCAAAAAATTTGTTCTCTTCATAAGTAGGATCAAGAATGACGTCTTCAAACTCCATATCCTCAAGAATATCAGCTAGATCCAAGTTTATGATCTACTCTAAGGAAATCCAATTGTAGTCAAGCTTCCTTACATCTTCATTTGTTTTGCACTCAACCCTGTTGCAAGTATGGATGTGTCTAGTGGTTTTGTCATTAATTTTGTCATTGATTTCAACAAATTTTAGGTTGATTGTAGATGGTACTTGTATAGTTGAGATAATGTAGAAGTTCTTAGAGTACATGGAGCTGTATTTATGAAGTTGTGGTTGTGTTTTTGCCAAGTTCTTTTGAGAAAATTTGAGAAATAATGAAGGAAGTATTGAAGTGTGTTTTGAGAGTGCTCTGGTATTGTGCTCTGCATTTCTCCTATGTTGATCCTATGCCTATGTGAATTTGTATATGTGTTCATGAGATTCAATGGATAATATATTCTGAGTTTCAGCTTTTGATTCGATGGAGAATGAAAGATGTGTTCACCGGTGTGTGAACCGGTTTGTCAAAACTATCTATTTGTGGATTGGGTGAAATATTTTGGCTCTCTAATCTTATAATATTTGGTTTCAAATATTGTGGATTTGGGAGATGATTATTTTTTATGGTTTCTATGTTTTGACAAGCGTGCTTGGTATTTGGCACTTCGTAAGACTTGCTCTAGAGCTCCTGTGTGTTGTTGGTTGGTCTGGTTGGATTGTTGAAGAGTTTTCTGTGAATGAATTTTATTAAATTTGTTACGGATTTACCTAAAGTGTTCTCAGAGATAGTAAAATGTCTGGTGAAGTGTGTTGGGTGATCCATGTGTGATTATATTTTTGGAGATGTGCGTACTTCAAAGATCATTGGTGTTTTCATTACGCTTGGTTGACCTGGTGTCTACACATTACATTAAGATTTTGCATCAAATTAAGGAAGCATGTGATCGATCCAAGATGTTGTTTGGGTCCTAATTAAATATGTAATTGGTCCTCTCTCATTTCTATCCATCGCGGGAATGTTGAGTAGCTGACCTAATTTGAAATTGTATAGCCGACCTTGGAGAATTTTTCTAAGGTTGAAGATGGTATAAAATCAAATCAAGTTTTTGTGAATTGATCATCCATCATCCATGAATCAAGAAAGAAAAAGAAGTGTACAAACAAGTGCGAAAATCAGAGTGTGCAAGAGAAAATTGAGGCAATAATACTTTAATGTGTTGGATTCCTGAAAGCAGTGAGCTAATGGTGTCTACAATCTTTTGATCAAGTTGTGAATGTGTGGAACCCTTGTGGTGGATCTTTATTTATCTTTTTCATTTTATGTAGTATGTTATACCATCCAATGGTCCTTCCTCTGCTAATGAGATTACGGCTTATGAGGAGAATGAAAAGGAAAGCTATGCTATCTTCAATTCTCTATCTAAAACTGAAAGGACAAAAGTTATTTCTCTAGCTACTACTCATGAAGTTTTGGAAAAATTGAAATACATTTATGTAGGGAATGATAGAGTAAAATTGTCAAGGAAACTAACTGCTAAGCAAAAATTTGAGAACCTGATAATGGAAGAAGGTGGAGATATTACGAGCTATTATCAGAGAGTTGAACTTATAGCAATTGAAATCAAGAATCAAGGTGGTACCATGTCAGATGAAGATATAATTGAGAAGATCTTGATGACCCTACCAGAGAATTACAGTGACAAAGTTCCTGCAATTGAAGAATCATATGATCCAAAGACATTTACTAAGGAGCACCTATTTGGAGTCTTGGCTATATTCGAGATGAGAAAATTAGCAAGATATAAGGAGAAGACTGAAACAACCTTTAAAGCAATGAAGATAAAAAATGACTTGGATGATGATGATTTAGAAGATTTGGAAGAAAAATTCACAAGGAGATTGAAGAAATGTACTGGTAAATACAAAGGTAATTTTCCCTTTAAGTGTATCAGTTGTGGAAATATTGGTCATTATGCATCAAGATGTCCTAATAGAGCTACACACAAGAAGAACAAGGATAATAACAATAATCACAAAGACAAAAAGGATAGGAAGTTCAAGAAACTATATTATGTCAAAGAAGATGCATGAATTTCTAATGATGAATATGACTTTGAGGAGGATAAAGATGGATGTTTATTTATAGCCTTGGAAAATAAAGATGTATCTGTTAATTGTGGAAGATGTGCAAAGGAATTTGGTCCGGAGAGAAAGAAAGATGAAAGAGAAGGTACTCTAGTGATTGATTTTCATGATAGATAGGATGAATAATTTTGGTAATTGACAATGGTTGTTCAAATCATATGACTGGAGATAAGAGTAATTTCACTAAAATTGAAAAGTATGATGGAGGAATAGTTATCTTTGGAGATGAATCTGGTGCTAAGATTGTTGGTAAAGGAACAATTAGTTTTGATGGGAAGCATAGTACTAACGATGTCTATTATGTTAAGGTTTTAAGGCATAATCTCTTAAGTGTTCGACAAATGTGCGAAAAAGGTTTTAAGCTTGTGTTTTAGGATAACATGTGTGAGATTAGAAAAGGATCCAGAACTATGGTAGTAGCTAGAAGAAGACATCATGGAAACATCTATCAACTTAAGGGAGGTGATGGTCAGTGTTTTATTTCTCAGATTAATGAAAGTTGGTTCTAGTACTGGAGGATGGGACATGTGAATTTTGATAATCTGATCAGGATCAGTTCTAGGAAAGTTGTCAAAGATCTACCTAGAATCACAAAGACTTCAAATTCTATTTGCAAAAGTTTTCAATTGGGAAAACAAACAAGAAACAAAAGGAAAGGAACAATCATCTACTGAAATGTTGGAATTAATTCATATAGACCTCTGTGGTCCTAAAAGAATGGGAAGCCTTAATGGTGATAGGTACTTTATTCTCTTAATTTATGATTACTCTAGGGTGACATGGGTTACATTCTTTAGAGAGAAAGCTCGGGCTCTTGATAGATTCAAGGTATTTAAGGCAAGAGTAGAAAATGAGGCAAACCTAAAAATCAAATGTTAAAGGTCTGATAGAGGTGAAGAATTTACATTTGGTGAGTTTAATGTATTTTTTGAAGAACATGGCATAAAGAGACATTATTCTACTCCTAGAACCCCTCAACAGAATGGAGTTGTGGAAAGGAAGAATCAGACTATTCAAGAGGTTGTCAAAACTATGATGAAAGAAGTAGATGTTCCTGATGTGTATTGGAGAGAAGCAATCCACACTGTTGTCTACATTCTTAACAAAGTTTAGATCAGAGGTAACAACACTAAGACTCCTTATGAGTTATGGACTGGTAAGACTCCTACCATTAAATAATTTAAAGTATTTGGAAATATATGTTACATTAGAAGAGATGATGAAAATATTGAAAATTTTGATGATAGATGTGACGAAGGAATTTTTCTTGGATATTCAAATAACAAGGGATATAGATTCTTTAATAAAATACTGAGGAAAATAATTGAAAGTGCTAATGTAAATTTTGATGAAGCTATGTATAGACCAGTGGAAATAAATGAATTTGAACTTGATGACCCTATCTATGGGGAAGTGCAAGAAGAAGAAAAGGAAGAGAAATAACAAAGTGATGAAGAGGAGATTTTAGAACTTGAACCAAAGACTCCTCAATATGTACAGAGAAATCATCTGAAGGAATAGATAATTGGAGACATAAGTGGAGTGAAGACAAGAAGCAAAGTGGTTGAGGTAAAATTGTGTTTACTCTCTAAGATAGAACCTAATACTATGAGTGAAGCATGTAATGATGAAAGTTGGGTTAGATCAATGAAAGAGGAACTAAAGAAGATAGAGAAGAATGAGACATGGGAACTAGTCCCTAAAACTGCAAACAAGAATGTAATTGGTTCAAAATGGATATTTAGACATAAGTTGAATGCAGATGGTGAAATGGTAAGGAATAAAGAAAGACTTGTATGCAAAGGATATTCATAGGTTGAAGGAATATATTTTGAAGAAACTTTTGCACCTATAGCAAGAATGGATGCCATTCAAATGTTCTTGGAATTTTTGGCTCATGAAGACTTCAAAGTGTATCAGATGGATGTCAAGTCTGCATTTTTTAATGGAGAACTGGAAGAAGAAGTATATATGGAGCAACCAGAATTTTTTCAGCTATCAGAAGAACCAAACATGGTTTGTAAGTTAAAGAAGGCATTATATGGACTTAAACTAGCTCCCAGAGCTTGGTATGCAAGATTGGATAGATACTTGACAAAACAAGGATTCAACAAAGGGTTCATAGACAACAATCTTTACTTCAACGTTGAGAAAAAAAAATGTTGATAGTTATGGTATATGTCGATGACATTATCTTTGGTGGAAATGAAGGTTGTGTAAGAAATTTGCAAAAGAGATGCAAAAAAAAATTAAAATGTCTATGATTGGTGAATTGAATTTCTTCCTTGGACTTCAAGTAAATCAAACTAACAAAGGGATATTCATTTCACAATCTAAGTATGTTAAGGAATTGCTAAAGAAGTTTGGATTGGATGACTCCAAACTGGTATGTACCCCTATGGTAACTGGGTGTAGGTTGAGTAAGGATGATGAATCTGCCAAATTTGATCAGAGCATGTATAGATCCATGATTGGTGGACTATTATATCTTATTACTAGTAGATCGAACATCATGCATGGAGTATGTTTAGTTACAAGATTTCAAGTAGAACCTAAGGAAGCACATGTTACAATTGTGAAGAGGATATTTAGATATCTTAAGCGAACTCCAGATTATGGGCTATGGTATCTGAAGGGCAATGATTTCACATTAAATGCCTACACTTATGCAGATTTGGATGGCTATGTAGATGATCAAAAGATTACAAGTGGCGATGAATTATTCCTTGGAGGAACATTAGTTTCATGGTTGAGTAAGAAACAAGATTTAGTTTCTTTATCCACTACAGAAGCATAGTATATTGCAACAACATCTTGTTGTTCATAGGTACTGTGGATGAAGCAAACCTTGAATGACATAGGTGTGGTGAGTGATGAACCTATCTCTATATTTTGTGATAATACAAGTGCTATAAAAATTTTGAAGAATCTAGTGATGCATTCTAGAAAAAAGCACATATCTATCAAATATCACTTCTTGAGGGAGAAGGTATTGAAGAATGAAGTTAGACTTGAATATGTACCTACCAAGGAATAAATTGTTGACATATTCACTAAGGCCCTTCCAAAGGATACTTTTGAGTATCTCGAGGGGAAGTTAGGGGTTACTACGCCTCCTTCTTTGAACTAAGTGCATATGGAGGTGCATCAGTCCAGTGGATTCACATACTCTTTTGATTTTGACTGATGATTGAGGTCTACACCTCAGGGGGAGTAGAGAAGTGCATTGTTGTAGTATGTGATGTGGGTGTACTCCTAAGGGGGAGTGAACAGAGCTTTATAAGATAGGATTTTTTCATTTTCCATTGATGTCAAAGGGGGAGAGAATCATGTGAAAATTTTATGCTTGTGCAAGTTGTCACTTATAAAGATTATGTATGATGTCTTTGTTGGTTTTTCACATCATGTGTTGCCATCAATGACAAAGGAGGAGATTTTTGCAAGTATGGATGTGTCTGGTGGTGTTGTCATTAATTTTGTCACTGATGTCAACATAGTTTAGGTTGATTGCATATGACACTTGTATAGTTGAGATACTGTAGAAGTTCTTAGAGTACATGGAGATATATTTATGAAGTTGTAGTTGTGTTTTTGCCAAGTACTTTTGAGAAAATTTGAGAAATAATGAAGGCGATATTGAAGTGTGTTTTGAGTGTGCTCCGGTATTGTGCTCTACATTTCTCCCATTTTGATCCTATGCCTATGTAGATTTTTATATGTGTTCATGATCTTCAATGGATAATATATTTTGAGTTTCAACTTCTGATTCGAAGGAGAATGAAAGATGTGTTCACTAGTGTGTGAATTGGTTTGCCAAAACTATTTGTTTGTGGACTGGGAGAAATGTTTTAGCTCCAAAAACTTTTGATATTTCGTTTCAAATCTTGTGGATCTGGGAGATGATTATTTTTTATGGTTTTTGTGTTCTGACAAACGTGCTTGGTATTTGGCACTTCGGAAGACTTTCTCCAGAGCTCTTGTGTGTTGTTGGTTGGTCCGGTTGGACTGTTGAATATTTTTTTGTGAATGAAGTTTGTTGAAATTGTTGTGGTTGTACCTGAAGTATTCTCAGAGATAGTAAAAATTCTTGTGAAGCATTTTTGGTGATCCATGTGTGATTATTTTGCTAGAGAGGCATGTACTTCAAATATCATTGGTGTTTTCATTAGGTTTGGTTGACATGGTTTCTACACGTTACATTAATATTTTGCATCGAATTAAGGAAGCATGCAATCAATCCAAGATGTTTTTTGAGTCCTAATTAAATATGTAATTGGTCCTCTCTCATTTCTATCCACCACAAGAATTTTGAGTAGTCGACCTAATTTGAATTTGAAATTTGAAATCATATAGCCAACCTTTGAGTTTCTAACGTTAAAGATGGTGTAAAATCAAATCAATTTATTGTGAATTGATCATCCATCATCCAAAAATCAAGCAAGCAAGAGAAGTGTGTGAAAATTTGTGAAAAGTAGAGTGTGCAAGAGCGAATTGAGGCAGCAGTACTTTAATGTGTTGGATTCCTGAAAGTAGTGAGCTAATGGTGTCTACAATCTTCTGATCAAGCTAAGAATGTGTGGAACCCTTGTGGCGGATCTTTATTTATCTTTTTCATTTTCTATAGGTAGTGAGCCTCCTTTTGGATAGTAAGTCCCTTTTAAGGAAATGAGCCCTTTTATCTAGGTAGTGAGCCTTTGTATCTGGGCAATGAGCATTTGTATTCGGTATTACATTATTACTATATTGTGAGCTAATCCTCACCGTGGTTTTTTCCTCATTGGGTTTTCCACATAAATCTGGTGTCTCTAGTGTTTTTTTTATGTTATTTTCATTTCATGTTCACACTTAATAATAGATTGAAGTTAATGTGGAATTGAATAAGGTCAGAAGCAAAGTGATTTGATACAACTGATTCATCCCCCCTCCCAATTTTCTTGTGTATTTCAAAAAACCCATATGTCTTCAACCCTATGCACATGAGATTATCTCTTCTTGAGCTTGTCATTCATCCCCTTATAATCAAATTCAAGCCTCATTTTGTACAGTTTCATTATACCCGTTACATCTCTATTTCCATTGCCTTGGCTCTAGGAGATGTAGTGATGGAGTACCTACCAATTGTTAGAGGAACTTGAATCCAAGTTTGTGTGATTTAGCCTGCTTACTATGAATAGCCATGATTTGTCTACATAGTTTCATTAACAAATCTTATCACTAGGATACCTGTGGAGCATATATGGGTATCTGTCAAAACAACCAACTTAGATATATGTAAAAGTGGGAAATTGTAAATACATGCAACTAAACTTCTTGACTAGCTCCCATGCCTCATCCGATACCCTCTTATTATCAAGCTCTTTATCAAACATGCACATGTATGAAGAGAAAAATGAATCATTGACTCTCTTTAAATGTTTGATGCTCTTCTTCAAAGTCAATTGAGAGTAATATTGATATACAGGAACTTGCCTTTTGTCACCCTCTGATGATGACCCTAAAAAATTCCTCATAGAAGTAGTAGCATAAACTAGATATGAATTCATTTAGAACTTCAATGAAGTAGAAACCTTATAAATTTTCTCACAAATGGCATCACCTATCTGCTTTCCCCAAAATATTTGTTGTTTTCTTTCCTTATAACATGAATGTAAAGATACATCCACTCGTGAAAAGTGGTGGAAGTGGGAAATCCTTTAACTCTACTGAGAAGAGTTATCAAGTCATTTACCTCCTTAATTAATTCACTATGGTGAATGTTCTTAGGTCACCTTGAGATATTTGGCTTAGCAGTTTTGAGCCACCGAGTGTTGATGGTTATTTTGCACTTATCAGGGTTATTATCATAATGGGCCTATGAGTCTCCCATAGTGAGGTCAACATATGTATCTATAATTGGACATCTGAATATTTTATCAAAGAACTCTTCATCCAATCTTATAAGCACATTTGCATCTACATCTTTGACACTCCTAGTTTCCTTGTGAAAATGGGTCATTGTTGCAAGTACAAATTTTGGATTATGTGCCAACACTAGGAATGCAAGCACCAAATGGATACTACTCTCAACAATACATCTCACGCTTGCATCAACTAGTTGCTTATTCACCCTTTCTAGAAATTTGGATATGTCAACATGATCAATTTCTATGTCCTTGATACTATCAACATTTAAGTCATGGAGGTCATTGGAATTACCCCTTGGTACTTATACTTCATGTTTTTCTTATTTGGTGAAGGTTCAGACATTGATGACAAAGATACAAAAAGAAATTTCATATTTTCCTAGTGTTAGAGAAATTTTTAAGCTTTGTGCGATGGCAGAAAAAAATTGCACCCTTACATGTGTTGGTCAATCTTGAGATGAAAGGGTGGAGAAATTATCCACCCCTACATGGGGTATTACAATTTGGATGTAAGGGTGAAGAATTTATCTGCTCCTACATGGAGAAAGATCAAAATATGATGTAGTTTGGGAAAAAAATCTTGTACTACATTATGGGTAGGATGATACAAAGTTTATGCACATCGAGAAATTTTTCCCTAAAGTGCATGGGATAAATTAACCTGAAGTGCACCTCAGGGAAAACTCCCCAATGTGCATGAACATATGTGAAGCACAATTTATTGACATTTGAGAAAAATTTCCCAAGAGACATCTAAGTACACGGTACTATGCAAGGGTCATTACAACTGTGGGTGTAGGTCAAGGTTTATTTCCCTAACTACACCATGGTGGGAAAGGGAAATGTCATTTCAAGGAAAATTCCTTGATCAAAATTTTGGGAAAGGGAAATGGTTGCAGGTTGTGCATAGTGTTTGTGTATGTTGTGTAGGGAAATTTTCCCACATGGCATAAAGGTTTTTGTAGCATTTTCTGGATTTTAGCTCTCGCACAATACTACGAAGTTAGAGATGGGTAGGTTTTTATGAAAAAACAAGAAAGGTATGGAAGACTCAAGACATGGATTGCAAGATGTTGCTTGGGTTTTAACTCCTGAGTAGCATATGTTTGAGTGTTTAAAAATGAAACTTAGAAACCCCAAATGATACTACTTTGAACAATGGTGAATGAAACTAAAACCCACAATAAAAATACAAAAAACCTAGACAAAAGTAAATGATTCAAAGACTAAACATAAGCAGTGGTCAAAAAGAAAACCTAAACAATGCTTTATCATAAATAAAAATATGTGAAACACAAAAGTAGAAGTGTACCTCAAAAACCCTAAATGAATGGCAAGGAAAACTTGGTTCAATCCTTGCAAAAAACCACATACAAATGTTGCAATGGGCAAGAAGGGAGAAAGAATATGCAAGAATATGGAGAAACAATGGTAAAAATGGAATTAAAACCAAGTTAAAACAATTTAAAACCCATATTAAAATGGGATAAAAATTGCCACAAATTCCATACATGTGGCATAAGGAGTTTAGTCATGCTAAAACTCAGCACGACTACATTCCTAAGATGCAATCAACAAAAACATATAAGGGTGCTGAATTTTAGCGACCCTGCATGTCCAGAAAAAATGCTAACTCTGAAAATCAGCCTTTCGTAGTTTTTCAAAAGATAGAAAGGTGATCCGATCAAAATGAGCTTTTGATAGATATGACTACACACGAGAGTAATAGAAATTTACCTCGATATGCATGCTTACAGGACATGGGCTACAAAATAGGCAAGTTTCATAGGGGTTATCCCATGAATTGAGCATGTTGAATTTGAGGATAACAATATATAGATAACATTATTTTTTATTCAAGGTTTTATAATGTATTGTGAAAATACTCATAAAATATTGCATTCTCATACAAATCCCTAAAACTATCTTATGGGAAACTAAACCATACCTAATTATTTATTAAATATAACACCAAGTTATTTTATTATAATATTTAAACCTTTATTTTCCAACTCTTGAGACATTAATGAAGAGTGTTGGGACAACTTATAATTTTTCTAACAAAGGTTAGCCAAGAAGAAGGTGAAAGTGATTAGAAAGAGAAATGACATGAGAAATAATAAGAATGAATTTTGGAATAGTTTCAATAGGCAAGACAATCAAGAGTTTTGATTTATAATTTATTGAAACACTTGAAACCCACCCTCAATATAGTATATAATTCTTGTTGAGTGTGGGTGTTAAGAAGGTATTATTTAATTATAGTGTTAAAGGGAAAAGTAGGGTCAACAATAATCCATTCATAATGACCATGTTTAATAATGTCACTAATATATAAAAAATCATGGTAATTATTAGTAGGAATCTCATTTGTCAAGAATGTGATGAAAAGAGGATCCAATGTAGAAGTAAAAGGAGAAGTGACCTTATCAATAGGATCTACATCAACCATACCAATCATGTTATTAAAAGAAATAAAATGGAAGTCCTTAAGTGAAAAGAGAGACATGTCTTTAAAAGAATCAAGAATGGTGTCAAAATTATTAATATTATTAAAATAAGTTCAAGAATTATTAAAAGAAGGTGAAGTATCGATAAAAAGATCAACATTATTAAATTCATTGTGTTGGATAAGGATTTGGTAAAATATGTGGGATTTATTTTTTATTAGAGATGGAAGGGCCTTTGAAATTTAGTCTATTTATATTTCAATAATATTGTTGTCAATGAGTTCTTGTATTTTATGTTTAAGGTTTATAAACTATTTGATATCATATCTTCAGACCCTATAATATTGATAAAAGGAATTTGAATCATAGTTTTAAGGAAATGGAAGAGAAATTTCAAGAGGAAAAATGGGAATTAGTGTGATAACATGGATATAAATGGATTTATTTATGATATTTTGATATGATTTGGAGTAGAAGGAATAACTCAAACCTCGTAGAAGAGTAAATGACACCTTCTCAATGTGGCTAGTAAGAATTATGGAAGGAGATAAGTCCAAAATTTTATCCTTTGAGGCTCAAGCTATAGTGGATAAACCCATAAGTTGGTTCATCTAGTTCCAAAAGTTCTCTTATATCAAAATTGAGGGCTTTCCAAATAAACCCTACTTATAGAATGTATTTGTATAGATGGAATTTTATGTAATATCATGATTACACCAAAATGAGGAATGCAATGATGGAATATGGGAAATATCAATGAAGATAATCTATAAAGGATAGTAAAATAAATATTAAAAGTGATTGGGAGGAAGATAAATAGGTTGTAGAAGAAGCATGTTTTGTGGTCCTTGTGGAGTCTTGACTCAAATCTTCTCATGCATTTACTTTTGGTATCCAACTTACGTTGTAGGATTTTTTCCTCCATCTACCTTTTGTAATTTATTTATGGAAATTTAGCTTTCATTAGCTATTTACAAAAAATTATCAAAAAAAAAAATCATTGCCAACTATCAATTGATTATTTCAATGAATTTCCTTATGCCTTTTGAGTTTCAACTTTATATTTTGGGGATGTAATCTCAATGTGGATTTGTAATGGATTTTGGCTCCTTGTGTCTATAAATTTTTTATTGCTCCTCTATTTTTTGGATTATAAATTACTGATAATATGGGGAAAATTATGAAGAATTGTCATCATTCTACTTCCTTCATGTTGTCCTTTCATTTAGATCAATAAATTTTGTTCATGTATACTTGGAGAATTACAATTGCAATGTCAAGTAATTCATATATATTTTATATCTTACATGACTTGTAAATCCTTTCAATATTATGAAATATTGTAACGTTGTGTCATTTATTTTGGTATGCTATTATCTCTTTCATGATTTTAAAGTTTCCCTTGAAGTTGGCACCATTTATGTGTAATTGTAAATAATTCTGGTGAAGCATAAATCAGTTATGATGTTCCTTTACAATTTTTGAGTATATTTATGCAAAAGAATTGAAGTTTTAGAATCCTAACCCCTCTCTCTCCCTTTCCTTTTCCTTTTCTTTATTTATTTCAAATTTAGATGATGGGGTTATTAATATTTTCATATACCCATAAATAGAATTCAATCAAAGTATTTAGGATGAAATTTCATTAATTCTTAGTAATTATTTAATAAATTGATCATGTTCTTAGACTCCCAAGTCATAGATTTCCTTTGTTAAATATCACATGATGAACCTCTAATTACTCTTGTACATCAATACCTAATATAAATTCCTTTGGATAGTGAATTTTTTTCCCAAATTGTAATTATCTCTCAAGAGAGGTTAGATTTGTTGTGGATTTTATCTAAGTCAATCACGATTGAAAAAACGTCAACACACACTTTGATAGGTGTTTAGACAAGGATTTTAGATGATGTATTTTGGGATGTAAAGACCCAAAATAGATTTAGGAGATAATGGAGGATTTACCATAGGGGATTTTCAATAATATAGGCCTAAAATAGATGTAGAATATAGAAGTTCCATGGATGGAGGATGAGGGGATTTAGAATTGTAGGACATGCTTGGAGTATTAGATTTGGATGTTCATGCAGATTTTACATTTAGATGCATTACTTATTTTTTCTTTAGCATCCACATGATTTTTTATTTTTTATTTTTGCTTGATGGGCCTTTGTGCAATTTTGGATTTATGAGGATTTAGGATCAAATTTTTCTTTGCTTGGCATGTCAATTTATTGTGACATTGAAATCTTTACATTTTTGTGGATTCCTTGATTTGGATATTTTATGCATTTTATTTGGCATCCAAATCAATTCTAAAGTAAATGGTATGGGTGTGTGAGGATGGATTATTGGGATGTTGTATTGAAGGAGTGGTCAAGGGAATATAATGGAGTCATTTTGAGGATATGTGCACTCATTGATCTTGATTAGGGATTGTAAAGGATGGAGTGGTAGGATTTGATATATAAGGGACAAAAATATAGGGGAAAGATGGAGGATGTGATTTTGGAATGTAATTACTCAAAATGTATTTAGTAGATCGAGGATATGTGGGATAAGGGGGGATGAATATAATTTTGGATTGATAGGATGGAGGAGGAGTGATAACAATAAATACTTTGAAGGACTGATGGGAGGAACCTTTTCTGGGTTTGGAAGAAGAAAAAATACGATGAACAAAGGTTGAACCAACATTTTAGGATTGGTTTCCTTGGGATGTGTAGAAAATTCCTTAAGATCATATATTTTCTTTGACATGAATGGGATCTAAGATACCTTTCTCATAAAGGCTTGGGTAATGAACTTATTAATGACATATATAAATTGGTTTAGATTAGTGAGTGGCATGACTCCACAATATGGTGATTTTGATTTAATCCTCAAAGGAACTTTGAAAATAATTATTTGCATGGTTTAGGATTAGATGAATGAGTAGGTGTATGGATTGGAGGATGATGGGAAAAGCGATTTAGATAAGGGTTGGAGGTTATGGGGACCTTGTACAAAGATGGAGGTATGGATGGGGGATATAATGGATTTCTCTTATCAAATGTGTCACAAGGGTGACAAGTGGATATTTGTTTATACGTGATGGGGTATTTTACGCTAGAAACTTTTTGGTCAAAGATGTGTACATATAAATTTGAGTATACAAGAATAATTTAAACTATAACCAATTCTACTCACAATATATGTAAAATTTAGATTAAGTATATGAGTTACCAAAACATTGATGAAAGTAAATATTCTGAAAAACACCAACTCTTTTTGCACCATGCTATGATGGTTGTGCTCAAGGATTATGAATTTTATGATATGTTAATGTCCCTACTTGCAACATAACATTGAATTTCAAGGAAAGATATATTAAAATGACTTGGATTATGGTCAATTTATGATTTTTTGGCTACTGGATTGGACAAAGAGGAGAAAAAGGAGAGATCAAGAGCTTATATTGGTTGTGAAACTTAGAATAGAAAGGAGAGAATAAGTTTCCCCACATGTATTGTGAGGATGAAGGGGTCCAATATTAAATTAAAATAAATAGTTGATCATTCCCTTGGAGAAAATAAATGGATGATATGAAGGGGGTACTTGGAGTTCCTTGGGAGTATGGTTAAGTCCTTGACCCATGTGACATGTACTAAGGCCCATGCCACACATACAAAGATCCATACCTTGTTTAGAAATCCCATGCTTATGTACACTTTTAGAGAATGTGAATCATTTGAGGTGGTTAGGTTAGAAATGTGCATGTGGGACTAGAGGATTAATGGGGTAATATTTTTTTAACCCACTTAATAATAAGTGGATGGAAAATAGGATTACATAAATAGATTTATTTATTTAATTTTTGGGACGAGGATAAAGAACTTAAATAAATAAATAAATTTATTTATTTATCTAAGATGGAATGTGGAAGAATAATGATTAAATATGAATGTTAGCAAATTAGATTGAATGAATAGTGATCAATGATAATTTATTAATTAAATAATAAAATATTATTTAATTAAAATGGGGATGGAAATTGGATGGGTAATCAAATAAATAGAGATATTTAATCAATTATAGAGAAAATGGTCAAATGGTTGGATAAAATGACAATGTGTCAATTTTAGGTTTCTATAGAATGGATTGTTGTATGATTAGTTATACTTTTAAAAAGTTTCCAAGGGTTATATATAGGTGTACCTATAGAGGCTTTGTAAAATTTATCCATTTTGGTCTCATAATCTCTTAAGGTACCACATAGGCTAGAAAAATTGTTGTACTTTCATAACATGATATTTTCTAGGATGGAAGGGATGAGTTTGTTCATGAAGTTTCATTGAATTTTAATTTCAATTCAATTAAAATACATTATGGCTATGATAGACTAAAAATAAAGGATAAAATCACACTTTTTCTTCTTGTCCTTGTTTATAGTGGATTAGATTAAGTAAATTAACTTCAAGGCTTATTGGATTTGAAATTGGTTAACAAAGGTATTGGTGATCATGTCAAGTGTTCTCAAGGACCCATGTGGTAAGGAATAAAACCACTCAAGAGCATGTTCATGAGTGAATAGGGAATTTTTTTGTAAAGAATGCAATCATCACAAATATAGTTGAGAAAAAAGGAGTAGGATGAGCACACATGGTTGATAGGGTCTATCTTTCCATAAAATAGAGGAAGGCAAGTGGATTTTAATTTTAGTGGAAAATGATATGCTAGATTCTCATAGGATAAGGGGTTGTGGTGGAGGTCCATTATTACTTATGGTGACCGTGTAGGTAAGGCATTATACTTCTAGTAAATCTATTATAAATGATGTAACACATAGGGCATGATAGAATTAGAATTTTTTGGGTAAGAAGAAGGATGAGGTGGTGGTTAATAGGAATTAAATGGAGTGGAGAAATGAGGATAATATGAACTAAGTGAGTCCTCATAGGGTAAGTGGGTAATATAGGCACAAAATAATATGGTAAGGCTTCATAGATATGGTGAGTAGCATAAGAGATGGGAAAGAGTGGTAATAGCATGATTAGTGATAGTCATGAAAAACTAGTATAGGAAGGTATATGTCCAAATTTAGATGTAGGTGTAGTAACACAATGTAAAGATAAAGGGGGAGGGACTAACATGTGTCAAACAAAAGAAGGGAATGAAATGGAAATAAAAATTATAATTTAGGTAGAGGTTCTAATTAATGGTTTAGAGGGTGGAGGAATAATAGTAGAAGTGGGCATGGTTGAAATTTGTTGAGATGTAGGTGGAGTATGAAAGGTAACAATCTAGGAAGGTACAAAATAAACTATATAGGTAGAGGCATATTGAGGAGTATCAATAGGTTGAATATATGGGAAGTGTTAGGTTAGGTGACATTTACCTTACAAACCTAAGTCATTTTTATGTCTCCATATTTCTTGGAAAGTTTCCTACGGGACATGAGAGAAATGTATTTAATATTGGCATACTATAATTATATTTTCAAGAGGGTATCCAATGTTGGTGGGGGTTACATGTCACTGGAGGAAACAATTATCCCTCATAGGCATTCACATTTGGAATGTGAAGGGTCTTGAATGAGGTGCCAATTTTGGAGGGAAATAGGTGTCCATTGGTTCTCCATCTAGAATTTGAATGGTCATTGAATCATCCTAAATTCTAGAAGTTGATGGGGCTATGGGTTAGGTGCCCATGTTGAAGCCTTGTGCACATTAATTAATTTATTATCATGACTCTTGGTTTTCCAATGAAGGGGTGTGGATTTTTTAAAGTGGATAAATGGCACCTCTTGTTTTAGTTTACCACTATGGTTTTGCCTCCCACAAGTTCTATAAATTGGAGCCTTAAGATGGTGGTATCATCTTGTGTTATTTGCAAGTGTATGGGAGCATCTAGGTTGTAGGAGACCAAAAAGGAAGTTTAATGTGTTGTATCTATCTTATGAAGATAAATGATATAATTGCCCTCTTTTCTCATGTGGATTTTTTTCCTGAAAGGGTTTCTCCAATTAAATTTGGTGTCATATTTGTTTGCTGATTTTTCTAATATGGTGAATGTGCAATCACATACATATAATCAAATTTGGTAATCTTATTTCCAAATTTGAATTTACATACATAATTTAATATTACAATTTGATTCCACTTTGTTTTCAATATTTGGTATTAGAGCTAATGGTTCTATTTATAATGGGACACCTTTCTCTTAAGTGTTGGAGGTATTTTGGTTGCAATGGGAGCTTTTTCTTTTTGTGGTCTATTACAGATTTGTGAAGAAGATTGTACACCCATGCTTCTACCTCTTTTCAGGATATTGATAATTTTAATGGAATAGACTATGAGATGTGGAAATTAAAGATGGAAGATATCTTAGAAGAGAGAGATCAATGATTGCCAGTTTCAAAAAAAGTAAACTAGTTGCAATGGGTCACGAAGATTAGAAAAAATTAGACAAGAAGTCAAAAGCAACCATCGTGTCTTACGGATTTAATCATTTTGAATGTCTCCATTAAAGACATCACATATAATTTATGGAAAATGATAGGTGATATATATCAAACTAAAAGATTATCTAACAAGTTATATCTCAAAAGACATTTATATTCTTTAAAAATGAAATATGGTGAATCTATTACAGATCATTAAAATGCTTTTAATTTGATTATAAATTAGCTTACATCAATAGATGTTTAAATAGAAGATGAAGATTAATGTATCTTGTTTCTTTGTTCTTTTACTGAATTTTGGGAAAATTTAATTATTGTCATAATTAGTGGTAATGAAAAACCAAAGATGGACTCCATGATCTTCATGCTTCTTTCAAACAACAAGAGGAGAAATTCCATAAATATTGCCTCCCAAGATGCCTTGCATGTGTGGGGTAGTTCCAAATAGAAAGGGCCTAAAGAGGATAATAAGAGGGATGTCTAAAGTATGTTCTAAAACCCTGGAAAGAGCAGAGTGAAGTGTTGGAATTTTGGTAAAAGAGGGATTGTGAAGAAGGAATGTAAAAATAAGAAAAAAAACTGATTCATCCACAAAAAAGTCCTTCAATGATGATTTTCACGATTTTTTTATTTTAACTCTATTAGTAATGGTGCTTGTCTTATTGATTCAGGTTTCTCCTACCACATGACTCCTCACAAGGAGTGATTTAGTAATTACAAAGAATATGATGGGGGAGAATTTTTCCTTGGTCAAAACAATGGAAAGAAGATTGTTGGTAAGAGAAGGGTAAAGTTGTGATTCAATGATGTGAGGATTAAAACTCTTGATAATATTTTGTGTATTCCATGACTTGCAATAAATTTACTTTCAATGTCCAAGTTAATTGATTCTTGAATGCATGTGACATTTGATAAGTTTTTGTTGCAGGTTGGCAACAGGGATTTTGGTTATAGCTAAAGGAAATCATATAGGGACTTTGTTTAGGCTAAACGCCTCTAGTTGAAGTAACTCTACCAATGTAACTAACATAGAAAATGCATGTATGTTGTGGCACCATAGATTTGGTAACATAGGTGAAAAAGGACTTAAGAATATTTTAAATAAAAATTTGGTTGATGATATTTATGATTATTTTGTTGGTAAAAATTATTTAACATTGTGTGTTTGGAAACCAAAATAGATCATTACTTTCCAATGGAGCTAATAAGGTAAAGATATTATTAGAGATAATTCATTCAGATGTATGTGGACCAGTGGATATTGACTCTTTGGGTAATCATGATATTATAACTATTTCATTAACGATGTCTCAAGATACAATTGGATTTATTTTAGGTAGTCTAAATCTGAATTTTCAAATAGTTTAAGTAATTTAAGGCCTTAGTTGAAAATCAAATAGATTATAAGATAAAATTGTTGAGGTCTAACAATGGGGGTGAATATTGTTCCAAATAATTTGATGAATTTTATAAGCATGCAGGTATTGTATGGAAAAAGATAAATCCTTATACTCAACAAAATGAAGTTGCAAAAATAATGAATCAACCCTTAATGGAAAGATCTAGGAGTATGTTAAGTAGTGCTAAGCTCAATAAATGATTTTTGGCAAAAGTGGTTGGTACTACTTGTTATTTAATTAATAGATCTCCTTGTTCAACTCTTGTTGATAAAAATCCTTATGAAGTGTGGATATCTAGAAAGCCTTTTGTTTCAAACTTAAGGCTCTTTGGTTGTGAGGATTTTGTTCATGTGTCTCAAGAGAAGCGATCTAAATTGTATCCAAAAGCATAAAAATGCATCTTTGTTGGTTATGGTGAGAATGTAAAATGTTATAAGCTTTGAAATCCTCTAAAACATAAAATTATTTTTTCTAAAGATGCGATTTTCAAAGAATTTAGAGCTTACTCAAGAGAAAGATAAGACAAAGACGGTGCAGTTCAAGATAAATATTGAGAAGCGAGAAGATTCACATGTAGAAGAATAGTTAGATGGGTCTAAGGATGGAGAAGAATAAAAGGGTTTAGATAGTTCAAAGGATGTGAAAGATGAGCACACAAAAAAAGAATAGGTAGATCCCATTATCCTATCTTAAGGAGGTCAACAAGGTAATGAAATCTAATTGACAAGTATATCCCATCAAATTATCATTGTAAATTTTCTTTATTGAGTATTGACAATGAACCTAGATCTTTTAGGGAGGCACTCTCTTCAGTGGAAAGTGAGTCTTGGTTGCAGGTCATGTAAGAGGAGATGATGGCTTTGTATAGTTGTGACACTTGGGATCTTGTTAGTTTTCCCAAAGGAAGGAAGCCCATTTCTTGCAAGTGGGTATTTAAAAATAAATTTGGTGCAAATGGTCATTTGGAGTGGTGCAAGGCCATATTAGTGGCTAAGGGCTACTCCCAGATAGGGAGTTTATTTTGATGAAATTTTCTCTCTTGTTGCCAAATTAACATCTATTAGATTCCTATTGTCTATTGTTTTTGCTTGTAGTTTTGAGATAGAGAAAATGGATGTTAAAACTACTTTCCTATATGGGGATCTTGAGGAGGAAATTTTTATGTGATATCATAATGGTTTTGTTGTGAAAGGAAAAGAACAATTGGTTTGCAAGTTGAAGGTATCTTTGTATGGTTTGAAACAATCACCTAGGATGTGGCACCAAAAGTTTGATACTTTGTATGGAATTTGGGTTTTGTTAAGAGTGGAGAGGATCATTGTGTTTATATTAAGGTTACTGATGATTAGATTCTAATCATTGTCTTTTATGTTGATGATATGTTGTTCATGGGTAATAGTAAGGTGATGATTAGGGATTTCAAGACACAAATTTTTGGCACAT
Organism: Sequoiadendron giganteum; assembly: GCA_007115665.2. Classification (NCBI taxonomy): domain Eukaryota; kingdom Viridiplantae; phylum Streptophyta; class Pinopsida; order Cupressales; family Cupressaceae; genus Sequoiadendron; species Sequoiadendron giganteum. The sequence goes on from CM021108.1 coordinate 458,547,926, forward strand.
TTGATATGAAGGACTTGGGGGCTACAAAAAATATTCTTGAGATAGAAATCATAAGATATCAGGCTCGCTAAAAGCTTTGATTAAGTAAAATTAATTATGTGGATACAATTTTTGGAAGTTTTAATATGTATGACTATAAGCCAATTAATATTCTATTTTTTAGTTGGTACTAGTTGAGCTTAGATATGTGTCCTAATTCTGATGATGATTTTGAGGATATGTCTAGGGTTCCTTATGTTAGTTTCATTGGTATTTTAATGTATGCAATGGTTTGCACTAGACCAGATATAGCGCAAGCAGTGGGAATTCTAAGAAGGTTTATGTCTAATTCTAGTAAAGAGAATTGAATTTTTTTAAGAGGGTGTTTAGATATTTGTGTGGTACTTCAAATTACAGTTTTGTTTATCATAGTACTAATGATGTGGTCAAGTCATTGGGAATATAGGGGTTTGTTGATCCACATTAGGAAGGTGAATTGGATAGTTGAAGGTCGACTAGCGGAGCTATGTATTTACTTCATTTGGAAGTGCAGTGAATTGGATGAGTAAGAGGCTACCTATGCTTTAGTTGTTCTTGTAGCCATCCTGGAGTAACAAATTGTTCAATATTGTGTTCATGTGGAGATGTGGGAAGGGAAACATTAGTCTAATTATTTTCTATATTTACATATATTTCCACAAATACTTGTTCCACCTCAAGCTTTGTGTCATGTTTTTCTTCAGATGGCATCTCCTAAGTAATAGGAACCTCATTCTCTAGATTCAAGCTAGCCATATCATCCTTTTCTTAGGCCCATAGATTCTCAAAAAAATTCTCCGCATTATATATAGTGGGTGGATCAAGGATCTCCCAAGAAACATGGGTAAGAGAATTTTCAACAATTTGGTTCAATAATGTTCTATTAACTTGAAGTAGCATTCTAGAAACAACCTCCTTGGGCATGTGAGATAGGTGGGTTATAAATGTTTGAGGGTGGGATGGTGGATGTGATGGTAGACATGGTTAATTGAGGAAGTGACATGCAAGGGGAAGAACTTAGGGAAGTAGGTGATAGATTAGGGGAAGAATCAATGGTTATGGGTGCAATGGGAAGAGTAAAGGTAGATGTGGAAATATATATGGAGATGTTTATGGAAGGAGAAGTGGAAATGGTAGGGGAAATAGTAGATGCAAGGGAAGATGTGGAAATATTAGGGGAAGGTGAAGGGATAGAAGCTAAAGGAGTGGGAGATGGAAGGGGACCATATTGAGCTAGAGGACGTTGCTTAGTTGTGCTTGGTTTGGCCTTTTTTTTTCTCTTAGTTTCAAGCCTTGATTGCTCAACAAACTCACTTTTCATCTTGTACACCCTAGGTTTGGTCATAGGTTGCCTCTCCTCTTCTTTTTTCTTTCCTTTCACCTTAGAATTTGAATAATTTATTGCTTCACTTTCTAATTTCTCCCTTTCTTCCTCTACAAACTTCATGTTCTTGTCCCTCTTCTTCATCAAATAAGTCTTGTTCTTCTTCCATTTTTTCAAATTTCAATACCATTACCTAGCCCATAAGGGCTGAAGATTTGGTTTCCACCCATCTCTTAGTAAACCTCATAATTGGCCTTGTTCTTAATTTGAGATCAGTGACCTCCTCTTTAGCCTAATCTACGTGATGTTATGGTTTTTTCGACCACTTTATTGTGTTATTTCTCTTGAAACAACTTGCCATCATATTTAATTTGATCAAGGACCAAAAAGAGACAAAGTTTTCTAATATATTCAACAAATAATCTTGAGTAGGCCCTCTTCCTAACCTCCAAATAATCCTCATAGTTGGCCCAAAATTCCTCAATATCTAACTTGTGTATGTATTTCCTACCTACATACTTATTCATTTTTCCATAAGGGTAAAAATGTCTCCTAATGCTATAAAAATTCAAATGGAAGAATTACAATTCTACATCTAACTCCTTTGTTTACTGATGAGAAGGACAAGCATAAGGTCCCCTCCCAACCTCCATAAGATAAGGCACTACATCCCTATGCATATCTTTGAGAAAATTGTTGGAAGAGAAAATTTGTGTTGTAACTTCTAGAAGCACCATTTTTCATTGGGGTACTTGGGCAACCGATACATGGAACACTAGAAAACCCTTCCTTTCTAACATAGGTAAACCTAGGAAATTGAATGAACCAATAGCCAAACTTTTGAATGAGGTCCATAGCAGAGGAGGATAACCTTCTATTGATATCTCCTTATAGTGTTCTCGCAATGTACATGATGAAAGCATCATTTACCCTCTTATACTGATTCATGGAATTGTGTAATTATAATTGAGGGTGGCATTCATAGACTTTGTATTGGTTAGGGTTGTTACCAATGGTACCAAGACATGTTAGTCCTCTATATATAAAATTCTTATCCAATGTATAAATGATATAAGATGTCATGTTGAAGATCCTAGCCTCTCTCACCATGGAAAATTGGTGGTGAATATTGTCACTTATGATTTGTTCCCAATGAATCTTATTATTTCCTTTAAGGATCTCCTCTACATAGTATAACATCCAATTTTCAAAAGTGGAGGTTGAATCAAGGCCAATAACTCTACTCAAAAGAGTTACCAATTCATTAACTTTAGGGATGAAGTTACTCCTATATAAGTACTTAGGAAATTTCATAGTAGATGATTTAGGAATTTCCATCCAAATGCCATTTATAGTCTTCATGTATTATTTAATACATTGCTCAAATATTGCTTGGGCTTTCTCCCTAGTAGTTAAAGACATGTTTGGATAAAATGGGATACCAAAAATCTTTGTGATAGTAGCACTTGACAATAGTAGCACTTGACAAGTCGACCTACATCCTTCTATATGTAGCTATAATCCTCTTGGAGCTTTAATAGTAATTCTCTCTACACTCCATAATTGAATCAAGCCACTAGACTAAGGTAGGAAAGCCAACAACATGATAAATCTCATTCTAAACTATCCTCTTGGCATGGGGAGTTGGACTATTCTCGAAAATTCTCTCCCTAGAATCTTCTATATCAATCTAACTGAGGTCAGTGTTCCCAACAAACCTCAAATCTGAGGTGATATTAGTCTCTGGATAAACTCCTTTGAACTCATACTCCATTTTGGATACCCTTTCCATTTATCTCTGCATAAAAAACCTTAGTTAATACCTTACAATTATTTCATATTTAAGACAAATCATATCACTCCATCATGAAAATTTTAATAGTTTTGAAATTCATAACAATTTGCATAGAATTTCTAACTTATTACATTAAATAACCCAAGAATTTCTCTTATAAATTTAACATCTTCACACATACCACTCCTTTATGGATATTTTAGGGGATGGGGATAAATCACATTGACACAAATTTATGGAAAAACTAGAATAACACTCCTCTTAAATACAACCTTTTACTTTTAAACACTCATTTAACCCAATTGTAGAAAAATGAGGGGTACCTAACCTTGTAGAAAAATAAGGGTACAAGACCCAAATCTAAGACTAGGTTGGAACCTCACAACAAAAAACTATTGCTAAGGAAAAATAAAGGATTAAATTCCAACTATGGAAAAATGTACCACAGCTGGATAACTATCAAAAATGTGTAATGATCAAGAATCTCAATCCAAATAAGAGTTGTGGAAAAACTAAATAGCTCATAGGATGATTTTATAAAATCTTGGGGTCACAAATAAATTCAAGCTACCCCAAAAAATTTACAATGACAAAAATCCACACTATGCAAACCCTTTTTACAAAACATTGCAAGAAAACTAGGTCAAGACAACCTTTGGTGAATGATATAAAAATCCATGCATGAGATAATCTCCACAACTAGATTTTCAAAGTCCAAATTTATAGTGGAGAATGAAAAATAGTGGTACTTACCCACACTCAAGATCAAAGGAAAATGACATGAAAAATATCATAAGGAAAACACCCCATGATTTTTTGCAATAAACTTTTTCAATGAATAATCAACAAATGAACAAATGTAATGATGCTCTAACTAGAATTTAACCCAAAAATTTGGGGATTAAATTGCACCTTCCAAGGTAAAATAGAGTGCCTATGACACTTAATATCTATGGCAAAAAGGGCAACCATGTTGCATAGTGCGTCACCTAGCCACCTAGGGTAACCTAAATTAATCACACCAAAGTTCTAAAGTTAAACCAATTCACAAATGGTACTTACTAGGGCCAACATATAATATTGGATTTCAAAACAAATAGCTCTCAAATGTGCCCTATGTTCCTAAACCATACCCTAGTTGAACACACAACTATCAAACTTGGAGAAAAACAAGAGGGAACCCTAGGGAAATACCTATAAATGTAAATAAAATTGGAAATGAATGCCTAAAAGGGATCAGATTCATAGCCATAAGCACACTCCAAACTCCTAGAGCACCCAAAAACACACAACTAACTCCAATTTTTTCAATTAACCCATAAATCATGTTGAAATCCATATTAACCTCCCCACCAAATGCCATAAATGTGTAATCACTGACAAGGTGGTGAGCACCCATCAACTTCTATGAAAATGTGGCCAACACCTGAACTTGCAAAAAAGTGACACCACTTGACCATGTCTAAATCAAAGTCATATCTATGCAAGGAAAAAATATAAAGCTAACCAATTTAGCAGCTACAAAATTGCATATTGTGGAAAATAAGGGTCCATTTGGATGACCCTTAAATCTCTGCAATCCTGAAAAAATTCTAACTTTTTACTAAATAATAGTAAACTTCAAAATCAAACCCTACACTTATTCAAAAGGGAAACTACCTATATCCAACTAAACTAATTCACCTAAGGAAGTTAAAAAATGGATCCTCATTTTTAACAAGACATGTGTGGAAGGCACAATAAGGAGTCGTACCCATACTAGTGTAATAGTGAATGATTCAGTTGTAGGGTTGAAAGATGGATGTTATGGTTTAAGCATGAGAAAATTATTGTCACAACTCCATTTATAGTCATAGATAATAATTTTATGGTCTAGAGTACTATCAAAAAGAGCACAAAAAAACCACAAGCACAAGGGTAGATTCTCCTATCACCTTTCAAAATGGGACCCTAGGTGTTAGTGATCTATTTGTGTAGATCAAAGAAGTTTGGCCATAATCCATTAAATATTTTGATCAAAACCTTCTTATCAAAACATATTCATTTTCAGCCACTTGTTGACATCTTCATCAAAATCCATAACAGCGGACACATTGGCACAAGGGAGAGGTTAAACTGTCTAAGAGAAGCCATGTTCCCAAGCATCAAATCTAATTTTACCCATCTCAGGAAAATTCATGGCCTCCTTCCAAGGCTTATTGTGTTGCTTACAATTATGTGAATCCTTGAGTGTTGCCTCCAAAATTAAGTCCTTCCCATTCATCTTAATTTTGTGAAAGATTGAAGCATCCTACTACGTAGAGGAAAACCCTGGCTTCTATTCCATAGAGGATTAAGGGGGTAATTTTTTTTAACCCACTTAATAAAAAGTAGATGGAAAAGGGGATTACATAAAAAGATATATTTATTTAATTTTTGGGACGAGGATAAAGAACTTAAATAAATAAATAGATTTATTTATCTAAGATGGAATGTGGAAGAATGATGATTAATGATTAAATGTTATCAAATTAGATTGAATGAATAATGATGAATGATAATTTATTAATTAAATAATAAAATATTATTTAAAATGGGGATGGAAATTGGATAGGTAATCAAATAAATAAAGATATTTAATCAATTGTAGAGGAAATGGTCAAGTGGTTAGATAAAATGACAATGTGTCAAATTTAGGTGTCTGTAAAATGGATTTTTGTATGATTAGATATACTTCTAAGAAGTTTCCAAGGGTTATATGTAAGTGTACCTATAAAGGATTTGTTAACTTTATCCATTTTGGTCTCATAATCTCTTAAGGTACCACATAGGCTAGAAAATTTGTTGTACTTTTATAACATGATATTTTCTAGGATGGAAGGGATGATTTTATCCATAAAGTTGCATTTAATTTTAATTTCAATTAAAATTAAACTACACTATGGCTATGATAGACTAAAAATAAAGGATAAAATCACACTTTTTCTTGTTTTCCTTGTTTATAGTGGATGAGATTAATGAGATTAACTTCGAGGTTTATTGGATTTGAGATTGGTTAACAAAGGTATTGGTAATCATGTCAAGTGTTCTCAAGGACCCATGTGGTAAGGAATAAAACCACTCAAGAGCATGTTCATGAGTGAATAGGGGAAAATTTTGTAAGAATTAAATCAGAAATATAGTTGAGAAAAAAGGAGTAGGATGAGCACACATGGGTGATAGGGTCTATCTTTCCATAAAATAGAGGAAGGCAAGTGGATTTTAATTTTAGTGGAAAATGATATGCTAGATTCTCATAGGAAAAGGGGTTGTGGTGGAGGTCCATTATTACTTATGGTGATCATGTAGGTAAGGCATTATACTTCTAGTAAATCTATTATAAATGATGTAACACATAGGGCATGATAGGATTAGAATTTGTTGGGTGATAAAAAGGAGGAGGTGGTAGTTAATAGGAATTATATGGAGTGGAGAAATGAGGATAATATGAACTAAGTGAGTCCTCATAGGGTAAGTGGGTAATATAGGCACAAAATAAGATGGCAAGGATTGATAGATATGGTGAGTAGCATAAGAGATGGGAAAGAGTGGTAATAGCATGATTAGTGATAGTCATGAAACATTAGTATAAGAAGGTATATGTCCAAATTTAGATGTAGGTGTTGTAGCACAATGTAAAGATAAAGGGGGGGGGACTAAGGTGTGTCAAACAAAAGAAGGGAATTAAATGGAAGTAGAAATTATAATTGAGGTAGAGGTTCTAATTAATGGTTTAGAGGGGGGAGGAATAATAGTGGAAGTGGGCATGGTTGAAATTTGTTGAGATGTAGGTGGAGTATGAAAGGTAACAATCTAGGAAGGTACACAAGAAATTATATAGGTAGAGTCATATTAAGGATTATCAATAGGTTGAATATATGGGAAGTGTTAGGTTAGGTGTCATTTACCTTACAAAGCTAATTCATTTTTATGTCTCCATGTTTCTTGGAAAGTTTCCTATGAGACATGAGAGAAATGTATTTAATATTGGCATACTATAATTATATTTTCAAGAGGGTATCCAATGTTGGTGGGGGTTACATGTCACTGGAGGAAACAATTATCCCTCATAGGCATTCACATTTGGAATGTGAAGGGTCTTGAATGAGGTGCAAATTTTGGAGGGAAATAGGTGTCCATTGGTTCTCCATCTAGAATTTGAACAGTCGTCGAATCATCCTGAATTCCAGAAGTTGATGGGGCTATGGGTTAGGTGCCCATATTAAAGCCTTGTGCAAATTAATTAATTTATTATCATGACTCTTGGTTTTCCAATTAAGGGGTGTGGATTTTTTAAAGTGGATAAATGGCACCTCTTGTTTTAGTTTACCACTATGGTTTTGCCTCCCACAAGTTCTATAAATTGGAGCCTTGAGATGGTAGTATAATCTTGTGTTATTTGCAAGTGTATGGAAGCATCTAGTTTTTAGGAGATCAACAAGGAAGTTTAGTGTTTTGTATCTATCTTATGAAGATAAATGATATACTTTCCCTCTTTTCTCATGTGGATTTTTTTCCTGAAAGGGTTTCTCCAAGTAAATTTGTTGTCATATTTATTTGCTGATTTTTCTATTATAGTGAATGTGCAATCACATACATATAATCAGATTTGGTAATCTTATTTCCAGATTTGAATTCACATACATAATTTAATATTGCAATTTAATTTTGCCTTGTTTTCAATATTTGGTATCAAAGCTAATGGTTCTATTTATAACGGGACACCTTTATCTTAAGTGTTGGAGGTTTTTTGGTTGCAATGGGATCTTTTTCTTTTTGTGGTCTATTACAGATTTGTGAAGAATATTATATACCATGGCTTCTACTTCTTGCTAGGATATTGAGAAGTTCAATGGAATAGACTATGATATGTGAAAATTAAAGATGAAATATCTCTTAGAAGAGAGAGATCAATGGTTGCCAGTTTCAAAAAAATTAAACTAGTTGCAATGGGTGATGAAGATAAGAAAAATTTAGACAAGAAGTCACAAGCAACCATCATGTCTTACGGATTTCATCATTTTGAATTTCTCCATTAAATACATCACATATAAGTTATGGAAAAGGATACGTGATATATATCAAACTAAAAGATTGTCTAACAAGTTATATCTCAAAAGACATTTATATTCTGTAAAAATGAAATATGGTGAATTTCTTGTAGATCATTAAAATGCTTTTAATTTGATTATAAATTAGCTTACATATATGCTGTTAAAATAGAAAATGAAAATAAATGTATCTTGTTTCTTTGTTCTTTTACTAAATCTTGGAAAAATTTAATTATTGTCATAAGTAGTGGTAATGTGAAACCAAAGATGGACTCCATTATATTCATACTTCTTTCAAACAAGAAGAGGATAAAGTCCAAAATATTGGCTCCCAAGATGCCTTGCATGTGTGGGGTAGTTCCAAAGAGAAAGGGCCCAAAGGGGATAATAAGAGGGATAAGTCTAAAGAATGTTCTCAAACCCCTAGAAAGAGAAGAGTGAAGTGTTGGAATTTTGGTAAAAGAGGGCATGTGAAGAAGGAATGTAAAAATAAGGAAAAAAAATGATTCCTCCACAAAAAAGTCCTTCAATGATGATTTTCATGCTTTTTTATTTCGACTAACACTATTAGTAATGGTGCTTGTCTTATTGATTCAGGTTTCACCTACCACATGACTCCTCACAAGGAGTGGTTTACTAATTACAAAGAATATGATGGGGGATAATTTTTCCTTGGTGACAACAATGGAAAGAAGATTGTTGGTAAGAGAAGGGTAAAGTTATGTTTCAATGATGGAAGGATTAAAACTCTTGATAATGTTTGGTGTATTTCAGGACTTCCAATAATTTTACTTTCAATGTCCAAGTTAAATGATTTTAGAATGCATGTGACATTTGATAAGCTTTTTTGCAGGTTGACAAGAGGGATTTTGGTTATAGCTAAAGGAACTCAGATAGGGACTTTGTTTAGGCTAAATGCCTCTACTTTAAGTAACTTTTCCAATGTAACTAACATTGAAAATGCATGTATGTTGTGGCACCATAGATTGGGTCACATAGGTGAAAAGGGACTTAAGACTATTTTAAATAAAAAATTGGTTGATGATATTTATGATTATTTTGTTGGTAAAAATAATTTAACATTGTGTGTTTGGAAGCCAAAATAGATCATCATCTTCTAGTGGAACTAATAAGGTAAAGAGATTATTAGAGATTATTCATTCAGTTGTATGTGGATCAGTGGATATTGACTCTTTGGGTAAATCATGATATTATGTCTCTTTCATTGATGATGTCTCAAGGTACAATTGGGTTTATTTTAGGAACTCTAAATCCTAATTTTCAAATATTTTTAGTAATTTAAGGCCTTAGTTGAAAAGACAATAGATCATAAGATAAAATTGTTGAGGTCTAACAATGGGGGTGAATATTGTTCCAAATAATTTGATGAATTTTATAAGCATGTAGGTATTGTATACAAAAAGATAAATCCTTATACTCCTCAACAAAATGAGGTTAAAAAAGAATGAATCAAACCTTAATGGAAAGATCTAGGAGTATGTTAAGTAGTGTTAAGACCGATAAATGTTTTTGGGTAGAATAATTTGGTACTACTTGTTATCTAATTAATAGATATCCTTGTTCAACTCTTGTTGATAAAAATCCTTATGAAGTGTGGATAGCTAGAAAGCCTTTTGTTTCAAAATTAAGGGTCTTTGGTTGTGAGGATTGTATTCATGTGTCTCAAGAGAAGCGATCTAAATTGGATCCAAAAGCATAAAAGACGCATCTTTGTTGCTTGTGGTGAGAATGTAAAATTTTATAAGCTTTGGAATCCTCTAAACCATAAAATATTTTTTTCTAGAGATGTGATTTTCAAGGAATTTAGAGCTTACTCAAGAGAAGAACAGCCAAAGGAGAAAGATAAGACAAATACGGTGTGGTTCAAGATAAATATTGAGAAACGAGAAGATGCACATGTAGAATATTTATATGGTTGTGAGGATGGAGAAGAAGAAAAGGGTTTAGATCATTCAAAGGATGTGTAGGATGAGCACACAAAAGAAGAATAGGTAGATCCCATTATCCTATCTTGAGGAGGTCAACAAGGCAACAAAATATAATTGATAGGTATAGCCTATCAAATTATCATTATGTATTTTATTTATTTAGTACTTACAAGGAACCTAAATCTTTTAGGGAGGCTCTCTCTTCAAAGGAAAGTGATTCTTGGTTTTAGGTCATGCAAGAGGAGATGATGGCTTTTGATAGTTGTGACACCTAGGATCTTGCTAGTTTTCCCAAAGGGAGGAAGCCCATTTCTTGCAAGGGGGTATTTAAAAATAAATTTGGTGCAAATGGTCAGTTAGAGTGGTACAAGGCCATATTAGTGGCTAAGGGCTACTCCCAGAGAGGGAGTTTATTTTGATGAAACGTTCTCTTGTTGCTAAATTAACATCTATTAGATTCCTATTGTCTATTTTTTTTTCTTGTAGTTTTGAGATAGAGAAAATGGATGTTAAAAATACTTTCCTATATGGGGATCTTGAGGAGGAATTTTTTATGTGATATCCTAATGGTTTTGTTGTGAAAGGAAAGGAACAATTGGTTTGCAAGTTGAAGGTATCTTTGTATGGTTTGAAACAATCACCTAGGATGTGACACCAAAAGTTTGATACTTTGTATGGAATTTGGGTTTTGTTAAGAGTGGAGAGGATCATTGTGTTTATATTAAGGTTATTGATTATTAGATTTTAATCATTGTCTTGTATGTTGAAGATATGTTGTTCATGGGTAACAGTAAGGTGACGATTAGGGAGTTCAAGACATAAATTTTTGTCACATTTGATATAAAGGACTTGGGGGCTACAAAATATATTCTTGAGATAGAAATCATAAGATATCAAGCTCACTGAAAGCTTCAATTAAGTCAAATTAATTATGTGGATACAATTTGGCGAAGTATTAATAAGTATGACTGTAAGCCAATTAATATTATATTTTCAATTGGTATTGGTTGAGCTTAGATATGTATCCTAATTTTGGTGATGATTTTGAGGATATGTCTAGTGTTCCTTATGTTAGTGTCATTGGTAGTTTAATGTTTGCAATGGTTTGCACTAGACCAAATATAGCCCAAGTAGTGGGAGTTCTAAGAAGGTTTATGTATAACTCTAGTAAAGAGCATTGAATTTTTTTAAAAAGGTGTTTAGATATTTGTGTGGTACTTCAAATTATTGTTTGGTTTATCATGGTGCTAATGATGTGGTCAATTCATTGGGCATACAGAGGTTTGTTGATGCAAAATGGGAAGGAAGGTGAATTGGATAGTCGAAGGTCCACTAGAGGAGCTATGCATTTACTTTGTTTGGAGGTGTAGTGATTTGGATGAGTAAGAGACAGCATACAGTTTCTTTTCCCACCACTAAAGCAAAGTATATGGCTTCTACACATGACTCTAAGGAGTTGGTATGGTTATAGAGACTTGGTAATGGAATTGGTTTTGATTGTAGGATAGTGAGGATTGGATGTGATAGTTAAAGTGATATTTTTTTGGCCAAAAATCCTATGTATCATGCTCATACTAAGCATTTTAATGTTTCTTATCACTTTTTGTGAGAGATGGTTGAGAATAGTAAAGTCTTGATTAATAAGTTTGACACTTTTGATAATGTTGCAGATTCTCTTATGAAGCCAATGACCACGAATAAGTTCTCCTGGTGCAGGAAGGCCATTGACCTTGATCAATGTACTTGATTTATTATTTGTATCTCTTGGATATAATTATAATGTATAATGTCAAGTTGGAGAAATTTTAGGTGGTATTTACCTTTCAAACCTAAGTCATTTTTAGGTCTCCATGTTTCTTGGAAAGTGTCCTAGGGGACATGAGAGAAATGTATTTAATATTGTCATATTATAATTATATTTTTTAGACTAAATTTAATGTTGGTGGAGGTTACATGTCACGAGAGGACAAATTATCCCTCCTAGGTGTTCACATTGTGAATGTGAAGGGCCTTGAGTGGGGTTCCAAGTTTGGAGGGAAACAAGTGTCCATTGGTTCTCCATCTAGAAGTTGGACAATCACCAAAGCATCTTGAATTCCAAACATTTAAGGGGCTATGAGTTAGGCAGCCATTTTGAAGCCTTGTGCACATTAATTAATTTATTATCATGACTCTTGGTTTTCCAAGGAAGCGGCGTGGTTTTTTGCAAGTGGTTTAGCACCTCTTGTTTTGGTTTACCAATATGGTTTTGCCTCCCACAAGTTCTATAAATTGGAGCCTTGAGATGGTAGGATCATCTTGTGTTATTTGCAAGTGTATGGAAGTGTCCAGGTTGTTGGAGATCAATAAGGAAGTGTATTTTGGTGTCTCTCTCTTGTGAATATAATTAATATACTTGCCCTCTTTTCTCATGTGGAGTTTTCTTTTATAAATGGTTTCTCCAAGTAAATTTAGTGTCATATTTGTTTGTTGATTTTCTATTATAGTGAATGTTCAATCACATACATATAATCATTTTTGGTAATCTTATTTTCAAATTTGAATTCACATACATAAGTAAATATTGCAGCTTATTTCTACCTTTATTCAATAGGAAGTAGGGGCATGAGTATGAAATATGTGTCTAATATCCTTTATCATATCAATCTTATCAAGGTTGGTAAGGATGATATCACCTAGGGATTCAAGTAGGTTAGATGTAATTAGAGTCACATCAAGATTAGTAGTATTATTTACCTCTTATAATTGAGAATCAATCTTCGTTCTTTATTGAAGGATTGGTTGGGCTTCTTGATCAAAGTTATTAGTTGTAGGAAAGAAGGCCATCGTCTCTTCAAAAGAAGTGGATGGGAGAGGATCACTAGTCATAGTAGGATTTAGGCATGGGCTATGGAAATGAATATTCCTAGAAGGTGTAGACATTGAAAAATTGACCACTTTTGTTTGGTCAATTTACCCTTAATTTGACCAATTTCATATCATGTATATTAATTAAATAATAACCTATTACTGATTTAATATTCAATTATCCCGTATCCCTTCATCCTAATTTATTTCTTCTATTACCTCTAAATCCTAGCCTAAAATAAATAATTACTTTTAATTATTTACTCCTACCTTATCCCTTTCCTCAAAATATTAAATAAATAAGCTATTTATTTAATTTATCGTTTCACATGTCCCATCCTCCAACTCTCAAATTATCCTCTAATCCTAATCCTAATCTCCACCTAACCTACCCACTAAGCATGTGCACATACTTAATCCTTGATTAAGTGGATCAACCCCCTCCATCACATAAATCACATGGGCCTTCTACCCCCAAGGGTACAATCTCGCTATTGATCCCTCTCCTTGTGCCACTTGGCACAATCTTGTGGCTTGATAGATCACCTCTCATCTCCACCATTAATCTCCATCAAGAAATCCTTTCCATTCATCCATTCTCATCCAAAATTTATATATCCAGTCCTTGGCCATTTTATCAAAAAAACTCTCATTTTCACTGCATAGCCATTATGCTGCAAAAATTTCTAGTGAGAACACATCCTATCAAAAATCATGGGTAAATCTACAGGCTTGACATATGATTCTATGTTGGTTTGAGCTTTCTAGCCTAATCTTGAGGATTTTTTTTTTTGTTGTTTGGATTTTATTGCAATTTCCATTCAATTTAGGCATAAATTTCATGCACACATTTCTAGCATGCCCAGTGGGACCCAAGTCATGGGTCTCTTAAAGTTTTATTGCAAGTTTTTTTTATTTTTGGTAGTTGCAAGATTTTCACATAGGAGCAGACCCACTGCATGGGCGGATATACCATCTTTGGAGGTGGTTCTTCTATCCCCAGGGGTGAATCTGCTTTGGCTCCCAATCTTCTAGATCATAGCAGGCTATAGAGGTGAACTCGTCACCTTCAAAGGCAGATTTATAAAGGATGGCCAAATCTGCTAGTCCATAGGAGGCTCCATAGACAGGTGGTTCTAACATCTTTAGGGGTGGATCTACTGGATAGGATAACCTAATATCTTTAGAGGTAGATCCACTACACAGGAGGATATGCATTCTTCAGAGGTGGATCCATCTTCTTTAGAGGCAGATGCACTTCAGGCCTTTGTCAGCCAATCAAACCGTCCCACAAAGGAAGATGTAGATAGTAACATAGGTGGATTTGCAATCTTGAAGGATGGATACATAAACAGGTGATTGTGCAACCTTTAGGAGTGGATCCACTTTGTTCTTGGGTGATTGCACTATGTTCTTGGGTGATTTCGTTGTGAACATCAATGAAAACATAAGGTATAAAAAAATCAGTTTTAGGTGATTTTTTTTACATCACTTTATCACTTTCCTTTCCAAAAACATAGTAAGGGGCTTCGCTCCCGAACCCTTTACGTAGGGGATCACGTTCATCCCCCTACACCCCACCTATCGTGTATCCATCTATGACTAGGGTGGGTCTACCTATCTAGTCATCCATAGATAAGAAATCTCACACTATTCTTTGGTAGATACATCCCTACATGGGTGGATCCACTCTAGTCATGGGTGGTTGTGCTTCATTCATCCTATCAGTCATCCTTGGGAAGATACATCATGTTCATAGGGAGATACACTCTATCCATAGGCGGATCTTCTTTCCACCCAATCATCCTAGATAAGCAACTATGCTTTATTGACAAGCAGTTCTATTTTGTCAAACCAGTCATCCATCCTTCTTAGGTGGCTTTGTTTTGTCAATAGGCGACTTTTCTCTTAGGCAGATATATTTCTAGATAGACGGATTCATACTATTCTTGGGCAGATCTGTTCCCCATATGAAATCCACAAATCAAATCCTTCATATCATGAATAGCTAGTGTCCTCCTCAGTCCCAAATTGTAATCCAATCATTTTTCCTCTCCATATCCATCTCTAGCTGATCTCTTTCATCTCAATGACCACCATCAAACTATCCAAAACCTAATCCCCTTTTGAGTAAGGAGTTAGCTAAACTCACCCTATCGACATCCAATTCATCCACAATCCAAAATCTAACCTCATATACTTAATCGAGATTCTAAAATCCTAAATCAATCATCAATTGTAATCCCTCATCCAAGTTATTTCACCTTGAGCTAGAGGTATAGTTTACATCAATATATTCTCTTGCTTGAGAACTTAGCCTATCTCAAGTATGCAATCCATCCAATCAAACTTTGACATAGAATCTCAACCATAGTTTAGAGGATATCATTATCCATCCATCCAACAATCATCTCATCAATTTAGCTCCATATTTAAACTTGGGAGATCCCTCCCACCATATTTCCAAAATCATCCTAATTTGAGCTTAAATCAAATCCTATTTTGAGCTTAATCTAAATCCTAACCCAAGCTTTAGTACATCCACATCTAATATCTTCTAACATCGAAACAAATCTTCTCCCATTTTCCTCTAATCCATTCCATTTATCCTATAATAATCTATCCCCGTCTCTTTCATCCATTCCCATTCAATCAGACATCATGAATCCTTATCCTTCCTCAACACGACCAAACATTGTAATTGAGGAATATCCCAATTACATTAAAAATGATGACGAAAGTCTTGTTGATCAAGAAAAACATAAAATAGACCCCTTTGATGCTATCACTTCCAGAAATATTTCCCCAAGCATCTCCCATAATCTAATCACTCATCCAAGCTATTCAATCATGCCTCCATGTACACCCTCTAGTGATCCTTATGCTACCTTTGACAAGGGAAATCCATTAGCTTCCCCATCCACATCTCCATCCTATTCCGCATTCACATCTCCCTCTTATCTATCCCCCACATATCCCTCTCATACAATATACATACCTCCATCTTCTCCCACTTATCAAAAATCCCAATCTCCATCTTTATACAAAAACACTATCACCTTCATCCCTAGTTCTAATCCATAATCCCATTATCCTCAAAACCATCTCTCCATCCATAATCATACTATTCCAATCCATAATCCTAATCCACCATCCACATCCTCCTACCTTAATCCACCATCAACATCCTCCTACCTTAATCCACCATCCACTTCCTCCTATATTAATCCACCATCCACATCCTCCTACCTTAATCCACCATCAACATCCTCCTACCTTAATCCACCATCCACTTCCTCCTATATTAATCCACCATCCACACCCTCCT